>KK502415.1:1610853-1694650 GCA_000688735.1 Glossina austeni | reverse complement strand
AAAAAAAAAAAAAAAAAAAAAAAAAAAAAAAAAAAAATTAAAAAAAAAAAAAAAAAAAAAAAAAAAAAAAAACTGCAAATGCAAAACTCTTTCAAAGAAAAGAAAAACCGGAAATTATCGTTATTAGCATAACATTGTGCTACTTCTTATCGACTATTTTATGGGCTTTGATGGCTGCTTTAATTGACTTTTTTCCAGTTTTGTATGCGATTATTATTATACGATTATTGAATGTAGGTTTTTACGGCATAAACGCGAGCCTTTAAACGTCAACCATTAACTTCCTGTTTATACGACATTAAAAATATGTATATGTTGTATTATTTAAAACTTGTACTATTCACAATATGTCCCGTAGTTTAGTGCAGAGTAGTGTAGTGTAGTGTGTGAAGCATTATACAACGACGTAAAGTGAAACCTCTCATTAAGCGTAAACTTGAAGTTTAAACTTGATCGCTCCGTAATCAAACGTATTCCTTGAACATATTGACAATTGATTATAGTCGATAATATTTCACCATTTCAAGCTCTAACACAAACTGAGGCAGAAAGCGGTCTTAAAGTCAATAACTAAAAATGTTGGCAAGTCTTAAATTCTGACTAAGACTGCAATCTCAGCGCGGTAGAGTTTACTTTCGTCGCAAAGCTATAGCGAGTGCTCTGGCGGTAAGGGCATAGCTTTCATTGATTGGGGACACACACACAAGGCCTCGGCTACCGCTTCCCTTTTTTCTCTCTCTTTCCTCACTGGCCGTGACCGAGTCACCCGAATAAGGGACATCTCCTGGGTGATCGGTCATATGAAAAAAAGAAGAAGAAAAGAATTAACGTTGAAATGCCAAGTGCAGCTAGTTGGCAATCCGCTTATTGATTGTACAGATCTAGCTCCTTTAGATCTCGCATAAGACTTATAAATATATGCTTAAGGCAACATTTCAAGTTTGTCTATCCATCTGTTAATTATTATAGTTCGTAAAGTTTCAAAAATGTGGTTGGAAATTAAAAGTCAAGCTTCTTGGCTTTAGTTCACAGATTATCGTTGAAGATAAATATCATCCCTGCCTTAAGAACATAGGGATCGCGAAAAGTGACAAAATTTTATAGAAATATTTATAAGCACTATCAAGAATGACCTTCATTTTGAGCAAATTACGCTACATTTAATAACAGAGATTTCAAAACTTTTATATATTGACCTTATCACCCTAAGACGGAAGCCATTTTCTTGCTTATCGTGGCAAAAGAAGAAAATGTATTTTAACTTTTTATTTAAACAGATCGTTTCTGTCCAGCCTTAGCTTCTGCAGATAAACAAAACGTGCCGAGAAGATAAAAGTCGCCATTGCCAAGTCATTGTTCGCGGGTCCAGTTCATGTGGTTCATGTGGTTTGACAATCCTTAAGCGTATCTCTTTGTGCGTGCTCTGTCGGTAAAAGGCTAAAAGCCACGCATTCCCTAGACTTCGGCCAATTTCCATTTCTTTCTCGTTCCCTTCTTCCTTCTCCCTTCTTTGCCACCCATAACTCAGAGTTTCTTAAGGGTCCAAGTAACCAAACAAGCCTTTTGCTCACGTTTCATCAGGTGCGCTTCTTTTTTACTTCAGCTCAGTTCACTTCAGTTCTTGTTTCAGTTCATTGTTTCTTCGGTAGTCAGAAGAACATGTGAAACGTCATACAGATAAAATATTATAGAAAAAGTGGAAACAATGGAACTAAAAAAAAAAAAAAGCAAAAGGAAACAAAAAAAAAATTTCCCGCTCTTTTCGTAGATCTCAAAAAGTACAAGGGATAAATTCTCAAAACAACTTTAAGCATGTCAGCAACGGGAGATATTGATCTGAAGTGTAATGAAAGTAATTACAATGGGCACGCCCACAATTAAGGAAAATCTTTTCCGCTATCGTATATTTTTTTAAAGCAATGAATTATCTATTACGGAGATACTTAATACTTGCTATGAGGAAATTTTCATTAATAAATTCCGATCAAGTGACGTTAGGAGTGAAACGAAATCCGGCAAAATGAAGTTTCACTTTAAATACAAACGTACGCTTGTTTGTAAACCACATTTCTTACAATTATCTATATATTTTCCATTTACTACTGATGGGGCGACGATGGGCGGCGGCAGCAGAGCTGGCGGTTATTTAGCATTTGGTACAAAATGACACCGGCTCGTTACTTCTTGTTGCTGATGTTGTACGTGGATATTGGTAAGTGTGCTTAACAACACGTCAAGTATGTTTTGTTTTTTTCTTCGTTGGCTTTTCTATTTCAAAATCTTGAATACTGGTTTTTTGTTTTCATTTATTTATAAGTTGTTGTTTTTTTTTCTTTTTAATTTTGTTGTTATTCTTTTAATTCCAATAACACGGTTTATCTGCACACTTTATAATTTATGCATAATTAAATGCTGATAATACTTTGATATTTACTGACTTTGGATGCATCCAATACCAAGATGTTGTCTTCTTCTTCTATTTTTTAAGAGCTAAACTTAAAGTCTGTGGTGGTTGGCAACAGACAGCAACAATATCTATATGAATAATTATATAAATATTTATAACAAGTTAACAAGTATTGGGTGAACGGAATGCGTTGTAAAATTGTTGTTGTAAAAATGTTTTAAACACTATATCGTAAGTACCGTAGCATGCCGTCACATCGTTTGCCGAAGCATGGCCCAACAAAGGTTTCAAAGCTGTTTCATTAACAGCAACAAAGACTACAAAAAAAAGCATTATAATAACGATTACAATACTCGTCTAATGCTTAATTAATGTAAAACATTTTATTGTTACTTTATTGTTGTTGTTCAAATTTATTTCTTAGTGTTTATCATACTGGCTGTCAATAGACAGCCACATGATAACATGCAATCTTGGACTTTGTTAAGTAATGGCCTTATATGCACTTACAAATGCATACATAGACAAGCACACAGATGCAGACATACATATAGTTGCTTGCATGCAATGCATGGTCACTCCCAAAGCTGCATAAGATCATTGATGGATGTCTTTCTCTTTCTCTAGACAAATGTCAAAGTTTTATCATGCAGTGGTGTAACCCTAGAGATAAATAACCTTTATAAACTATTTGTCAAATATCTTTAACATCCGCGTCTATACACATATACACATATATATATATATATATATATACTTAGCTAAACTGAAATTTTATTGCATATAACATATTTCTACAAGCGTGTTTGTTCAGGTATTTGTTTTGCGTCCATGCAAGTAGATAGGCATCCATATGTAAAAGCTTTTAATCTTTTAAGTGTTGGCGAAAAAAAAAAAAAATGAAAGTTGTTTAAACCGCTTATACATTTGCCTTAAAACACATAAAACAACAAAGCGACAGTAACAACTAAATGTTATTTTGTTGTTTTATTAACTACGGCTTTCTGTTTATCTGCATCTGTATGCGCGTTAACTTTGCTATTATTATCGTCAACAGTTGTCCTTTTTGTTATCAAGGTTGTACGGGCAAGGAGTCAACAGAAGCACATATATTTTGTTAACAGAAATAAAAATGAATCTTTTAAATCAAAAACTGAATCTAAAAAGCAACTTAAAATGCTTAAAATAACGTAGCGATAATGTAGAGAAAATATGCAATTAAACGGCGTTCGTCTTCGTATGAGAAGGAGGTCTAAATTAGGTCTCGCAATCATTCCAGACATCTATTGAAATCTAGGCATATGCATATTTTTAGCATTATCCTTTCTCTCGTTCTGAAATGATATAAAGTGCGCACACATAAATCGGTACCGTTGTAGGAGTAAGTTTTGTCAGTAAAAGGGCGTAAAGAAAATAATTGATAAACATTCGGGTCATAGATGAAATCAGTAGTAATCGTCAATGCCATCGATTAAAAACTTGATAGAATGATAGATATCATTAATGACCTTGCCCTGGGTCATAGCAAGTAACGTGTTTTAGAATTAAATTTTTCGCAATTTCTCACAATTTCCTTAATCACTTCTAATATAAAGTTTCGGCACTTTCTTCTGCAACACAAACGATACAAATTTCCTTTGGTTTCTTTTTCCTTTTCCTTTTTTTGCTATTACTCGATGAGGGATCATCTTGCGCGCTATATAAAAAAACAATCGCACTGAAAATATTTCTTTCTCAATATATAATTAAACGTAAATCTCGGCCGAGACTTTCCTAAAACATCGGCATAACATGCGGTTTTCTGTGAGTTTAATAGAAGCGTCAATGGGAAACCCACTACCAGCCAGAACTATCGGAGTTCGCGATGTGCTAATAAATTGAAAAACAAAGCAAATTTACTTTAATTTCAAAATAAAATCCTTATGCGTATATCGACCGTGAATTTTTTGATTTTTGAAACGAATTTCATATCTAAACTTGGGGCAAATGCGACTTTCTTTAGGTCCTGAAGAGAGATACATTTTTATTGCAAGTATATAATCTAGGTTTAGTCGAGCACACGACTGACGTCGTAAGTAGATCTAGACAAATCGACTCTTTGGTAAAACTATAATATTTGTTGTAAGCGGGAACCACTAGCCTCGAGAGTGAGTGAGGAACAGAACATACCAATAAACAAATCGTTTTGATCTGAGTTTTACCTCAAGATACACGTAAGGTACACGTATCCCAACGTATACGCAACTTGGCGAAATGAATAACTCCGTTCTCTAACTGCTGATACCACACCAAGACATTTTCCTTTTTTCCTATTTATTACTAGGCATATGCAGTGACTACTCCTACTACACGTTAGCTAGCCATTCAGGAGGCATTCACCTTGCGAACGAAAGGAACATTTCACATGGCATTATTCGCTTGCTTTCTAGAGTGGGTAACTTTATTAGCGCTAAACGATTTCTGTACAATGAAAGACGGATGTTCGGATTCAAGATTCGAGAATGGAAGCTGCTTCTGCGTGCACCCAATTTGCATACGATAAAGTACGCGCATAGTGTAGTTATGTATATATTAATATATTGGTATTTTATACAAAGCTGACTTTTCCCATTAGTAAGTTGAGTACTAAACATGCATACTTAAGGAACGGAAACCAGTACGGTCTCTATATTGATGGAGTACGATTCCCACCTACATAGTAACCTCACGACATTTATGTCTTTTCCGTTTCACTATTGCTCACTTCCAGTATTAATTATTATTTACTTATTACTAAGGAATGTCTTTATGGAAGAGTCCATTTTCCGCAGTTAAAAGTTGTCAGTTGTTATTACTTTTCCCCTCGTGCCGCACTTTCCATACTTTCTGCTCTGCTTGTTGATCTTGAAAATTTTAATAGAAAAGCCATATGCTTGATTGACTTTCTAAGCAAGGATATCGAAACAGGTACAGTATAACAATTTTATTTCGGTTCGAGACAAGCCAAATTCGCCTCGGGGCAAGAATAGCTCATCTCACTGTCTTCTGTATAGTCGAAACAGCAGTTTATACGCTTACAACCTTATCAAAGTCGGATTTTAAATATCAAAGAAATTTTCGAAATTTATTTTTTATTTATTTATTCCTTATTATTATTATTATTATTATGAGTTTTGTAGCTGTTTTCGCTGCAAGAAAACGCATACGATATTTCGAAAGAATCTTGTACCAAACACTAACTTAGTGTACAAAGATTACATGAGAGTAAGAAACTCTCGCATGACACATAATTTCAAAGTCAAACTAAATCAAGCAGTTTTTTTACTATTATGTCTTTTGCTGAAAGTTGAAATTTTACTTAAAAAAAAATTATCTTAAATTTTTTTTTGTGCAATTTTACGCTCATTGTTTTCAAATTTATGAATACATTTGTATACAAATTATGATTTTTTATTGCTTTGATTCATTAAACTCACCTGCACTAATAGCCACAGCTAAAACAGCAAAGACTACAAAAAATTTTGCCATTTTTGTTGTTTTTTGTTTTTTCGGTGAATGTATGTTTATGTGTTTTTTTCGATACTTCCTTTCAAGCAAAATAAAGGTACATTAAATTAGTTTTTAATTTTTTTACTTTTTCTTTTGTTATAAAAAAAAAAGGTAACAAAGAACTAAGAAATTAAGAGACGCGTTTTGAAACAAGAACTGAAAAAAAAAAAACTTTACGTTTCTGAAATGATTTTCAGACGCAAATAAACGTTTTTGTTTTTTAACTGAGAAATTTCTATCCTTGTGATCGGTAACAACGTTTCATAAATACTGAATGTTTTTTGAAACGCGCCGTATAAAAAATTTCTCGAACTTCTTTTCAAAGTTAAAGAGCTAACAACGATTTTCTTCTTCTTTTATTACAAAACTTAAAGGCGAAATCGCTGGCACGTAAGTGGTGAATATCTTTTCGATGGAGTAAATACTTATAAAAAGTGCTCTTCTCGTTTGCTCTTTTTTTTTTTTTTTTTTTTTAAATTTATTTTTTGCCGCGGAGTGCTTTGGAATAAAACGAAAGCTTTCTCGTTTTGAAACGAACCGAGAGAATGTTTTTAAATCGAGGGTTTGTTAATGTTTTAATTGTTAAAAAAAAATTTTTTTCTTTGATTTTGATGTGCACTTGTTTTGCATGTTATTGAAATTAAAAATAACCGTTGATTTTAACAACTTTTTTTAAAGGAGTTTTGCTTATAATTGCAGGCTTTTCCGCTTCTGGATTTGTATTTAGTTGTACTGGCAGTTAGTACGTAACGCGACGTGCCACAAGACACGAGAGAGCACCTTGCGCACGTCAGCAGGCTTTTTATAATCAAATTCAAGTCTGAATGGAGGGACAATAAAGTGTGGTGAGTTTCGCGCTAGAAAAAAGGGGGCTTAGGTCATAGTTTAGTTCTCACTGGTGTGTGAAGCTCCTAATCTCTCTCTTTTTTTTCTCGCTCTCTCTCTCTCTCTCTCCATCTCTCCCTCACTCACTTTCTCTCTCTCCCTCTCTCTCGCACTCTCACTCTCTCTTTTTATCTTTCTCTCTCTCTCTCTCTCTGCGTGTTCTTCACTCCAATATGATTTTACTCCAATTGCATTTTACGTGTAGTGCATATTTCCTTTAATCTTGCTATAGATAAAACTATCATATTAAGAGCAGACTCTAATGTGGTTGTTCTTCTTATTAATGCTATTTATTTTTAATTTGTTTTCTGCCAGCTTAGCTTTGGCTTGGCAGCCATTTATATGTTTGTTTTTTTTTTTCTTTTTGTATCTTTAAGGTTTTGTGTAATCTGCATACCGTAGAGCTTTATTGGACAATTAAACGCATTAACGAAATCTACAACAAAAAATATTCAACGATCATCCAATCATTTAAATGGCAATTTTTTTTAATGCTAGTTTGTGCATGTGTTCCTCGTGTGCCTCGCTCTCTTGACTTGAAATCCTCTTTAGATAAAATAAATAATAAAAAAATAAATAAATAAATAAAGAAAAATAAAAATGAAGTAAAACCACTAACAACAAGATTCCAAGAAAGAAATCCATTACCATTAAATCTACACACAAATTAAATAACAACAGCACAGCAGCGACATTTAAAGTTTTTGCATGAATGGTTTATTTAATCACAGCATCACAACATCAAAATAGTCGGCCAAACCACCCTTTCGTTATTAAACTGTAATTAACATACTCTTGTATAATGCGCACCGCGTGTCCATTATAGCTTCATTTAGCCCAAGTTTGTCATTTTTGAAATAAAAAATCCGATAAAAACGAGTTGTTTGTATAAGTCACGACCTTGATTTTAAATAAATCCCCAGCATTACGTTTTCAGTCATTAAAGTGTGCCACAATTTTTGACACTTAATATCAAAAGACAACTAGCGTGTTTATTACAGCATCAACGGAGCATTTCTGCATCGCCCAACTGCATAACAACAATATGTAATAATAATAACAGCAAATAGCAGACAGCAAACAGCAAACAGCAAACGCACTCATTCAATCATATTCGTTTAGTGTCAACTTTTTGGTGTGGCTTTTATGATTTTGTAACTAAAACAAAAATAAACGCAAGAAATTTCGTTAAGCTTTGCGATTTTCGTACGGTTACCATTAAATTTATATTTGATTGCCTAAAAAATGCTGCGAGACACTTAATGAGAAAAATCATAAAATGCATTCGATCGTTTCATATTAATGCGGACTGACATGGCATACGAATTCACACTAAAGTGGATCAATATTTTTTAGACTAATCGATGCAATCTTAATTAAAGTCAAAAGTGTGCATATAAACCGACCCGAATATAGTGCAAAAATAAAAAATTTTATTTATTCTTAATATAACATCATACCCTACATATCTTGGCTTCTAAATTAATTCGAGTAGCATGTTGAACGGGCGCTCAAGGACATATGTAGAGACAAGCCGAGAAAGATGCAAAGGGAAAAGCCCTTTGGATGGCCTCTACGTGAGTGAAATGCTTTTCCTTTATCAGCGAATGCAGTAGGGCGCTAGTTCCGTGAGGTGGAAACGCTCGTGATCGACGATGGCATGAATGGATGTCATTTTTGGTAAAGAAATCGGTTATAAACGCCGATGGTAAAGATTCAATGTCATGTTTACCTTCGAAGGACGAAATATTAGGCTGACGGGAACATTCTATCGAATTTTAAGCCCATCATTTGAATTTGAAGATGTTTGCTGTGTTTTCCAGCAGTCGCATGATGTAAACCACTTTCCTTTCTAATTGCGAGGTGGGTCGATGTGGGCTACTCTCCAGCATGGACCGCAAAGGGCTATTATCGCCCAGGTCGATGACCTTTTTCGAGACTGAAATCTTCGGAAATTAGTTTGGTGTACAATTTTTGGCAGATTCGAACACTCGCAGCTTTATTGCTCAGTGTATCACATAAGGTTCTATGGGCGAGGAATGCGTTGCTTTCTTTCTGCAACGCAATATCTCAAATGCCCTGTAGCTATCCTCCGCACTATATTTACCCTGCATTTCATAACTAACTGATGAGGGGTATTGGAAGCAGTCCTCTTAGTTCCCACGAGAACTACACTAAATAATAAGGCCCCACGTGACGAATCCTATCTTCTTGCCTTGAAATGACAAATAAAATTACTTACAGATGGTAAAATACGACAGACCTTTCCCGCCAAGCTATTCACATGTATTTAATTCCATTTCTATTAAACTTACTAAAGGTTTTAGCTGATGTTTGGCAATTTCGCGCACAGGTTCCAGGGCATTTTTGGCTATCAAAAATTTTGATTGCCCAAGACGTCGGTCCTCACTTACGATGACTTCGCCTTAAGCCATTAATAAAATTTTCTCCTCTCGAAAATAGACAAATTTATATAACAACAACCTCAACAAGAAACCCTTAGATACGCAGTAGCAAATTTAGGCGATCTTCATGCGCAACAACTAATAGTAATAGTTAGGTTAGGTTTTTCATCCGTCAGTAGACTGTGCTCTGCGGCAGCGCATCCATCGCTTACTAACAGTTCTGTTCTTATAACAGCCACGGTTTGGTTGCTTCCACGTGTGTTTTCCGTACAATAATAAAAGCGATAAGAAGGCCTCTAGCAACATGCCTTTCGCTCTTATTTTACTTTGTTGGGAAAACTTGGTGTGTTTTGGTGTAACCGTTGAATTGATATTATAGTGAGAGCCGGTTTAAACACAAATTGGTGGAAATTAATGACAATTTTTCACGTGCTTTCAACAAAATTAAATACAAGTAAGAAAACTATATTCGGTCGTGACCGAATCTTTTACACCCACCATCGAGATCCTAAAAAAAGAGAGGAAAAGAACTAAATTTTCATTAACTATAATATGGGATGGGCGGGGTTTCAGAATGAAAGTTCTTTTATGTATTTTATGCGTGACAAGCAAAAAACACGGAAAGCCAAGATGTTCACAGCTTTTCTTCATGGCGAATGGTTCAGGTGAACCCTGAATGAAAAACCGCACGCATTTTCAAACAGAAAAAATCAGGGAGAGCGCTGCGGCGGCCTTTAAACCTCATCATCGTTTAGCAATCCTGTTCGTATATAACAATAACGATTTAAAGGCGGTACCTTGCTCTTTCCTTCGTATTGTTTTAGGTCCAATAAGAAAGGTGATAAGAATGGGTTACCACGGGCAGCGTGCGTTTCGTTCTTAAGCTTTGGCTTTGCTGGAGAAATTTGACATATTTTGTTGTAATCGTTGAATCGATATATATTTTTAAGAGTCCGAGTCATTTCTCTCTCAGCTCTTTTGGGGAACGTCTTGCTTAGTTTGGGACGCGCCATCTGTTAGGTGGTCTACCCAAATTTACCCAGATTTATAATGCGAATATCGTGAGTTTATCAAAGCTTATCATATTTGAGCTGTGGATGTCGGTAACAAACGGCACGAGCGTAATGAATAAGTATGTGTATAAGCCTGAAGCGTTTCTGCTTTTTATGCTTCCACAGTGCAAACAATGCTGTAAAAGTTTCCTCTTTGTTTATTCCTATATTAAACAATTTTTTGAAATCATGATCCAAACACACAAGCTCAGCATTGTCTTAGCGGTGAACAGAATCGCCGTATTCCTATTTTATTTTACTCGTATATTAAAAAATTCCGCTTATTCTATTTTTCAATGCTTCAATATTTTGTCGATATATTAAATGATTTCATTTTCTAATACTTTAAGCGTTTCTGCTGCTGAATCGACTGACTTCGAATTGCAGATTTAAAAAAAAGAAACGGAAAAAAACAAATAAATTAAAATTCAAATTCAAAAATCTGCGCTTTGTTGTTTTAATCTTCGTATAGATTTATAATTATCGTAGCGACCTTGAACAATCAATCTTTATATGACTATTTTCGCATAAATACCCACTCATAAAAATGTGCTGTTATTTCGTCTTCAGAGCAATATTTTGTTGTTGCATATATAATTAGATAAACGCGAGCGCTACCGTAGAACAATTAACGCTTAAAATACTATAGAAGTCAATCAGTAATTATGAAAAAAAATATTAATGACTTTGTGAGAGACTTATGAACAGCTCCAATTATTTAACAAAAAGAGAGATGAAGAGCTCAGATTCTTGATTTATTGCTGCACATTAAGAAGCCAATAAATCAATTGTATTCAAATTGCAAGGCGCCTTTATTTCCAATAGAAAAATTTTTTTTTTTTTTTTTTTTTTTTTTTTTTTTAATTGACCGATCACTCACGATATGTCCTCTTTAGTTGTGATGAAGTGGTCACGGAAATAGGCAGTAGTCGCGGGTTGGTCGGTTTTGTAACAGCTACGATGTCTGTAAAAATCCTCTCAGTCTTTCTAATTGTCAAACTACGGGGTTTACCGTTTTGGGTACTGCCCTTAAGGGAATCGGAGGTTGTAGAGACGGACGCACGTCTCATCGCTGAGCTGCCTAGTGCGGGAGATATGGGCAATTTCAAATTTCGCCTGCAATAACGATTAAATCCGGCTGCGAAGCTAGACGATGCCAGTAGTAGGGGCGCTTTTTGACTACTTCATCAGATAACATCCATTTTCTCTCACGAGTTTGCAGTTTGCAGCCCATTGTAAGCAGATCACATCGGTTTTCAAAAAAGTGTGCATACGTCTCATCTTCTGCGATCGTTTGCGTTTTCAACAAGCGACGGCAGATCCGCAGACAAACTCCATGCATTTAGAATTTTACACCGGACACACATCTATATGGAGCCGAGTTTGTATGCACCATTGCCGCAGGAATGGTGGGCATAAATATCATACTACAAGTTTTTCGCATATATCTCGTAAGAAATATTAGAAAGAATATGTAAATTTAAATTTGCCCGCAAGATCTATGCCAGGGGAGGAGGAGCGATAAAATGCAATCTGCAATTATTTTAATTTCATTCCACTGTTCTTGCTATACTTTGCAACTTACTGTCCTCTTATCAGTTACACTTGTTTTCATTACAATTATTTTCAACATGCAACATTTTTCAGGACATACATACATACATACATACGTACATATTATTTAATTATTTGCATTTCAATGGAGTTTCCTAATTATTGTACCTGCAGCTAAAGGATGCCAGTATATTAAGTTTCTTATTTCACTAGTCGCACTATTCAACTTTCGTCACTACAAATCAAATGATAATTCGCTTTAGTCAGGTCAGTCTCTCTATCAATACCTATCTCATCGTTTTTTGTCGTTTTTCGTATGCTTTTCTGTATGAACTGTCAGTACAATACAATACTTGTATAACGAAATTAATGCCTGCTATGGATCGATGCGATTACATCACACATTTATTGTTTAGTTTAAAATCTCTCGAAAAATGAATCGAAGATCTCCTTGCACACAGAGAGTTAGAAAGAGAGTTCTCTTGTTGCTTCTGCATATTCGCATAAGCTGAGATATAAAACCGAATAGGAATTTGACACAAATTGATAGCCAGCCACTCATGAAAATTTAGAATAACCGTAACCCGCATGCAGTATGGAAAAAAATCTGTCTATTCTTGCAACGTAAACCAACTATTGATCTTAAGCTTACTGAAAGTATTTACCAGAATCATCTGAAAGTCCACTGTAAATGTCTATATCTTATCTATATGTATGTGTAAATTTGGGAGAGTGGATGTCAAAAAGTCGTTTCACTTATTTTCCGCTTTTATTTAATCTTTTTTATTAAGTTAATTATTACAGTTAAGAATAAAATAACATGCAACCAAAGCAAAAATGCATAATAGAAGGAACAAAGGATCGACGTGAACTTGTGGATTTGTTTTACTGTCTTTACTTTACAATGTCACTAATAATAATATACAATCGAGTGAGGTGCCAAATACTGCAGTCACGATTTTTTCACAACAATTTTTAATGAAATTAAATAAATAAATAAAAAAAGAAAAATTATATTCATTTCAGAATTAAAAGTTGCTGAAGTTATTTAAAACTGCGAAGCGGATCATGGAATTTATCAAAGCGAATGCTATTACAAATCGGCGGGACACGCAACTATTTTATTAAAAACGGACCGGCATAATTGCCACGAATTCTTTCGAATACTTTGATTGATCGTACCCAACCCTGTACCGTGTGCATTGGTCCAATTTTACAGTTGGATCGGCTGTTAACTGGCATGGGCAGCAATTCGAAGCCCCAGTTGCTATGTCGCTAGCTATCTGTTATTACCATACATAGTCTGCGCTTCCATGTTACGCATACCGGAACGTAATTTCACTTCAGCCTATGTCACGCAAAGCCTAAGGCATATAAACGCGAACACAGCGTAAGACAAGCTTTTCTTGCTCAATATCGAATCTGTCTTCCGTTTCGCGCCTAACACCATATCTCATGCATTCCATTGGCTCGCCAATTTCCGTATTGTTCGCCTTCGTCTAGCTTAATCTTTCCAGGGGGACTGAAAAACTCTCTATTAGGATACAATCAAATTCTGCATTGAATTTGGCCTTCTGAGTTTGTGACATCAATCGTGATAATGCCTCCGTACTGGTATTATCTTCAATTTTTCTCAAGCATATTTCGTAAGTAAATGCTTCTAGATATACCGATGCATTTATGATGCATTGCAGTAAACAGGTGAACATATCTGGCTTGTTCCCTTAATATGGGCAGTTAAGAATGAACTTTCTACCGAACCACTATAAGACGAGGGTATACTCACTTTGTTTTTTCCTATAATATATGTAACACCGAAAAGGGAGCTTCAGAGACCCTATAAAGTGGATTCATTCGTGATCAGCGTGAAATTCTGAGTTGATTTAGCCATGCTTGCCCGTCTGGGCGTCTGAGCCCTCGTCGCAAAAATTTAGGTCCGAGAATGGTACCTATCGGCCATGCCTGCACAAGGTTATGAGTAACTGAATTTTTTTTTTTTGATTTTTTGAAATTTTATGCTTGTTTATCATAAGGCAAACAAGACCGAATGTTTAAAACTATTTTGTACACTCCTTAAATGAAGATATATTGTCTGCCTAAAAATGGGTTCAATTTGAAGTGAATATGGTAGACAGCGCGATTACTTTTTCATAGCAATACCAACGATATGCGTATTAAATAAAAGAACTTGGAGAGTAGAATGCGAAAAATATGATGGTGGGTATGCGAGGTTCGGCCCGCTCCAATTATAACTTTGTTACTTGTTTAATTCTAAAAATTATGGTATAAACATCCTCATCATGGCCGTACCTCTGTCGGGTGTCATTTCCTGTTTGAACAGCAAGCGGGATTGGTGTCTCCGAGCCGTCCTTGAAAACGTGACCAAGTACTGCTTCTACGCCTACCGGACTATCATCTACAACCCGAACCAAACACAATAGTGAGTGATAGTGAGTTACCGCGACATCTGATCGCAGAATTTTATCTACGCTTTATTTGTAGCCAACGATTTAATGGATGTATGACTTACGGATGAACCGATCATCAAATTTTTTAGGTTTACGTAGCTATCTACGATACCTCACACTATGAATACCATCTCTGCCAATTTTATATTCACAATATTTAATGGGGTCTCGGAGGGATTCTGATGCACTCATATTTATCCGCATATTATGTTTGACTTAATCTATTCAATACCTAATAGAGGCGCTGAATTTGCGTTTCATCGTTCGGTAATAATAATTTTTGTATCGTCTAAGAACCCTTGCCACCTCGCTGGCGGTACACATGCTATGTCAAGAACAGGTATTCAATATGAGCAAATGTCTCTTATCGTATATGCTTTCGACAGATCTGTACTAGACTGTCCACCAGCCACTGCAACAAGGAAGTCCGTCTATTGCCGGTAACGAAAATGCTCATCTCAAACATGGATTTAATGTAATTTTGTAGTGGCTACATGTTTGTACCGTCCCATTTCTTTTCGTTGCAGCAAAAATTTAGATTAATCCGGGGCTCGAACTGATCCACTTTTCTATGATACTTGAGTATTCACTGCATTTTCGACGTCATCCAAGTGTGGCAAAGCAACTCACACAGATTTTTTGAAATTTAGACGCCAACTCTGGTTCTTGCTTGACTTGTTAACCTCGAATCTTCTCCTGTGTGTATGAAAACAAACTTAGGTATTCCTTTAATACATCCCTTGCCTGCTTTCTTAAAGACCAACTCCATATTGGTTATGTCTTCAGCTAGGTTCAGTTCATTTGTTAGCGGAATACGGAATAATTTAAACTGAACGGCCGCATGTGTTCTCTTCCTAGCAGCAGTTTTCTAGAGAGTCGCACGATTTACAATTCACTTCTACGCGGGTCTGTGTTTCGAATCACTCTAACCTTTATATCAACGGCACATGCGAATAGTGTCATGCTATAACTGTACAGGTCCGTATCATTGTTACATATTTTTTCTCTAGCGAGTAAATTCCATCAAGGACCCTTAAAGATATTAAGCCAATAAACTTCTGGACTTTTTTTTTTTTTGCAATAAATATCGTTTTTTAGACCTTGAGATAAACACGGAACACAATGATTTTGCTGTGTATGATTTTGAAATTAGTTTTATTTCCGTCAACTGTTTACATGTGCACATAGCAAGAACAAAAACTAGTTAACTTACCTCAGATGCTGCGTGCGAAAATAAAAAAGTAAAAATTGGTAGAGACCGCAAGCAGTTGGATATTGTCTTCAGTTTGAATTGAGTATTGAATGTACGAACCAAACCTCACTCAATGTCTTGTAGACAGCTGTAGCTGTGGTTATTATAACGATCTACTCTTTTACACATCGTAGTACAGTAAGCCTTACAGAATTTATTTGATTGCAAATCTTTGACTTCTCTGGATTCTTTTACACCTATCGCGAAAGTGTATTGCTTTTGCAACGTTCAGAGACTTAGTAAAGTACAGATATTCTTGATCGATATTAAACCCTGAACAGACATAGTCATGTATGTCCGCCTGTCCGCCTGTCCGCCTGTCCGCCTGTCCGCCTGTCCGCTTGCACGTCTGTCAGCATTTGTGTGGTAAACATTCATCCGGTCGCACAAACTAAGATATCGGCTTTAACAGGTACAAAAACTAAGTTAAAAGTTCTTGCATGCAGCTTCGTACCAAAAAATGATCCAAGTTGGCCGAAGAGCACGCCTACGATGAGATAAACCGAAGACACCTCTGTTTTTTGAAGCAAAGAATTCTAGTTTTTGTTCTTTGTAAGTTCCAACAGATACAACGACGATAACTTCCTTGTACATTCTATAGCTATATTCTCAAAGCATCGCACACACTCATACACACACAAATACAAAAGCACAACAAATCGATTGTATCAATCCAATATTAATGGCTATCGAAATTTCTCTTTCCATTTCTTTTCAACATTTGCCTTAATTAGTGGCCGTGGGTATGAAAGCCTCAATCAGAGCGGCCTTGTTTATTTGTCTTAGATTAGTCTGAGAAGCGCTAGTTTTTCTTTTATTTTGAAAGATTTCGCTACATTACTACATCAATTTATTATTCTCGCTATAATTTCTTTAGACGGAAGGACAAACTGTAGGACTAACAGGTAGGGTTAATGCTAGCAACTAAGGCAATCAACTCTTAGCTTACTTTACTTGTACTTGTACTTAGTATTTTGAACTTTACTTATATGATTTTGTATACATTTTAAAAATCAATAGGAGAGGCTCTACGGAACCTCTACGGAAGTCTTTAGTGTAGATGCATTGCCGGTAAATAGTAGTGAAGACTGCGATAATAATAAAAAGTATTTGACCTTGAAAAAAAAGAAAAAACTGTTAATACATAACTTCCGTAGACGAGATATTGATATTAACATACACTCGTGCATATTCTTTGCAATATCTTTTATAGTTCTATGAATCCTTTACTCGACGTTAATTGAAATTCAGATTACGCCAATAGCAACCCAATATGGGAAGTTGAGAGATCCCTACATTCCTTAATCAAATTATCTCGAAGTAGTACAGTATAGTGACTCTCGAGATGAATCTCGAGGGGCTTTTTTGGCACATCGTGTCCTTTTTAACTACATGACAATAGTCTCGTATTCTTTTCGTAGACAATTTTTGTGCACACCGAGTAGAGTAAGAATAAAACAAGTAAAAACACTATGTTATGACACGTCCCCCCATTGGACACCACGCACCATCTTGATGTTATTCGTATAATAAGTTTGTCACAATAAAGCGTTGTATGGAAAATGGTCGAAAAAGTGGTCCGATACGAACTATTTTCAACTGCGTTCGCATTTGGGGCAAAATACAACGGTATACCAAATTTCATTAAAATATATCAAAAATTGCTGCTTGTAGGTTGAACACCAGAACACAAGATGGACAGACCCAATGATTCCAAATCGATCGGTATAATAAAAGGTGGGTTTATTTCAAGTCGTTCTAGGTATTGCATAAATCCGCACAAGTGGTGAAGAGTACAAAAATGATTCGCCAAAATGTAACTCCACCCGCACATATGCTACGTACGTTATACGCACCTATATATTTATTTATATACATGCAGCTTACGCATGAGTAATAAGGCATAAAATGTAACTGTCGCAACGATCCGAAAACGTTTAATGTAATATATGCGAGCAGTAGGGATTGAAAGATTCGATTGAAACCAAATGGTGAACTTCTTGTTTTTTTTTTTTTGTTAAGCTATTTTTGCAGTTTTTATCATTGCAGTTGTAACGCGAATACTTTGCATTGCAAAAATATTATTTATCTCAGTTACGTAAATCACAATTAATTAGTGGTAAATTTGATATTTTCGTTTGAAACCAAGACAAAAAAGAGAAAAAAAAAAAAAGAATTTTTTAAATAAATTTTTATTGAATTAATGTTGCAAACAATTTGTGACTACTATCTATAAATTGTTTTCATATTTTTTTTATAATATATTCTACAGAGTATGTTGATATTTTATTAATGATATTCGTGTGAGCAAAAATGTCAAGAATAATTTCCTTTTGTATGCTATGCATGCATAGCATGCATGAAGGAAGAGGGGGTGCGGGGACGGACACATATGATGTTTATAAACTATAAACGACATTGAAAAGGTAAAAATAATATGCGCGGAGTCATGTGGATATACGTAGCAACACCAGGTTAAAATAGAATTAATTTAGGTAAATAAATAAATGAATTTGTTTAAATGTCAGTTGTCTTCGCATATGCAAACAAATATATATATATATATATATATATGCATGCATGCATATTAAAAAGTTTATTTATATATAAATAAAAATATTTTATAGAATATTTTTTCCATTAGATAACAATAACGTATAACACGCTTCAACTGTGGGCGGGGCTCAAATCACCATTAATAAGTGGTCAACAAGTTCAAGTGCAGTTGACCGACAGTGACAGCATACCTGCATTGGAATTCCATTCTATAAATTTTTCATATATATATTTAAATAATTACTTGTCATTGAAAGTATATATATTTATATATATTTATCTTAAAGACACTTGCAATGTTTATATAATTCATATTTTAAACAAATTAGTTTATCTGACAAATATTTCAAATAAATGTCATAAACTTAACATCTTAAGCGTCTTTTGTTCTTAATGATGTGAACGTACGAACGGACGATAAGTGTGTCTTAGAACTTTTAACTTTTCGAGGGCTTCGATAAACAATTATACAAAGTTTTAATTTACTTAGATTAGTAGAGCTTGTAAATTATTTACCTCAATATTTTGCAAATTTTTATTTTACATTTTTTACGTTTTTTTAAGCAAATTGCTAAGAGCATCTGACCGACTTATAAACTTGGCTTGCAAATGCACATCGACGGAGAGTATATGCGCCAAGTGTTCGTTTCGCTTCTTTTTTTTCTTCTTTCTTGCATTCTAGTTGCCATTATAGAGTCGACAACAACAACAACAACAACAACAACAACAACAATGGATAAACAGATGGCCGGAAAATGTTTCAAAGTTAAATAGACTTGAAATGTTAGGAATGACGGCAGACAGTCCACTTAAAAACTAATTCATTTAAACTGAAGAGAATCGCATGCAGGCTTCAACGTTATTTTTGTTTGTTTCCCTGGATGTAAAATCGTATCTTATATGATAGCTCATCTCTATTATTTCACAAAAGCGTTGACGTTTTCGAGATCATTTGCACTGAGTTGTCTTTCAAGTTCTCAGAGCAGCGACCTTATGCCTGAACGACTCAGACATGACTTTTTGATTCTTGGTGGTCTTGTTAAACGATTCTCGTATACAGATCAAAACGGCTCTAATGCCTTTAGTTTAGTCTTCTAGTCAAGCAATTTCTGTACAAATTGTTGATATATTTATTGACCGATGGGCACCATTTTTATATTATATTTTCTCTTGGCCGTAGTTTAACCTAAATTTCGGATCACTACGCAGTAGAAATTAAAATTTTGGCTTAATAAAAAAATAAATATATAAATAAAGGGTACAAACTGCCCGAATCGCTTTCTAAATAATAAATATATAATGATTTTGCCGAGGATTTCATGCGGTTTGGGAACGTTAACCCTAATCGCGCCAGGTATTTTTTATAGCGCATCCTACCACGCTGTGATAATTCACAGTCTCAGTGCAAGTAAGGAATCCCGTATCTCGGTCAGGAAGTTGTTTTTACGCTAAATTCATTTATCTACCCGAATACGCGATATAAGCAAACGGATAACATTACATACGGATCACCTATTTTTTGATAAAGAAATGAGAAAATTATATGCAGCTGTGACTGAATCCTTTGTATCCACCGCCTTTATCCTTAAAAGAATTGCGAAAAAGCAACGGAAAAATTAAGTTTGGGCGTGGCTGATGGTGGAGTGCGCCTGGAAATGTTTACCGGGTGTCTATTTTCGTTTCTAGGTGAGTACCAACAAGGCCCAGATCAATCTCAATTCTGTTTTCAATCCATGTTGTACTGTAGACATGTCCTTTCACCAATTTCGGCCATTTTCAGCGCCAGCTTGCGTCCAAAGAGCCTCCACTATTTCTGCTGAATTTGAAGGCGGAACCTTTATAGTTTCGGCCAGGAGAATGTTGAGAACAGACGTAACACTTTTGCATGAACTTTGCCTCAGTTCATTGGTCATGAAAAAACAATTAAATGGTGTACTGGAGTCAAATGGTATACGCAGCCTTTCAACGTAACTCCATATCTTCGGTCCAAGGTGCAATATTCATGTGTGATTTTCTGAGACTCATCGTGGTAAGATTCGTTATAAGAGCGAGAAGGGTTAATTTTGACATCTTGATTAACTGCAAATCTACAAATAATTCCTTTTGTTAGTATTCGTTGTTCATTTAGAGCCAAAAGAAGAGTCTTTAGAAATGGAACGTGAAATAAGCAAAAAATTGAAGTTCAAAGGGCAAATGAGCGTCGAAGACCTAACACGGTCCGGATAGGGTTAAAAATCCAAAATGCAAATTGCTATACTGCCAGAGCTTAGTAATGAGTATAACAGAGTATAAGAGCAGAGCAGAGAGTATGATAAAAAAGCTTAAAAGCAATGAGAGCCAATACCTAAAAACATCTGTTGTCCTCGGTTCATATGAAATAATCTTTTCCGTCTTCTTCAATAAATTTATCTTGAAAATTCTCATTGAATCATCTCTCTCTCTCTCCTGGTCTACTATGTCTGCATGCATCTGCTTCTCTGCTGCTTTCTTTTTTTTCCTTGGCTTTTTTCTCGGTTTCAATTTCTGCATAATGTTAATTATTTGATTAGTTTTTGTTAATGTTCGGTCTTGTCTGCGTAGCCTTGTAACAGGTTGCCATATGTCCTTCTGCAACAAGCTTTACTTTTGATTCGTTCGCAGTCACCCCTCGCTCAAGCCATGCCATCGTTTCTAATATCATGCTCTTTCCAAACGTTGGTAAGATATTTATTTGTTCATTTGTCACATAAATAAATTCTAAGACAACGTAGTTTGTACATAACTTGCCTGCTTGTTTTTTTTTTATTTATTATTATTTTTTTTTTTTATTTTTTTTTGCGCATTGACCAGGTGTATAGACAGTTTACACTGACATTGAGGTTTGATAGCCTTGTGTTCTTTAATTATTTGCATGCATACACACTCATACACACACGTGTGCGTATTTATATTATATATACATATATATAACTTATGCGAATTGAAACATAAGGACTTTTAGCCGCTAGAATAATTTCAGGAGAACGATAAAGAAAAACGTGTTTTAAATTTTACAACATAGGGATTAAAAAGTGTACAACTTCTTCGTATTACTTATGAGACACAAAACGCTTTCCATTGCTTATATATGCAGATTCTAAATTATTAATCATATCAGACGTAACATACACATGCACGTGCCAGCGAAGAAACATTAAAATTATACTTGAATTCTTTCCCAGTACTGGAAAAATGCGTAATAATATTAAAATTTTCTTTGGCAATTTATAGATAAAATTTTCGTCAAACTTTTTATCCAAACTAAACGTAATAAGATAATAAGGAGGGAGAGGGTTATCTCCCATTTAAATATTTTTCGAAATTATTACAAAAAATTTCTAAAAAAATTCTTAAAAATGATCTCTGATTCCTTTTCTGAGGCCTTCTCTGGGCTTCTTTTGCAATAACTCCTCATCATTGCATCAAATTCCGCCTTGCGTAGATCATAATTGGACATTAAAACGACAGCGGCATGGCTACCATATAAATATTGGGTCGAAGTTTTTCACAAATTTATACTCAATTTTAAATTTTTGTTCCATCAAATATGAAGCATTCAGCAGAGCATTATGTGGAAAGAAGATCATGTTCTGCATGTTCTGAGAGAATTACAATTGTCTCTAATGCAACCCTGTCACAGTTGGTTAAATTGAGACGATCGACCGATCCGATCGATCAGGAATAACTCTCAGTTGATGAACACAATTGAAATTGCGTGCCAATAAACGAACACTTAGTTTGCACGATTCGGGAAAACATTAATTTGGCTTGAAAGAGATGTGTTACCATACCTAGCCCACAGTTCGGATTTAACATTTTCGAAATGTCACATGTTTCAGACACGACCGAATAATTTGCGTAATGAAACTTTTAGTTACCTCGCCTCAGACACGATCTTAAGGATGTTTGTTGCCAAAGACGTGAGAGTATTTCTACGAAAGATAATGAGATGAAACTCATGGAGGAATGTATGAAGAGAATAGAACAGAACAAGTTTATTTGATTGGAAAGAAAGTTCTTGGCTACGAAATTTCGAATTTACAAGATACACCGCTCTTCCAACACGTACTTCGTGTACACATCTGTAATCTAGTTTATAGTGTAAAAATGTTGCAAATGTTGTTACATCTGCAATCTATGGAATGTTAGAAGATTTCTCTGATAGAAGGACAGACTAAAATGGTTGCTTTAATTGCTTTAATTAGCACGAGTATATAATCTGCGTTCTTATGGAAACTTTTGCAGTCGGATATCTTTATAACAGCAGCCAAAAATTATGCTTTAATTTTTTCAAAAATTTAATGCGTCATAATCAAAGGCTTCGGACTGTGTGAATAGGATAAATAAATAATATGTACAAAAATAATAAAAGTGAAATAAGAAAGACCTTTTGGTTAAATCTTTTAAGTGAATTTCTAATACAGAAACTAAAATAAAAACACAAATACACATGTATATGAAATGGCTACAAGGTGTTTGGTGAGTAAACAGTTTAGAGAGAAATTGAAATTGTTAATCAATACTTTTTCAGTTCAAGGTAACTTAAGTCAACAAGTCAAGTTCTTTGCAATAATACATGACCTGTAAAATGTTTCGCACATACACGTACATTCTCGGCACACTCGCATTGAAGAGAGCAAACAAAAATAACCATAAATGTTTATATGTTTCCCTGAATTAATTTTTTCCCCTCTTATTCTTTTTTCATGTTTATTTTTAAGTAAACATTCTCGCAAATTGCTCGGGCCTTAGAGTTCATGAAGCGTTTGCGAAAGAGCATTTTTTTTCGAAATATGATTTCGTTACCCTAAACTAAAGATGTTTTACAATTATCGTTGTATTGCACAACCGACACGAACTTGAAAGCATGCCTTCTACGCGCTGCAGTTCTTTCACAGGCGCAAAAATTGAACAACTGCTTGTGTTACGCATAACCTCCCGAAATATTCGGGCATATTTTAAAAATTTAACAAACTTCCATTGCTTCGAAAAGTGGATTAGAATTTTGTTTTGTTTGCAAAACCAAAATTTTCAATGATGGAATTTCGCAAACCACTTTATGTCGCTCATACTTTATCCTACCGCTTTCTCTGCACACACGCCGGGGATTTACTGCTGGTTTACTATTGCAATAACAATCTTTCGCGAGCAGCAATATTAAATGAATTGTCTTTAGATTTCGTTTCTTTCGTCTCTGATTGAACTAATTACTCACTATTAACAAATTAAAATAGTATTCATACGATAATCGAAGACTTCTTAGGTATTAAATAGTCGCATTTAGAGACACAACGACCGTAAGGATGAGTACGATTAGTTTATAGTTTAGCGTATAGCTGCTAATACAAATGAACAATTCTCAACTTTGATGCTCGCCGCAGAGAAAAAGAGAATACGTTTTTTTTAACCTTTCGAGCAAACAGTGCGTTGATCAGCAAAATAGAAATTATAGCACCTTGATCTCCTGCTTGTATTTCATTTTTTTAAAAATAAAGCACACTTACATATATATACATATATATCCTTGAATTCCAATGCTTCTAGAGTATTGAATGGGAATTTATATTCTGCGAGCGTGTATGGCAGATTAAAAAATCGCCAAACACAAATAGAAATGTGAAAAAGCTCCACGTGCATCGCTTTATATTTCCATTGAGTTCAAGTTCGAGTTCGCTATAAACATCTTATTATCGAGACATTATCCCGGCAATAAAAAAAGCATTTAAAAGTGAAAAAGTTGCCTTAAATGAATCAATTATGCACATCGCCTTCCTATCGATTCTTGTCACATGTGTAATGAACGTAAAAAATGGAAGATATGTAAGGTTTCCAAAGCATCCAATAATTGCTAATGAAAATATCGTTATGAGCGCGAGCCAGAGGAAAACTAAAGCATCCGTTTATCGGGGGACGACAATAAGGAACTTTAAGGCATTGAATTTTTTTTTTTTTTTTGTTTAGTATTAGCTGTTGCGCCCTCACTAAGACTTCTCACGTGAACGTTGTCAACCACTTGTCTCGGCAACATACCAACAAGATATTGCATACCATTAACAATATCTTTTTATCTTGTGTTTTTTTTTTAAAAGCTATGGTCACTACTGTAACATCTGGTAACATCTGGTGACTGGCTGTCGGATAAGTGGACAGATGGACTAATGACCACGATGCAATCAAGAAGATGCAACAAGCGGTGATTAATTTAAACCTCTTGGCATTTCATATTCTCTCTCTCTCTCTCTCTCTCTCTCTCGGTTTTTAAAGAAACCCATAAAACAAAACAAAGGAACAATAAAAAAACTTATACTTAAACCCCAACAAGTTTAAGAAACATACGGTTGGCTATAAAGGTATCTTATATTTCTTATTATTTTATGATAGCAAGCCTTTGAATTCTTTTTCGTCTTTTTTTTGTTCTCAATCTTCACGAAGAGACTTGAAACTTCTAATGGTCTTTTAAGAGCTGTGTAGTATAACAGACAGAACAAAGGGAAAAAGCATTCTATCGCTAATTAATTCTAGTTGTCTTATAAATTCCTTTTTAAAATAATTTTCTGCAATTTCCTTTATTTTAGCGTTCACAATATACTCGTAGGCATAATAGCCAATTTACTCACCCTTTTACAGTCATATCGTTCGTAGTCACACATTATATATAAATGCATTAATGTGCCTGCTCGTTTTCACAATTAGACGAGCTATACCGACAGAAAACCAACTAACGTCGAGAATGCGAAAGCGATAGATGTGAGAGAATGTAGCACACATGTAGAGAAACACTTATACACAAACACACGTACATACAATTTTATATTGCACTCCTACACGTATATTTCATTGTTTTAAAATGGTTATTGTTGTTGTTGACGTGACTGGTGGCATACAGTTTTTGTTATCATGTTATGGCAATTTGTTTACTAAGTAATTAGCAATAGAAATACAACAAAAAGGAAAAATATACGAAAACGTTAAATGCGCATATGTTCTGTATGCTGGACGAAAACGTGCATTTGTGTGCAGACAACATATGTGACTAACATGCAAAAAATGATACTCTAAGGATTTGACATTCAACAGCGAACCCTGGTACACTTGTTGGTTGTCGTTGTTTTCATTGTTTTCATTATTATTATTATTATTATTATTATTATTATTATTATTATTTTTGCTTTCTTTTACAAAATTCTACAAAAACTTTGTTTACATAATAAAGCATAGCAAGGTTACATTTTCAAGCATTTTTTTAATTTAATCTTTTTTTTTTTTTGATAATAAAAATTAAATTTAAATTTTCTTATCACTTACATATATTGCGCTGTAATGAATTTCCCAGCTAATCTAGATAGTCGTCACCAAAGCATGGATTTATACCAACTGAGTGAACAGATTGATCATCAGAAACTCAATAAATTAAAATTATTTGTGTGTCTATCTGTCCGTCAATATTATTAGGTGCTTGCAGCAAATTTGAGAATTTTTTCACTTAAAAAAGTCATTTATTGAGAAAAATCGGTACTACATTATATGTTGATCAATATATTTTCCACCATTTTCAAAAACTTTTTGCCATCTTCCTGGCAATAGGGCGATGTGCAGCCGAAAGAACTTATATTAGTTTGACAGCGATCCAATTATTGACCCATTTTCGCACGTCTCCAACTTTGCGGAGCCGCGCGCCAGGCAAGCTATGCTGTATCGATCTGAAGTCAAGTGGCACTCAGGAGGCGCTATGTCTGGTGAGTACGCCGGGTGTGGCAAAATTCTCCATTCGAGCTGCAATTGTGTATCCTTGGCAATTCTTGCAACAAGTGACCAAAAAATGGCATTTTCAATTAATTCGTGTCACAACTTCTAAACGATGGAGCACCATCACCGTAAGCTACTGATCGTGTTTGATGGGCTTTGGTAGCAGCTTTCTTCAAATTAGCCAATAAAAGTAGTGAAAGTCGAAAATGCAATTTTGAGCGCTCTGTGATTAGCGTCACCATACGCTGAATAACTCAATAATATTGAATGGAAAATTGTTGGCTTAGGTAGAGAAAAGTCAAAATCATCGAATTTAATCGTTATGTACACTGATATTTCCCATTGCCTCATCACTTTTACCTGTAAAATTCGCTTAAGATCAAAAAAGGCTCTACTGCACTGAGCCACAGTTCCTATCTACTCGGCCACTTAATAGATCGAATTTTATAACGAATTTTTTGATTCCCTTTTCTAATCTTAATCACCAACTCGTCTACGATACCGCAATTATCACAACTGTGGTAGAGCGTTCAGAGAGAATTTCTCAAAAGTAAAAGCATTGTCCTCCATTAATCTCTACAACGACCGAGTACTAACAACTCTATTGATTCGGCAAGACTTAGGACGACTTAGCTGAGAAGTTTTGGATTCGGAGGCGTGTAACCATCGCTTGGTTCAGTTTTTCATACAGAAACCCCAAAAATTTGTCTAGTGGCGGCATATTAATTTTGCTGGAGAATGCATTCATACACATACGTATACGCACTGATCACCTTAATTTAGGTCATAAGAAGAATTTACTTGAGTTTTAGTGAGAATGCCACGAACTTTTTCTTTTTCCTTACAATATGAACTATTGAGCAAAATTAAATTAAGTTTCAAATTTTGGATAGTGGGATAGAATTTAAGGGATTGACCTAAAAAGATGAGTATGTGAGACTCACTGTCATATTTATTTAATAACCATTTTGTTTATGTAGCAGTCGAAAAAGTCGCTAAAAGTCATTAAAAACTCTCTACTATAAAATTTTGATTAACTTAATATAACTGGTGGGAGAAATTGTAATGAAAGCTGCTTCCTCTGCTGGTTTTTGTGCGGGAAAATTAAAATTTGAATAAATCGCTAAAGCTCTGTAGGGACATGGTTTTTGTTGTTGTGAAAGCCACATACAATTTTTATTAACAAACTCGCTTAGAGCGTATAATAGCATTAAGAATGAGAAATCATTTCAAAAATTTGTGGAATTTAATCACAATAAAAAATATGCAAATATTCTCTCCACAAAAAGATCTGAAAACTTATTTCACTTGGAAAATACTTCATTCGTACCCCTTAGACAAATATATGTGCGCAATATTAACTTAACTCAGCAAACACTTTACTGTTTTAACCTTAAATTATTACCCATAGACACGCACATTCTTTCGTAATCTTATTTATTAACCGAAAAGCGAGAAAAAAGATTTCTCTTTAAACACCAAAGAGACACTGTTTGCCCTGGCAATTCGTCCATAAATTACTATAGTAAACAAGGACAGAGCCATAAAAAACAACAAAAAACAAAATTAAAACACATTCATCTAACAAATTTTACCTTGCACTTGATAATTGAAAGCACCAACAATAACAACAATAATGATAATAATAATAATAATAATAATAATAATAACAACAACAAAACGTACAAGACAGCACTAAAGAAAATAATATCGCGTACATATGCTTTAATGCAGGTTACACTCCCTTATTATAAATATGTATGTCTGTATGTACGGTTCAAATAAAGGAAGGCATAAATTTAAAGGTCAGAAAACTTTTTTCTTTCTTCCTTTCTTCGTTCTTACTCTTAAAACGCAAATTATTTCATATAAACACACACACATATATATATATATATAAGTATATAACTTCTTATATGGAAAATATGCTTGCGAATTTATTAGACTTTCGTAAATATTTTCCAAATTTTGCTTTACGACCTTAAATCGATCCATCTGCTTATTTGAACTAAATTGAAGTGAAGCCTGATTCAAATAAACAAATCTCGGTTATATAACTTAACTCTGCCCATAGAGGTAAGTGAAATGAGTCGAACAGAATGCTATATATATTTACTGGATTGAGGTGTCGAAATATTTTATATTTAACGATGGCTGTCGGAAAGGATGATTGGTAGAGGGGGATGGAAGGAGGGACTATTGCTTGTGAACGTTTGACTTAAAAGCGGAAGCATCAAGTACGGTGGGAAAGACCACTGCCGGTAGATTGTTCCAGTAGTGTGACGAGTAGTGTGGCTGAAGATCGACGAGTTCTGGTAGTACTTCGTGCAATATCCAGGCAACTCTTGGACTAGCGGATGGGATCGCTGAAAAAGCTGTGTGGTCCTGGTGCACCACTTGCTTTTTCGACATACCCCTTTTATTTCTGGAGAACACTTGCCTTGGATGTATTTATGCATAAGCACCGCACAGCCCTCATAACGTCGTTGCGTTCGAAGGTATTGAGAGTTTCAGACACACTTTCGTCACCCATGAGCATCTCCAAACAAGATTTGGCTGCTACGAGCTACGGTTCACGTTATTATAACAATATGGACGGACGGAGAGCTAAACAAATCACATACTAAACGTGAAAGGAATGCCAAGTATATCGGTATTCAAGTTTGGCATAGACCGTCGGTCATTTTAGGTCATGTAGGTACCAGATAATAAGAGAACAAGCAGAATTACTTATCGGTCATAGAGCATCGTATATATAGGCAGAATAATATTTTCTTTTATTACTTGTTTGTTTTTCGACAATTTTCTAAAATATTTTTAAGAAATTTACGAAAATATTTAGGGATGACTGAGACAACTTTCTTTATAAACTTCCTTTTACGTATGCATTTCGATAGCCATCTATAAGAAATGTCAAGCATCTTTGCTGTTATTTTCTTATGGTTTGTAAGGTTAAGAAAAAGAGCAAATTCTCATGAAGGCGTACATTTCATTATCCTTAAAGTTTTTTTTGAGGTACTCCAGGCACTTTTCGAAAAATCAGAGAAAATTTCTTCACTTTTAAATACGCGATCAAAAGCAACATCAGCAGTTAGTTGCACAAATCGATTTAAATATCATGCATCGATCCAGTCATCCATCCATTCAGCTATCAACGTCGTAGCTTTTCAATGTTAATTTTCTTTTTTGAACCTGAGTTCTTTCATCTACACCATCATAATAAGCTATAGTCTACTTATCTTATGTAGAGCTACGTGTCACATATGCACGTGCATATCCCTGGAAGGGTTTCCTAGTCATTGTTTAACAACAATTCCCATAATAAGATTCATTTCATTAACAATGCATCACATATTTTGGATGAAGAAGAAGAGTAAATGAAAAAGAGAAAAAAAAACGGTTTTCTTTGTTATAAAACGAGTTCTATACTAAAACTGCTATTGACACAAATACTCGTTTTTTCTTCTTCTCTTCTTCCTTTTATTCATTTTCCACTATTTTACTGCTAACAATTGAACAACAACTCAACGTCAGAGGAGTAAAAATTGGTGTATTAATATTAATGGATGAATACGAATACGTAGCACGGTGTGTGTAACAATTTATTTTATAAGTGGCAAATGATTATGCAAAACACGTTTTCCACATATAGCACACACACACGCATGCACACACATGCACACACATGCACACGTACACATACATACATGCATCGTATATCCTAACACTTGACTATAACACGTCGAATGCATACAACACCACAAACTTACATGTTAATGCAAGACCCGATAGTATTTTAATAATAGTAGAACACTGCAGCAACATGGATTATGCGACTTATGGTATATGTGCAAGCATATATTAAGCACATATGCACACAGGCATGCAATTCTGCAGATACAATTTGAAATATTAAGGCTCTGGCTCTGGCTCTGGCTCTGGCTCTGGCTCGGGCTCGGGCTCTTGCTCTTGCTCTTGCTCTGGCTATGGTGCTGTCTTTGGCTCGAGTAACGCGAAAGCAACAATTGTGCACATACACATGTTCACTTATCTATGAATATGGATATGCAAGTGTATGCAGTGTCTATGCTTTCAATCCGATGATATCAAAATGAGAAACATGTGCTTTTTATAAGTCTTATACACTTTTTACAGATACAGTTTCTCTCCTTCTCTTTGCTCTTTCGTTTTTCTGCCTAAACACTTAAAATAAATGAACTCTTTTACAAAATGCACATAAGCATCGACAATCCATGCACCCTGGTAAGTAATATAAGACGAACGAGAAAATATCGAACGTGTAATCCTTAAGGGTATCTCCCAATAGGCGGCTATAGCTTAATATGCTTTCTGCAGTATGTGAAAATTTATGATCGATAAAAGACAAGAGCTGAGCAAAAAAGTCGAGAAGAAAAGAAAAAAAAAGAAAAAAAAAACCCAACCAAAGAACGTGCGATTATATCAATAAGAGATTGTACTTTGCCAGTGAAATCAGGACAGCCGTCGTTAGCAACTATTTCCCATTCGTTCTTATATCGTAAACGTAAAGTCGAAATATGTGTTGGCATTTTTCGATCTCGATCTGTAAGCTATGTGCAAAGTTTGGGTGCACTTTGACCATCTGGAAAAACCAGTTCTCACTGTTTTCTTATGTCCAGCGAAACTGGATGCCAATTGTTGATAGCGTCTGACTTACAGATCACTCTCAAATCCACTTATTTTTATTCTCTTCACCTTATTCTCAGCATATGAAAAATCCTGTAATATGCATTCGACATATTCCTGAAATACTTCATCTGCCTTATCTCATCGGAAAAATGTCTTGATGATTTTGGGGTGACACGTACTCTTTAGAAGATTTGGTGATGTACGTATACAGCGATATTTAAAACACTGAAAACCATATGCTTTTCTAACTGTGGCTATGTTTATAGTTATAATACTTAATAATTAATAATAAACATCAATTCCACCTCGACATTGAAATGGCTTCGGGGATTATTTGTCTCAACTTTTATTGCGTTCATTGCGTTATAATGTTCTGATTATTGGACAACTGTGTTGATGACTTTATTATGATTACTTTTGCATTGTGAACTTGTGTGTAAGATCTTCATAAGTGTTTGCAGCAAACTTTAGATAAATATTCGCTATACATAGAGTATATAGAGTTGCAGCTTATTATCTGTTAAGAACGATTCATTGCTGTTTTTGAACTAAAACTGCAGTCTTTTGCTAGGAAAACCTACGGAAAGGTTCGGTTTGCTATTGATGTTTTAGCGATCGGAAGCGCTTTAACAATAAACGAAAACCAAATAGGCGAAGAACTGGATGAGCCGGGCGCCAATGAATCCAGGTTTGGCTAAAAAGCGCTAATGTGTTTTTCACTTTCTAGAGATATTCTGTAATATGTGGTCCTAAGTCTTCTATATTGACATCTTCTTGGGTTCATTACAGAAGTTCAAATTTGTCGTTTCTCTGGATATGGATATTCAAATAGCTTTTTAGACGATTCCTATCTGAATGTCTTTCTAAGACATAGCTCGGGAATGCAACCAATCAATTCCATGCAACTCATATGGATAAAGGAAACCGAAACAATTTTTAACGTGACGTGACAAGAATTCGACTTGAATCTTAATCGTATAATTTCATCTCTCCTTATACTAAAATCTCTTATATTCGTTGCAGAAGCTTTTATTTACTCTCTTATGTCAAACACAAACATATGCACGTTTCCTTTAACACGCAATCCTGCACAAAAGCTTTTTATTGCCTCCTGCCTTGTTGTGTGTGTTTTTTTTCTTTCGATTTCCGTGTCCAGAGCTTAGATTGCTTCAGTTTCCTAAGAGCGACAACAGTTTGTTGCTTAAGCCCCGGCATTTAAGACGTGTTTTTCTTATCTTGGGACTTCTGCCTGTGTGTGTCCGAGTGCTAAGCCTCCCAAACCGAATCTCAAACACAATTCAAACAATCGCAATGGCCTGAAATCAGGAAATGACATAAATCCCAGCCTTTTTTTTTTCTTTTTGTTTCGCATATGAATGAAAAAATTGAGCTACAAACCTATGTAAAATATGTGCGAAATAACAAAAAAACTAAATAAATAAATAAATAAATAAATAAATAAGTAAATTAGCACAATACAATAATTAATAATTATTTTAATATTATCTGTATATATGTATGTATTTATGTAAATATATATATATATATTTGCGAAACGAGAAACGAAAAAGAAAACAAACTTAATCTGCTCATGAATAATTCGAACAATTGTAATTTCCATGAAAAAGAAGGAAACGTGCGCGTCTTGTTCATAAAGATTTGTTTAAGTGCACAGACACACATATGCCTGCATGTATTTGTGAGAAGCAGTAGACGAAAACGCAACTATTTTCATACACGTTCGTATCTGCGTATGCGGTGCCTACACCCTGTGCGACGGATTAGAAATGCTTTCTCAAGTGTTTATCCGACTTTTTATGGGGGAAAAAATATTTGGCATTTAAATAAACATGTATGTTTGAGCACAATGTAATCGATAGTAAGTTAAAGTTTAAATATATGCATACGTATAAAATGATAACAAATATTATATAAAATAATTATAAGCAGTCTTTTAACTAACACTGCCCAGTGATTTTGAAAGTAACGCACAAAAGCACATAACTTATGAGTTATAAGAAAGTCGTAAGAAAGGTCCGAATCGAAAGTCCATTTGTTGATTTACAGGTTGATCAACTATCCAGCTATCCAGTATCCAGATGCCTTTCTCCTAAACGCACACTTGTTCACACACACAAATTCAATGCATGCCATACACAGTATACGATTTGTTGTTTTGCTTGAAAGAAAACTGTGACGACAACTTTTTAAAAACACGCTTCGTATGTTGTTTAGTTAAATGGACGTTTTGCAGACAAATATTTGCCATTTTGATATTTGCACTCTTCATCAGAAGCACTACACAGCGACACAATGGAAGTTCGAATATTTCTAGAAAAAGAACTGTGGCCAGCTGACGATCAAAGGCAGCTTAATAAAGAGCTCTGCAGAGGTTATACCGGAAACTATGCAGTACTACTTACCTGTCGGTCGAAAACGATTTAAGCTTTGATTTGATTGTTATCGATTAGAATACGCTGCTCCTTGAGAATGGAAATTGTGAAAACAAAATTTCGTAAACAATATTTTTGGAACAGATTTTCTCTGTTTCTTCTTTCCTACGTGAACACAATTGAAATGCGGTTGACTCTTCCATTTTTAGAAAATAATCATCAGCCATCAATCAGCCATAGGTTTCAATTGATGTTCTCTTCAAATTTTGGTAAATGTCTCCCTTTCACTTTAATGTACGATACAAACAAGAGGCTTAACATATTTACGAGGCGGTAATACAAGTGAAAGTCAGAAGTCATTTGTAAACACAAAGGTAGCAGAAGAGATAGATTTAAAGGGACCAGCTAAAAATGGTTGCACCATTCTCTTTCTCTCTCTCTCTTCTCTCTCTCTTCCTTCTTTCTCGGAAACAAGCCTTGTATCAACTTATTTATCCAAAGGAACGAAAAACTGAGATGCATTCGATGTTCGTCGATGTTTGTTATGTTTTTTTCGATTGATATATTGAATATTACGTCCAAGATTTGTTTTTTTTTTTTTATTATTATTGAGTAGCTGAATAGGTAAGAATCGCGTATACCAAGTCCGTAGTTCGCGAGTTCAAATCTCAAGTGCGGGAAAGTTTACTTTGGTCGTAGCTATAGTGAGTGGTCAGTCGGCGAAGACATAAGACTTAGCGATTGGGCAGTCATCCACTAGTCTCTTTCCCTTTCGTCACCGTGTTAGGCAAATAGCAAGCATTCTCTGAGCGGCATTGGTCGCATTCATAAAATGAAAATTAAACATTAAAGTCAAAGCCAACTTTTCTTTTATTTCAAAGATAAGCTTCTGATGTAACTTCTTTTCGTTAAATTAATTTATTAACAAAAATTTGTCTTTTTTTGTTGACACAATTGAAATTTTTCACTTAAACACTCACCAAGCATACTGATCCCTAATACTAGTACTCTTTAGTAGTCCAGCTTTGATGGGAAAAGCCCTCGTAATATCCTAATGCAAAACCCAAGAGTTGTCAGATCACTCTGGTGAACTGGTGACTGGCTTTACGCCCCTATGTTCAAATAATGTTCCTTTTTATAAAGAACTGTACTTGTCTTTAGTAGTAGTAGTAGTAGTAGCTTATGGCACTTTATGCATCGATCGTTAGTATTTTGAAGATTAAGCTGCGCCACATTTGTTCTTTCTGTTTCTGACATTTGGACGGACTAATCATAGATTTTGTACAAGTATATATATAAGCTATATATCAATCAGGATTGTCCATATGTTTCTCTCCCCCTTTAACGTGAAATGCTGAAGCTTGGTGAAAATGCGCTTTGCTAGCGAGCAAGCGATCTCATATGAAAGAGAACATGATCTACTCACAACCTCATAAAATATGGTAACGTAAGGACAAGTTCGCCCTGTTATTCTCCACTAGTACTCAGTTGACTCATTTAAAGATATTTTCAGAAAATATTCCCAATCAGACCTATTCCACTTCCACAACCAACTGTCCTGTGTTAGAGGTATTTTTTGGTGCATTTAGTACTTGTCAAGTCTTAAAAGATCCCTTCGCTAATCCCTCAATCATCACCGACGCATACACTTTATGCAATATTTTACTTAAATATTAACTTATTTGACGGCAATGTGTTTCGTGTTACTTTTTACCGGACGATGAGTGAGCGAACCGACATATATCAGTCCATTCTTACAGAAGCATTGCCAGATATAACGGTTCACTACGCCCATTTGATGACTTTTGAGACGTAAACATATTGTAACGTAAATCCGTCTTTTCTGATTTTTACGCTATTTACTCAACTCCTTTGCACCGATGAATTCTGATTCAAAATTAGGGAATCCTTCCACAAATTATTTACAACGCTCTAATTCTTGTTCTGATCCTGACGCGACTTTCGACTCTATTGCGATCCACTTTTCAACTCACTGGGGACTCGCTTATGAAGTTACCTTTACCGCTACATATCTGCCAATTGTTGTTAATCTTTTCGCCAGTCGTCAGCTGCATGACGTAGGTAACACGCCATGAATGTATGTTTGGTTTTCCCTTTATGTAGAATTTAGTTTCTTAGAAAATCAATTAATTTTCATGAAAACTCACATCAACAAAAACGGCATTTTCGTAACAGTGTGCATCCACAACTACAATTTACTTTCAGGTGGCTTTCAGGTGGTTAGACGACGACACTCGAGTGTAGTGGTGGTAGGCCCAAAATCAACTTTTGGCCAAAAACAAATTAAAAAATTTTTTCATGCCAAAAATTCACGATTCACTTAACTGCAGCGTTGTCGAACTTTCAATATAGGGATATATACATATACAAAATTCCTTTCGATAACCAGTAAGTTCAGAAGAGAGTTCAGAAGAGAGCTTTCAAGCGAAGCGTAGCGAATTTATGGCAGGACGATTGCTAATGTCTTGAAGTATCCAGTTTACAATATCTGCAGTATTAGCCATATGGACAAAATAAAAGGCCATTTTTTTTTTTTTTTTTTTTTGTTAGGAAAACCTCAGACCAGACCAGACCATATTAGCCTGTGGTATTTCGCCTATGAAAAACTTCGCAGTGGGAAGACAAACAGCTAACATCGATGCCGACGGGAATAAGGATTTTATCAAGTTCCATCGGCATTTTATTTGTTGCGTGTGAAACCGATTCGACATCACTTGAATTTTTTGCACTTTAGCTTCAGATCGACTCTTTGCTTAAACATGTAAAACGTCATGTAACTACTACGCCACTAATACACTTTCGCAGTGAACATAGTTATTTAGTTATATGCTAACTGGGACTGATTAAAAAACTTGTTAGCTTTAATTTGATATTTGTGCAACTGAACACACACATATGCACAAGAACATAAACTTTATCGCCTTAGGTCAACAATGTGTGAAAATTGAATCCAATATCGCAAAAAACTTGCTCGTAAGCAGGCAGAGCCTTTTGACGCCAACTTAACTTTTCAAGTTCTTTTTAATTTGCTGGCAAAAATACATAGCGACATGCGCTAACAATCGCAGTCCAAATCGTATCGACTACGATTTTTCTAACAGTCAAGTGGTGCGGTGCTGTGCTCTCTATAATTTATCCGAGAATTAAATACAGGCTCCTGGCCTTTGCATAATCCTTTAGTCAAAAATGCTTTGAAAGTAATTAAATAATAAGTAGCTACGACAGCATATAAAAGCCACGCATTTTAAAGCCAAGTCCATGCAATATTATGGCGATATAATTGCAATTGCGTGTGATTTTTACGGCTAAATGTGATTATCAAATAGGTCCTTATTGCGTTCGTATCCTCTTTATGAGCAAATTATTTGCGACTTGTTGTCGTTCTTGTTCTTGATCTATCGTCATTTGTTTCACAGTTAGGCTTTGATATATCCTTGCAGGACTTGTTTTGTTTCTTGTTTTCTATTCTCTTTTCGGTTTTAGTTTTCATCTTCCATTTGAACTCTTTGAGTAAAAGATATCACCTCGTCGTATGTATGTATGTATGTATGTTTCATATAGCAAATAATAAAAATCATGGCATTCTCCCTTTGGTCATATGAAAACAAAAGATTCTTTCAAACAATTAGAAAAGAAAAGATTGCGATATATATATATATGTGTGTATATATATATATATATATATATATATGTGTGTGTGTGTGTATACTTTTATAAGAAAATATAAAATGGAAACAAACTAAATATGTAACTAAATATGTAAGCGCGTCGGATGGCTTAATGGTAGTAGTTGAAAATGAAGTACAACATGCAATGACGTCATGAAATTGCACAGTTTTAAATATTAAAAAAAACCACTGAAAAAAGAAGAGTGAAAAAGTAGTAGTGAAAGAAGAAACAAGGCAAAAATGCCGAGATTTTTATGCTTTATATATATATATATATATATATATATGTATGTATGCACATATGTTTTAAAAGTAAAAAAAACAAAAAAAAATATGCATATATATATATATATAAATTGTATTCATACGAATTGTGAATACCTGACGCCCAAAGCAAATTATATGAAAGATGAAAATTGCTCAGCTTTTGGAGAGCTGAGGAGAGAGGAGTGAACAGACATTTTCACATAAAGAATTTCTTCAAGTTTTATATTCATTGATATTTATGACAAATTGCAAACCAATGTTTGTTGTCTTAATTTATAGTTTCGTGATCATTTTAAATCCTTAGGTATATTTGACATATTCGTCCGTTTGTTTAGTTCGAAATGTAACGTGTGGCAATTCAATTGTCTTAGCTATGAATGTTTCGTGTACCAGGGCTACCAGGCGAAAACGGACGAATGGACAACTTCCAACCACACATAGACATAGATAATTTATTAGGGTATCGCGAGCCAAACGAAATGATAACATCAACATACCTTCATCGTCGTCTGGTCGTTCGAAAAAAACAAAAACAGAAAAAAAAGAAAAATTTCCCCAGAGTTCACTATATAATAATGAAGTGAAAAAAATGGAAAAAGAAAAGAATAAATAAATAAATAGAAACGTGTGCTGTTGTGCTGTTTTCGTGTTTTCAATAATCTGAGCTAACACCGCAAATGCACTAATAGTTTTTAACGCTCAGTAAATATATTTAAAAACTTTTAGATGATTGTTAAATGATTCCATACAAAAATCGGACGTTTTGTGTGACAATAAAGTTTCAAAATTTCAGATTTAAATTTAATTTAGTTAAAAGACATATAATATGGAGCGACATTAATAATATATGAGCAGATCGATTAGATGGATAGAATTTTGAATTTGAAAATTTATTAAATGACCGAGCGACAGACTGAAATCTTCTATATGCTTAAGTTCTGTTCTCCTACAACAAATGTCTAACTAAGGAAAGTTCAGTCTGCCGATTCATGCTTATGTCAAAAATAATATTCCCCCTCCTAAGGGATAATAGTAACACTAACCGACTCACGTGCTTTCATAACAAATCATATCGCGATTAGGCTCATAATTTCACGGTCAAGAAGGGATCCCATAGCTTGAAGAGGAAGTTATTTATAACTTAAATTCATTTATTTATCGAAACAAGCTATATATGCATAAACATAAAACATTATACAGAGGCCATATATTTCTCTCCCCATCATGGAAGGAAAAGTTTTATAGTCGTTTTGTTAAAACCTTTGCAACGCCCAGAACGAAGCTTCCGAGATCCCACAAAGTGTGTATATTCTTGATCAGCATCAAATTCTGAATCGATTTAAGCATGCCCGTCTGTCCATCTGTGTAATGTGTGCTGTAGACATTTGCCTAACAGCAAAAACAAGGCTATTGACTTCAAATTTGACAGAAATATTGGGAGGTCTTGCACGCAGGTCGCCATTGAAGATGGGCTAAATCAGCCGAAGGACTCGCCGACAGTGCGACATAAATTGAAAACACCCTGGAAATAAAAATATTGATTTTTAGTTCATCATTCGAAGACTGCAGCAGATAAACGTGCAAAAATTTGAACGTCTATTGTACGCGGGTGCTGCAGTGCCCGTACAAACACGACAAGAATTGACAATGCCCACGCAATGTTGTAGTGGAGAAAAAAAATTTGAAAATGAGCTCAACCGGTCAAAGGACACGCCTGCAACACTCACCTGTGTATCTAACGAAAACTGTGAATACCTTTGCGTTCCGCGTGTTTTGCTTATTACTGATAAAGAACAACACGTACACCATAAAAAATGGCAAATATTACGCGCGCCCATCCAATATTATAGAGTATGAAAATTTATTCTCTTTTTCCATTTTTTAGTATTCTTTGGGATAACGGTAATGGGTATAAAAGATTCCGTCACGACCGAACATCATTTTCTTACGTGTTCGAGTTAAAATTATGTCAAAACAAAAAAAAAATCTTCAAAAATAAAATGAGTAAGAAAATTGCATGCATCTGTGACCGAGTCCCTTATATCCACCAACTTTCTCGATTTCTATTCAATGTGAAATAAGCAAAAAATTTTCGCTCAAAATAGAAATCACCCTCAAGCTCTCATCGTGTTCCCATTAGGGTTATAAAATTTGCCTAACGTTTGCGACGATAAAAACACATGAATCCGAGACCTTATAAAGCAACATATGGGCATAGAATCGGGCATGAATAACGGAATTGATGCGATGATTTACACACTGCGCCTTAAAACTGTGTCAAGGGAAAAAGGTTTTATTTAAAATTATCCTTATCGCGCTTGTTAGGTTAAGCTTGAGAGACAAGTTAACTGGTCCCAGTGGAATCACAACTTTTTTCGGTTTTCATTTATTGCTTTAAGTCTTAAAATGGTTGCTAAGAAGAGTTCCGACTCGAGTACAAACAATTATTTGTAAATTGTTTTTTCCCTTTTCCTCGCAGATGAGCAAACTTAACTTTCCCTAAGGAAACTTTCTTTCAAATGCCGCTCTCATGGATTGCAAGAATTTCTGCCGAGCACTAGAAATCTTTAGAAATCTTTTGTAAGATTTTTTTTGCCCTAAAACCTGTATTCTGTATTAGCGCACCGCAGTACGTGGTGTTGAAAAATTCTAAATTTTATTTACTGGGCTTTTCTGGCAATTGGGAATGGAAAAGAAATGTCGATTCAGTTTAATTGTAAATCAACTGAGAATCGGAGAAGACAATCTGCTTCGTTGCACGTAAACAATTTTTATTTGTACAGGCACGAGCAACAGCAGGTTAACGAAACTTACGCAACTTCTCTGAAAATATATTAACTTGACTTGAAGCATGTTTACGCATTGAAATGCAACCGCGATGATGTTTAAATTCTTGGTGTTGTTGCTTTTTCATTAGCCGAATGCTTCGACAATGCAATGGCATTAAATTAGTGAGTTAAAGATCTATGGCTTTTTATAGAATCCTTGTTCTTGTTGTAAAACGATTTTTTTAATTGAATTCTAATTGAAGGGAGAGGGAGCACTAGATGAGCTAATGCCATCTATAGCTTTCACATGGTTACTGCTAAGTAAATTTGGAATAGTGAACGGCTCTGGATCATCTTTTTCCAACTGCGAACGCATGTCACTGGCCCGCGAAATAAAGCGAAGAGAAATAGAAACCGAAGCAATCCTCGTATTCGTTAATCTTTTTCTTCACGCTAAGCTGTGTGCCACTACTACTTAGAAACTAAGGGAAATTGATTTTGCGGTAACCGAGCAAAAGTGACCGAAACTAAGATGGAATGCTTTAAGCAAACAAAAATTATTTTACAAACACAGTTTCAGCGTAAACGCGGTATCGTAATTATGGTAAATGACTTTTATTGTAAATCTATATAAAAACAATTACGTGAGCGCACCAAGTAAACTTCATATAAATTTGTCTTCGGTCTACACATAATTACGTTTATTTGTATTGCTTTGTAAAGAAAATCGACCTCACTTGGACTACTATGCAATGATTAGAATCATTCTTTCGTCCGCAATGTCAATTGTCTGCAATATCCAAAATTGCTTTACACAATTGACTGTTAATAATGGTATCGAAGCTGCTGCCATTTGCAAAATTTTCATTTTTTTTTTATTATCATAAAAATTTCTAGTAAGTTTTGTTGTGTATTTAACAAAAGGCTTTTAAAATGTTGACAAATAATTGGCAGATCGGAATAACAATGTGACAATAATAACGACTACAAGCCGTAAATGGAATGAAACGTAATCTGAACCAGTGTTTCCTAAACTTTTCGATAACACGAATCACTAATAATTTCATAATTTCAACTGCGAACTGCGAACTGCGAACCAACAATAAATAAAACAATTGTTTGTATGCTATATGTAATGCTGTTGCTTTCCAAGTTATAAATACTTGTTTGTGCATAGCTTTTGTGTTTTGGTACAAATAGATTTTTGCAAATTTATTTGATATTTATTTTGTTGGATTTCGCTTCCCCGTCAAGAAAGCAGTCAGTCAGTCAGTCAGTCAGTCATCAGTCCAATCAAGAAGATTCTCTTCACCCACTTACACTTCGATCGCTATGGGTAACATTTATCTCCCAGATAGATAGAGTTATGTTATGCCTGAATTACAATAAAACTCTCCACAGTTAACCAAGATTTAAAGTCTTCCCCCCCCCATTCCGTAAGCAATATTGATAATATTTTTTGGAACTTGACAGCACCTTCAAGATAATAGTTGTACACAGTACAAGTCACATTTGCGTAAGACCGTTTGGTATTTGACGGAATTCTTGAGCGTCACATGCGGAAACCTTCCTTAACCTGACTCAACTTACAGCTCTAGCAGGAAAACTGTACACATTTGAAGCTGCTTGTTACCGAAAACAAGGAAAATTATTTAATTTCTTATTTAATAATAGTAGAGGTTATGTCTACCTCTCGAGCTTAACGAGCTCTCGAGCTAACGCTAATAACTGCGATGTCCGCGGATATAAGAAGGAAAAAGAGATCGAGCAGATAGTCAGCAATGAAATCGAGTTCATTATACACACCGATCAACATGACATATATTTTGCAAGATCTATGCTCCCAAGGGTGAGGATAAAAATATACACTTTCTTAACGTAAAGTAAAATACGCTTAATATGCGTAATGATACGGCGCTTACGGCCTTAGAATAATTGTCTCCGCTGTGCCAATAGCGGTTGCCAAGCAATTATGCGTTCATTGGCCGCCGGTTGCTTTTATTAGTTTCTACAAGTGGTTATAATTTTTCATTATTTTGTGCTTAAAACTTAAAATTCTTTTTTTTTAATTTGGCTGCGATCTGATAAAGCAACGTGCCATGTGTAGGGTGTTGGTCGGTTGGTTGTTGCGCCAGTTACATGTTATCTCTACATTTCTTCGAAATTCGCAATTATGCGTGGATTCGGATGCGATGCCAAGAAGTCATTGCCTCTGTGCGAACGTGGGTTGCTTCTGAACTATTTACCTAGTCTTCAACGAAGAAATTCGATCTTTGGAATAGGATTTTCTCAATTTATTCAAGGAGATATTTCTGCAAGACTCTTAAAGAGTTTCCTTCCCCTTCGATTGTCTTAATGTACAAGTTATTATGAACTCTTTTTATACCCACCATTGAAGGACGGAAGGAAGTATACACTAATTTTTTTTTGCTTCATAATCTATGCAACACCCAAAAGAAAGCTTCAGAGGCCCTATAAGATATACTAATTCTTGATCAGCGTGAAATTCTGAATTGAATCCTGAGTCTGTCCGTCTGTGTGATGTTTGTTGTTGGTACTCTCATGATTGCAAAAATTAAGATATTAATTTTAAATTTGGTAAAAACATTGGAAGTTTTTTGCAAGCAGGTTGGTTCTGAAAATGGGCCAAATTTATTAAAGTGACAGTGGAGCATAGAATGAACGCAACTCCGTTTTTCTTAACAAAAATTTGTGGGTTTTTGCTCATTACTTGGAAATTATAAAAGTTCGAGTTGGGAAGGCTGAAATTTTCCACATGTACGTTACGAAACACTCTACTCTTTACGTGCAAAAGTGGGAAAAATCGGCCACAAGACAGAATGTTTAAAACTCGTTTCTACATTTCTCAAGTCAAGATATATTGTGTGCATAAAAATGGATTGATTCTAAAATGAATATGGTAGACACCGCGACGTGGTGGATTAATTTTTTCTTAATAATGTCGGCGATATGGGTATCATATAAAAGAACTTGGAGAGTAGAACGCGAAAAGCTAAGTGTGTTTGTTCCGCATTAAATATCTCGGGTATTACAATTTAGAGAAATAACTTTTTCGTTACAATATCGTTGATATGGGTATCACATAAAAAGACTCGGGGAGTAGAATGCAAGAAACTAAGTGCGTTAATTCTAATTGAGTGATTGTGGTTGTGTGCCACGACTCGGTATAGGTATCAAATGAAAGGAGTTGGAGGTAGAATGCGCTAGAGTGTATTGGTTATAATTTAATTATGGCGAACGTTTAATATATAAAGTCTTGGTGGCGTTTAGAACGAACCGATGTCTTGGACATTACAATCTTAAGTCGACTAACCCTTTATGTGATGGATAAGCGAAATCCGACTATCGGTTATCTAAATACCGGTAAGCAAAATCCTTACGCGATTAAGACTCAATTCCGGTTGGCCGCCAGTCAGGTCGTCACAATAGAAGAGCTGTTAACTAGGTATTCATTATACCTAACATTTCTGCTTTTTACTCCATCCGTCCATATCGTAATGATTGCTAAACTAATTTTATTTCTAAGTCTCTCAATGGAGAATGGAATGGAATGGAGAACTGCTCTACACATTTTGTCAAGGTCATTTTTTATTTTCATAATTATCAAATTAAGTACCTAAAGCTAGATTAAATTACATCTTCAGATGAGGTGTTCAGATTGTATTCTAGATATTTAATCTCATCCACTACTGCAGGTGTAATATAAGGAATCTGCTCGACACAACTCATCTAAATGGCATTTCATTAGAATGTTATTTTGTATTGTACCTAAAGAGGAGAAAAAGTGGATGGAGCGCGAAATTGGATTTGCGCCTTGGTTATATCTATAGTTCAATCTATATATTATATATATATAAAGTTCAATCTATATATAGTTAAGTTACATATATAGTTCAATCTAATATTGCTTAAGAGTTTTTATTAGAAGGACATAAAATTTCTACACAATATTTTAGAACAGTTGATTACTGGTCTTAAGAGGTTGACCTTGGTTGCATGACGAAATTTAGATTTGTCAAGATGGCGGGATGGTGTAAAATTCAAAATTTTTTTACAATTTTAATTTCAAAAAGACAGTAATTAAGATTCAAACTCTCCTTAGTCTTCTTCAACTTATCGACCTTTATTTAAAAAATGTATACGCATTTCTTGCTACTTACGAAAGGATTTTTACTAAATAGAAAAAAAAAAAAAAACATAGCTTCTTCTCCAAGCAACAAGAATCTAATAACAAAGGTTAAAAGTCGAAAACACGAAAATAATTCAATACTGCTCCCTAACACATTTACTTACACAAAAAGCACCAGCCTTCCTGTCTTTAGTCTTTGTTGAATCAAAAAAAAAAAGAAAAAAAGAACCAAAGGAAAACAAAAGGGAAAGAAGAAAAAGAGAACAAAAGTTAAAAATGAAATACAATCACGACAAAAAACTGCTGTTCTATATATGCCTGTCTTTGGGAACACTAACTACCCCCGCTCATAAGGTACATAGACACCGACTCATATGTGCAGTTGTGTAAAGCTCTCACCAACGTTTCAATCTAATTAAGGTCTTATCTATTACTGTAACTTGAAGGATATATAGAGTAATTCTTCGCTTCACGCGCGCTCCTATAGAAAACGATTGTAATCCATTAATTCTTAGTGATCGCTGGTCTGTCTCATTAGGTGTTCATTAGGTGTCACCATATGCTGCCTTGATGGAAATGCAACTGTAAAAGTATTGATCCGAAAAGATGGTACAAATATTTAGCCAACAAACGTGCTTACACTCACCAAAACGCGAATTTATTTACGACGGCGATCAAAAAGTGTTAGAATTGTTATTAACATTATCATGCTGTGCATAGTGCATGTTCATGATTCCTTGATGAACTCGTCCTTCGCTTACTATTTAGCCTCTTCAGGATCTCCCGTTTTTCTTAAATATTTTCATATATCCAATTGTACACCGAAAGTACCGAAAGTACCGAAAGTAAATGCAGCAAATTTAATAAGTTTTGTATTTCTCTTGCTGAGTAATTTTGTTGTGAATAATTAATTATTAAATATTTGCTCTTTTTATTAATGAACAGTAATTATAATTTAGACAAGTGAAAAGAGTATATTGGGATACTAGACATCCTGCCATAACGACTTTTCAAAATAGGGCATTATATGGGAAATAGCTGAACAAGTGTTCCGACTCGTACCGTTTTCAATAGCTTTCGTTCTTGGGCCGAAACATATCGTTGTACAAAATTTTATTTATTTTTTTTTCTCAAAATGACGACCTGTAGATTGAACATAAGACCACGCGGCCGACAGACGGACAGCCAAGCCTAGATCGATTCAGAAAGATCGATTCTGAAACGACCGATATAATAAAAGGTCGCCTTATCTCAAGGCCTTCTGGGTGCTGCACACATACGCACAAACTCAAAACATTCCCTGGGCGACTTGTCGTGTAGTGTGTACAAGTTCACCGATTCGCAAGAATGACACACACACAGCTAGGGTGCACGAATGCTTCACAATGGTTAACTTGAGTTTTGAGGCAAAGTACAATGGCCCTGTGACTGCCATGTAATATGCATAGCGTTGAATGAAGACCAGTATACGGTATAAAAATTAGAATATTTTCCTCAATTATTTATAATCTTCTTCTATAATACCCTTCTGCCTATCAAAGCTGAAACGATTTCGCATTAGCCTCTATTCCGCTCTCTCAAATCTCTAGCAAATGTATTTCACGCACAGCAACACATTTGGTCCGTGAAAGAAAGGCTTTGATGTAATAATGTAAACGTTTCTCGAATTCTTTAATTGCTTACAAATATTCTGCAATGATATTATGCGAAAACGCGCTGTAACGAAATGATGTAAGTCGTCGGTGTCAATCACATGGCCATATTTTGCTAGCAACAATCACGCAAGAAAATTTTTATATGAAGTATATCATGACATCCGATGACGCTATGAAAGAGAGCGAGAGAGCGAAAGAAAACGTAAACTTACGCAACTACTGAGTTTGCATCGATATAAGCGTATGCGGTATTAGACTGTATTGAATGGAACTAGGCGTAGGTACGTGCGCTTGCTTCACATATTGTATGTTTGAGGAGCATAGGTGATGCGAAGTTCAATTTTTAATTTTTCTATGTGTTTGGTATTCTTGTGCGAAATCTTCTTTATTATTATCGTAGCTTCCACACTATATTTGGATTTCTCATAATAGTTGTCGAGTGCTGTTCCTACGTACCGTGATAATGCCCATCGCCCAGTTAATTTATGAAAATGTATTTTTCAATTTTGTCCCTTAATTTTTGTTTTTGACTATATTTTGGGTGCCGCAGGTCGACCCGAAGCATTTCAATTAAATAATGTGGGAATACATATGAAGGGGATAAAATATTTACGCCAGGTCGAAGGGCATTGGGCCGAATGCGTGCAGTGGGGTAGCTGGTAAAACTGTCCGACCGACGTTCTGCATACACCTACAGAGTCAGTCGTAAAGAAATTTCGTTTTCGCATGGGTTTCTAATCGATCAGGGAATGTTGTTGTCAAATGTCAGTTTCCTACTTTCATTTATGGGACTCTGGCAAATCGACAAATATCGTCATCGGCAACTCGAACACCCTAAACCAGGTAGGAAACAATTTTTTGTAGGCTTTTAAAGGTCTCTTCCCATAAATAAAACTCACTATAAAATTTTCAAACATTCAACAATACCTTATAACGGTTTTTTTGAAGATTGAAAATTAAAAGTGGGCAAACTGACCTATTTGGTACCTCTGGTGTTAAAGTGTGGGTTTTCGTGGAATCGCGCGCAAATTTGTGCATAATTCATATTTGCTTGAAAACAAGTTTGCTTTGCAAAATGTAACAAGTAACGGAAAAGAAATACGATACGCGAAATATTACTTTTTTACAATACAACTTTTCGAAGCTACCATCAAATTTTACGCTACAATTTACGTTCCACTACCATATACAAGTATAAACATTAGAAATCTTGCTGACGTCACTCCTTTTGATTTTCCATTTTTTCTCAAACAGAGACACAAATGCAAACGCACGGACAAGCGCACATAGGTACTTCTGCTACAGGGCTAATACACTCACGCACAGACCTAATCAATACATCATATCGTAACATACATATGTTCATAGTGCGTAGCCTGACGCAACATGTCGAAAAAAAGTCAGTAATTGGGTTCAGTTCATTTTTCCCCCTTTCATCATGAGGTAGCACAAAATAATTTTATTGCGCAAATGTTGCCAGCAAACTTTCCCATCTTATAACGCAAAGGCATTTCCAGCTTAACACGATTGCGATGGAAAACGATTTCAAAAAAGTAAACAACCGTTGTTGTACCCTTCACTGAAGCTTCAGAATGAAGTAATTATATTCTTAATTACTATTAAATTCTGAATAACTTAAGCATATCCGTCTGTCCGTTCGTCTGTCTGTGCACTACGTGTTGTAAACATCCTTCTGACCGCAGTGAAGTGAAATTTGGCAAACACTTTGGAAGTTCTTGCATGCAAGTTGGTATTGAACACAAGCCAAAGCGGTCGAAGGTCACGCCTATAGCATGTCATGTCAACTGAGAGCACCTTTGTTTTTCAGAAGAAATTAAAAATTGACATATACTGCAGCAGATAAATCTATAAAAATATCAACGTATATTCTCTGAGTGATGCTATAGCGCCCCATGCCCTTCCAAGGTTATAATGTACCATAGTGTACAGTTTTTTTCAATACCTTTATAACGCCCAGAGACAAGTTTCAAAAACCGCCTAAACTATATAAACTCTTGGTCAGTTTCAAATTCTGGATGCACCTAAGTATGTCCGTCTGTTCGCCTGTGTATTCGCCCATCTGGCCAAAGGTGTAGTATATATGGGAAACATTCTTCCGTTCGCAAAAACGAAAATATCACCTACAAATAAGCCAGTCATGGAACAGGCCTACAACGGCCCCACGCCCATGCGACTTTGAACACATTTGCTTTCCGTGTTTTTTCGTTTATTGCTCGTAACCCGCAACACATACACCATGTAAATTTCCACTTTTATTCTGGAAATAGAAAAAAACCAGCCACGCCCAACCAACATTATAGAGGATGAAAATTTTTTTTTTTTCATTTTTCTTCTATTCTAGTCTTTTTCAAGATAACTGCGATATTTCACCTTAATGTTGAACTTGGAATGAAATACATTAACAAAAATGTTTGTTATAAACTCTTATACCTTAAGACTTGGTCTCGATATAACACGGTACACATTGCGTTCATTTACATTGAACCAAACTATCTTAAAAGACGATCTTAATCCAGCTGTGCACGCATTAACCGCGCTAAGCAGACGACACCTGCATAATACTCTCATTGATGTTGATATCAATCAATTAGCAAAAACTATTTCTCAGCAAATGCGATAAAGCAACTTTTTAATTTGTTGCTATTCTTTGTATGCATGAAACTTTGTTGTTCCTTCGCCCTCCCTAGTCAGACTCTGACTTATGATATATATTGTTTTTGGCCATTATCAACAAGCAACAGCTCGTTAGTTAGTATTTTTTTTTTTTACCTTCTTTTTTTCCTTACGCTTTCATTGCGAATCTTTTGTAAACATGTAAGCAAGGTACTGATACGTTAAACTAACTGCCGTTATGTGTCTAGTGTATTGAAGTTTTTGCTGATGCATGTGTTTAAGTACTACAATGCTGTTAAGAGCTCTCTCTTTTGCTATATATTATTTAACATGTGTACGTGTGTGCATGCGTTCTTCTCGTTCTCGTCCTTTCATCTTATCGTCGCAGACTATCTTGTTTCGTAAGTTGTCACTTAAAGTGGTACTTGGCACAAAGTATTTGTGTTCATGCACAATATCTTTTTCTTTACATTTTTATTTCATCTTTTATTTTTCCTTTTTTCTTTTTTTTTTTGTTGTTGTCATCTTTTAAGTACCTCAAATTATTTCTAATGCATTTTTCTTATCATTAGTTAAGGGGCAAAAAAGAACAAGCATTTTTTTATAAAGAATTCTTGTTTTCGGTTGTGAATTCACATCATTACTTGGGTCAACAACGTGTACACGTACATTAGAATGTCGTCTTCTGCCCTTTGCCCGCCATCTGCCATATGTACAATTATTTAATAAATTACTTTCCGGAAAGCGAGTCACTCTTGGCCATTAAATGACTATTATAATGGCTTTCTTCTCCTTTTCATTCCAGCTTTTCTTTCCATCCTTTTTTATGTTTTTTCCCCTTTTTAATTACATATTGCTTGCAATATTGTGTCGTGTACGCTATTGGACTAATGGCCTTTTTTAATTTCGCTTATAATTAACTTTATTGTTAACAATAATTAAACAATTTTAAGAATATAATGATACTTTAGAAGTTTGTATGCGCAACTTTTTCAATACTTTTAAACTCTTCACCCAATTGTTATACAATGAGCGGTAGCCAACAAGACCATAGAGTTTTCAATTTTATCCAGCAATTAAATACTTTCGACAGAATCTACGATTAAGCGGGACTTTGTCTCAATAAAATTTCCTCTAGTAGAAAATTTATTCGTTTCTCTTTAAAATAAATTCAATATATCCTCCAATAGATTTCATTTCCAGTTATCCAGAAACATCTTCAATATCGGGCATATCTTGAAATGCAATACAACAGCATCTATGAGTCATACAAATAAGTAAGACTATAAAGAGGAGTAGGTGATATGTGGAAAAATTACATAAATTCCAAGTCGATTCCAAGCCTTGATTCAATCGGGCTCACTGCTCATAACTAATATTCAACCAAAAACGAAGAGTGTTTTAACAACCAAAATTTCCAGAACGGCCTTTGTTCTACAGCACGAGCCATTCACAATTTTAAAAGTGTACTTCGAAAATACAGTGACTTTTTTTTTGGTCCTAAGTTCAAAGGACGTTTAAACTTAATATATAAGAAGCGAGTTACCATTAACGCTTTCTTAGAATTTTGGCGTAAATTTGAATTTACTCTCAAAGGATAACATCATTAAATTTTGACAAATAGAGAGAAAAAAATAAGTGCCAACATCCTGGACTATACTGAAGTTGGGTATGAGCTCAATGTACGCCTTCAACTTGTACGATTTTTCAAAGAAATTATGTACACTGTAAACTTGACAGATAAGTATAGATTACATAGGCAGACAATAATATTCGGGCAGCAACTGCTCTGGAAATAGAACATACGCACCCTACCGTTCTATTTCCATGGCAAAGGGCCGTTTAATGCAGTCAATGCAAACAGGAAGCCTAAATTCTGCTCTACTGTAGTGTTTCTAAAATTAACTTGAATTTTAATGCCTATCTATTCATATACATATATATACATATATGTATATAGGAATATTCGGGGAATGGAATTATGAGCATTCATGTACTTAGTCGTTGTTTACAAAAGCATATATATGTATGTATGTATGTATGTATGTATGTGTGTAAACTATCTTTTACTTTGTTAAATATCTATTATTAGTTGGATTAAAGCGAACTGCTTAAATTTGTTTTAGTTGTACGGCATCATTAAATTAATTAATTAAAAATAGTTTATGGTCCGTTTTTGAGCAATGAACAAGGGTGTGATCTAATTATAGCAACTAATCTAAGTAGGATTTTTTTTTTTTGTTTGTTTTTGCGAACGCTTATAGACAGACAATATGAAAGAAGAGAATCTATTAATAAATGTTTTGCATCAACGGCATTAAAAAAGCAAATTATTAATAATAGTGATGTAACTTTAACTTTACATTTTAGTATAAAAAATAATTGAACATGCCATTAAAAATTTCTATTTATAATATATTTCTATAGTGTGCTTTCAGGCTAAAATTAATTTTATTTATTAACTTTGAAAGTCATGACAAACTTAACACCATGGGTGGGTTGTAGGCATAACATTTTTATCCTTCCCTTTGCATCCGTTCTAACTGTATTCACAAACTGATACTGCATATGAGCTTAACAGGTATTAAAGCCACTTTAATGGTAAAAATTTTTAAAAAAATAATCAACTTGCAGCAGATAAACATTTTAGAATAATGAACTCAACTCATCTAATGAATATTACATTTCCCCGTATAAAGGTAGGCAAATAGTGTTTACATTACATATACATATACGCGGAGCAAAGTTGTGAATTCCTAACGTTAAGGAGCGAGGTGAGTTTATTTTATGATTTTATTCGTTCCTAAGCCGATGTCCGAGGATTTGCCAACGTGAACACATTCCGATTTTTTGAGTTAATTTAAATTGTAATTACCATAGAGACCAATCAAGCATACAAGGTCGCTTACAAATGGTCATTTCACTCCCTCCTTTCCCCGCTCGCTTAAAAACTTGCCGCTATGAAGCGCTCTACACTTAATTAAATCGCACGCAATAACTCTATGTGACAACATTTGGTCGAGCGAATATAAAACATGTAATGAGTTGATATTCGAAATATCTTATAAATAAAATTTATTGTAAATATCGTGGCAGAAGCACGTTTTCCGACCAACACATACACACGTCCCGATACTTCTACATGAATAATAAAATAATTAATGTTCTTGTGATAGGTTAGACGCAATTTTTAATTTTAGTTACAAACAACTATTGCATCTGATGCGTGGGCGTGACAACAGCCGTAAAATAGAATTTCATTATGATAAACTACTATACTGGTATTTGGTATGCATAAGCATTGTTGCATTCATCAACTAAGTAAATATATATATATACGTTGTGGAACCAAAGAAACAAAAGAATTCCATTTAATCAGAACGTTGTCACTGTCATATGCTGGGTTTCCATCTACACCTGATTCCGCCCGTAAAATTCCTACTGTTACCGTTTACAGTTTACAGTTGCTTTTCGGCTCATTCATATATGACTAACTATGGACTATGGAACATATGGTTTCCAGAAGGCTCGTATAATAGCATATATATAGCCGTGTATATTCAATTACTTTTAGAACACAGACGAGAAAAAAAAAAAATGTATTTTCGATACATTTCCGTATTTCATTTCAAAAAGGTATGCGTAGACAATGCCATAAACGAAAGTGTTCCTCAAGATGCTTCTTGCTTTCAATACTTGAGCGAACTCAATAAATTTTTGAACACAATATTATGCCGTTGATAGGAAAAAGTTGAAAACCAAATGTATCCGCGTAAGCCTAGTTTTGTCAAAGCAATCGCTCAGCGGCCGAGATAGACAGATGCAATAAAATCGTGTTCGCCATACATGCCGATCATTAGTATGTATATTTTTTTAGATCTCGAAAACGTATTCCTATTCATTGCAAACGTTTAGCAAATCCAATATTCGTGGCTCTAAGGAACGCTCGAAATTCCATAGCACAACGAGAGCTTCCGAAATTCTCGTTATAGCGAATGAAACTGTCGTTAAATTTGCGTTAATATTGCTGCCAACACCACACGATTTATGCATTATTGATTGACCGAAAGCTGTTGTTAGCATTGCGAGTAAAGTTTGCATAAAATTTATTTAACTCTCTGTCATGCACTGCACTTTCTCACGGCATAATATTGACAAAACGAATCATAAAATTGAGAACTAGTTTTTATCGCGTTGTCTGGATGACTATGTTGCTTACCTTTAGGCGAATATAAAAAACTGGTAAACAAAAAGCAAAAACCCGCATAAATCGTAAATTGTATTTTCTCGCAAAATTCACTTAAATTATTATCGAGAGCAGGCAGTTTGTGCGGCAAAATGAATACAAAAATTTACATTTTTGAATATCATAAATATTGCAACTTGATTTATATGCACATCATTTCTGTTGACAGTTATACTTTATTCATAGGTTTTCTGACTTGTTTCATTTTTTCTTTTCTTGCATATGAAAGGGATTTTGTTTAATGGGCCCATGTCCTTACGTTTTAAGGAAGAAAACCACTTTGTTTTACAAACCCCGTTCTGATAGCGCACAATACATGAACTAAAGTATAAAGTAAATAAATGAACAGCATTCGATTTTTATAAAACTGTAGCAAACCACAACTTGTAGGCCTGTTCAAAGAATAAAACGTAATCCTTTTCATGCTCTCAAAACTAAATTTGCAATAGCTGACAGAAAGACTCAGCATTTGATGATTTGAGCATTCGTGAAAATGAAATGGTAAAACCCAATACACATTCACCTGACTTATGCAACTGGCGACTGCCGAACACTGTAATAGGGATTAGCAGAATATAATAACCTGTCATTGCATGTGTAAGAATCAAAAGTCGTAGGAAATGAATGGAAGGACTGATGAGTTGATATTCTTGTTGTTATTCATTTATTATTCATGCTGCCACAGATTATCGTTTATTGCAATCGCTATCAAGTGCTCCGTTGCAGAAACGGAGGAGACTAATTCACCAAACAAAACCAATGTCGTAGGAAGAATGTCATCATATGATGTCAAAATGATGCTAAAAATGTCTAGTGTTAGTTTAACTACCAGAAATCGTACCAGGATGCGACATGTAGAGCGTGATAAAAATCTTTATTCTTCCTTTTCGAGTGTAACTGGCTTTCTTTGTACGCTTATGTCCTCATTGAAGTCTTTAATTTACTGATATTAAAATAGTTTAAATGACTTTGAAAAAATTTCCTCCTTTCCTCCTTTATTCAGTCCATGTCGTCTTCTGCTTACGCTTCTCGCTATTTATTGACAAAATATCATTTAAATGTTATTTGCCCTGCACACATAAATAATTGATTGTAATTTAACCAAAATCACCTGAAAAATTACGCAAATACGCAACATACACTCCCGGGGATTGTCGGACATGTACACATATCTACATGTTTCAAAATATAAATAAACAAACTCATGCATACATATTATCATCGATTAATTATTCCACACCTTGGTTAAAGCGCTTAAAGTCAGATGCTAAATAATAATAATATAATAAAACTCCAAAATTAAGTTAATTTATTTATTATTTATTGTCCGTTAAAATAAAAACATTTTAAACAATTTCTAACCGGGCGCTTACATATTATCCATGTCTGCTGTTGCGAGCCCAAGCTAAAAATAGAAGACAGAATATATTTTAAATTATCTTATTAAAGCATAATATCAAATCAAACACTAAAGCCTTATACTTTGCGTTGTTTAATATTCGAGTTAACGCATAACCCCTGACGGTAGTTTTTCTTTTTTGTTTTTTGCAAAGAAAAAATTTTATTTCCATTTTCCATCTATTTGATACGATGATATGCGAGTAATGTGTGTGAGATCTATCTGTCTTAGAATTTATTGAAGGCATCAATATCGACCGACTGTACAAAGTCTTCGAAATTCTGGGTTGTTCCAGTTAGCAAATCAATTGAGACTTTGTCACCTTCAATAACGCTCAAGATTTACAATTTGTTAATACGGTAGCCTATACAAGCTCTAACTCTAGAGGCACCAGACAAAGAAGCATCCCTTTAGACAGCGCGAACTAATCGTCGATACGGATTCCGCCAGAACCGTATTAGATCCATCGTCCCACGGTTTCACATCAAACCCAACGGAAGATTCATCTATGAAAGCAAGTTTTTTCGATTTTTTGACAGAATATACCGCCAAGTGTTCTTCACTTGTTTCCGCCTTCGGCTTTCTCTTCTCTTTCAGAGCCAAAATGATCCACATCATCGACTATCATCGGCAATAGGAGCAGAAGCAGTTACGGTCGGCACGGCACTAAGAACTGGTGGTAAGGGCTCACCAGCACATACAGACTATTCGTCGGCACCACAATATGAGATGTGACGATACCGTGAGGATAATCACCTGCCGGAGCATTGGACAAAGTATCAAATGCCGAAATGTCAGCTTTGCGTGAACGATAATCACTGGTTACAGGTTTTGTCGATCGGGAAACTCTTCGATTCCTTGAGACCCTGAGGTGTATTAACATTAACAAAGCGATTAGTGTAAATTTTTCGCAACAATACCCGAAGAAAGTTGTAACCAGAACCAAATCAGCGAATTGCCAACGATTTTGACAGAGTTCCTGCAATTTACTTTCTTGTGTCTTGTTTTTTACTGATGTACGATGCTTCATAAGTAAGTGAAAGAAAAATTTTAGACGAATACTCTCAAATCTTTTTTTTTTAAACGGTAAATAAGCTCCTTACAAAAGCGTACAAAAGAAAATCGAGAAAAACATACAGACGACATGTAGTAAATTTTTGGATATGTTCCACAACTTTAAAAAATCGTGTAAGATGAAAAAATTCTAAATATTTTGCCAAAAGACCGTGCAAAAAAGGGCAACATCGCTGTGATTCTCGTAAGGTATCTTCACTTAATGGAGTTTCGTCGTCTACTTGCACCATCGTTTAATCTACATACTTACAGCTAAAGCAATGCATAGGAAATTGTGAAAATATTATTCTCGTGAAATTGGCGAGTGTTTGAAGGAAAAACTACCATTTTTAACCAAGAGAAAGCAAGTTCCCTCTGCATGCATTTCTCTAGAAAATGTCGTTTCATATTAGGTTGGGGAAAAAGAAATCCATTATTTTTTGGGTAGACGGCTGCAGTGGTAGATTTCTCGTAAAGTAACGATCAAACAATTTCAGATTTATGCTCGTTGGAAAGGTGACATTTCGCAGTAAAAAAAATTCTTTTGTTGTTTTTTGTTTAGTGCATTCAGTTGTGAGTTACAGCGTGTTAAAAATGGAAGTGAACAAAGAGGAAATTCGGTACATTTTACAGTTTTTCTTTGACAAAGGCGAAAATGCAAGCCAGGCGGCTAAAATTGTGAATGGTGTTTATGGTTCCGATACTGTAACAGCCAATTATGTGCAATTTTGGTTTCGTAGATTCCGTTCAGGAATTTTTGATGTTAAAGATGCACCTCGCACAGGTAGGCCGGTCGTCGAAAATGTCGATAAAATCGGAGAAATGATCGGTGTTAGCAGTCGTAACATCGCCCAGGAGCTAAAAATCGACCATAAAACAATTTTAAACCATTTACACAAAGCTGGATTCAAAAAGAAGCAAAAGAAGAAGAAGAAATAATGGATTTCTTTTTCCCCAACCTAATATATACTATTAACAATGCGGACGGAAAGAATGAAAATTGTATAGGTTTTCCATATGCAATTTTGGAAAATCATGTTTCGAGATAAACGAGTTCACAATTTTGATATATGCGATTGACACGGTTTTTTCTTCCGTTAATCCGCAATCTCAAGAGTATGAAAATAGCATTAAAAGATCGAATACACCTCCCCGTTCCCCGTCGAAGACAGAATATCAAGTTTTGCGCTTGTTACGTATTCTTGTTCGGAGATGGTTTTAAAGCCACATTTCATCTTTTTGTGAGTACGTTATGAAGAGATCTGTTCATGGATTAGAGAAGTTCGAAATCAACAGGTGCAACATTAGACTGTAACTTCGACGCATATGGTCTCTCTCGGAAAAAGCGTAAAATTTCATGGAAAACATTTTAGGCGCGCAATAAACTCTTTTCCACAATTATTTTGTCCCTTAATGCACAGCTGAAGTCAAATAACCGCCAAGCGACATAAATGCAGTGGAGGGAGATCCAAATGTATGCGAAAATTAACTATTTAGTGCAAAGTCTACGACTGTTTCCGATTTTTTAGTTCTTCTTTTCAGCAAACACCGTTTCGATCACGGAAGGCGAAAAATCATTTCCGAAAGTTATACAGAAAGCATTGAAAAAAAAAAAAACGTAACATTTCTTGGTGGCGCTACATATTTGATTGTTGCCCGAGCCAGAATTCAGAGCCAGTTTTTTAGACGTGTATGCCAGTCGAACGTGTAAAAACTGAGTTATTGCCTTATAAGTGACCGCACTTAAAAGACAGGCATGATTATCGCATAAAGAGAAAGCTATTAAGCAGTGTTTCAAAATTCAATTCGATACGCGTTAGTTGATCAGACGCGTATTGACGTTTGTAATAGACAAGCACACACATATTACAGTTCCAAGGATGCAGTCTTAATCAGCGTAAACAGTTAAATCGAACTAACTAATTATGCTCGCCCGGCTATCCATCCGTTACAGCTATGATTACGACCATAATACTTTCGCTCTTGAAATTTCTTCTTCTTCGATTGACTTGTGAGTTTAACCGCTTTTAATATTTACTTTTCTTAAATGTTGGTTGTCTCAACTTTTCTTTACCCGAGTGTTCTAAAATACTCGGACTCCGTCACTATCCATTTCACTTATATACAGTTTTACAGCCAAGTCGTCAGCGACATGAGTTTTCCAAGAAATCGAATAATTTTCATGCGGACTCAGCAAATGCGTGATTCTCGTAACAATATGTTTTCGAGAAATTGGTTACATTATCTAGCGACTAAACTGATCGATTTTGACGTCAATAAAATTATTAGGCGCTAGCGTACATTTTGAACACCGTTTCACTTGAAAAAGGTATTTATGGAGAAAATTTTAGTAAAATATTTATTAACCAAAATAATTTCCATTCTTTCGAAGAACGATATTGGTTTGGCGTCGGACCAGTCATCGACCCATTTTCGCACTTCTTCAGCATTTCGAAATCGCATGCCAGCCAAGCCATGTTGAATCGATCTGAACAAGTGGTAATCAGAAGGAGCGGCAGAACTTCCCATTCGAGCTGCAGCAATGTATCCTTGACAACTCTTGAACCATGTAGTTGAGCGTTGGCACGCAAGGGGATGACTTTGCGTATGTGAATCCCTATTGCTGGTCTTTTTTGCAACAACACATTGTTCAGCTTTGGTAGAGGTCTGCGGTAACAGTTTTATTCAGTTCTAGCAGTTCGTGATGCACTACACCTTGCTGATGCCACCATCTGCACAGCAAAAGTTTGTGGCCATGAATTTTCCGCTTCGATGTCGAAACGATTCGAAATGTCAATCGTATGTCAGTCATTTCACCCCCAAGAGTTGATTCATCAACTGCTAAGCTGTTCAATAGTTGAAAGTTCTTTGAGCGTTTGAGCTGGGTTTGGCGTTCAATAAGTCTTCGAACTGTTTTGGTCCTCCAGGCCGTTCTTTGTCATTAACATCAAGGTCACGACCTTTAAACCATTGAAACCAAAAGCGACAAATAGGATATGATGGAGCAGCGTCGCCATAAGCCTCTAAAAGTGTTCGATGGGCTTCGGCAACAGATTTCTGCAAATCAAGCAAGAAAAGTAATCACCGAAACAGAAAATGCAATTTTGAGCGTTCGAGAGATTAGAGTCTGCATACACTGCATAACTGAATAGTACTAAATAGAAAACTGTTATTTTATGTAGAAAAAGGTCAAAGTCATCGAATTTAACCGTTGTGTACATTGATATTTCGCGTTGCTTTATGATTTGCACTAATAGATGTCGCTGATCAAAATACACGCAAACAAATCAATTTCGTTTATAAATCCGGAAAATTTCCTAACTGACTTTCCATCAAGCTTAGGGGAGTTAAAAGTATCAATTTTATTTAAACAACGGATCCAATTGAGAACGAAAATTACTCATTACTCGTGCCGTACAACTGCAAATGTTCTTCTTCCAATTTAACTCAGGCGAGTCGAGTTTGTGTGAAAGTGCGCTATGTTAGCAACAGCTTAAAATGCAATTTCTCATGTGCGTTTATCTTGTAATTTATTACGCCCTTGAATATATACGTATACGTCGGACATATTAAACTTAATTTCAAATGCTATCCTGTATTAGTTAAGACGTTTACGTAGCACGCTCTACTATATCAGTGTTTTTTTTTCTTTTGTTTTTGTTTTGAGCAACAAAGAATTATACAAATGATTGCACAACTTTGAACCGTTAAACCAGTTTACGCGAGTGTAATGTTCGGCTTTCGTGTATTTCATATGACACGTTTATCTTGAAAGTGAGGCAAACCTATTTTTTTGTTATCACGAGATGTTTTCACCTTTGCATTTCAATTAAAGTTGAAATAATGGACATATTTTTCGCATTTCCTCGCGCTAGATAATGTAACTTTATTGCCCAATAGTGTTCATAATGCTGCCTTAAAAAAATAAAGAGCTTTTTTTCTACATGCAAACAGATTTTTGCCTCACTTTCACACATTAATGCATAACAACGAAACTCTATTCAATCCTGTATGTAAATAATTATTGATTTGACAAAAATATTATAATAATCTTGGAGGAATTGGTTTTCCGGATCGCGATTGCCACTACTCGATCAGAATATATATCCTGCCAATAAAAATAGGTAATCAATGATATTTATTTCATTGTCACTGAACTGAACGGAATAGCTTCCACACGTGTTAAGCCCAACTTTATATTTCCTTTTTGGCCAATGAAGAGCTAAAACGTGCTTGCGATTTCTCCCATTCTGTAAGTCCTTGAAAGGACAAGATGTTATTTCTTGTGATCGAACCCACAAATCACTTACATATCGTTTAGAATAACGAGATGTGTTTCTTATTTGCGAAGTCATTTAACCAATTATGACCGTCATCCTACATACGCGAAACGTAGCCATGAGTTCATCGTTTTCATGGGCAAGTGCCAACAGTAGTCCACGAATGTAATAGCAAGGTCCAAACAATATATTGTAAAAAAAATTCAATCCAAATCTCAATCAGAAGGGTCTTTTATTTAAGTTAACAGTGACCTTATGACCCTATAATAGGCGATCAAATTGGTTTTAATGCTTAAGCACACTAGTATTTAAAAGCCATGAAATTCTTCACAACCTTCTTGGTCTTGGTCCTACCGGGTATCGATATAGAATTTAGTAAATCAAAATACAAAATGAAAATCACACATAAATTTTATAAAAAAAGTTGAATATAAAAAATTTATAGTTTAGTAATGAATTTTTTTTTTTTCTTGTCTTTTAAGCTTAATACATACATTACTTTATGTAACTGGTCAAGTCATTCTCCTAAAGTGCTTCATCCATTATTATTATGTCTGCCAGTGGGGTTTGATGGAAAACACATGGCAGCCATATGACAACTCAAACTAACCACTGCAAAGCATCCTTTCATCCTAGCTGTGATATCTCATCTTTGTGATTCGAACAATTTTCATACCCTACACAAGTTGTACTCGAACGAATATTAAATTTGTGGAAAAGTATACAGCACCAAGAAGGACTTGGGGTAGATCCACTTTTTATTATACCGATCTATTCAGAATTGGATCAATCTAAGCTTGTCGGTCTGTCCACCCATAAGTGTAGTTTGTATGCTTGTGTTCAGCGGGTAGTAAGTTATGCGGTATTTTGATGGAATTGCGTGATGGACGGAGGTTCCGACACGTTTTGACCCAATAGCGAACGCTATTGCAAATGAGCCGAATCGGCCCAATGTTACGACCAATTACCATATAATCCCTTATTTTGAAAATTCGTTATGTAAAACAATATTGGGCTTTATGAACAACTGTATTAAGCGAAATGATGTAGGACATTTAATGTACCGCCGCGGCCGACTATAATATTTTTAATTGTCTTCAATTAGCTCATACACAATTATGTCTTTTCTAGTGAGTTTTTGCTTTCAATTGAGTTTAAAAAAATTCCAATTACTCTGACCGCTGTAACAATGAAACCAGAACAATAATATTAATTAGTTAACTGTGTACAACAAGTATATACGTTATGATCGGTCCATCCATCCTTATCGCATTTCCTCATAAAATGTGTATTTACTATAATAATGCACTTTAGAAAATACTGTTGTCATTGTGTCAAGTCATTCCAGTACAACTTAATTTCGTATTACACACACGGTGCTTTTGACGAATGTACGAGTGTACCGCTGAAGAGGTTGAGTTAACAGTTAACTGGTTAAGTTCAAGTGTCATCTAATATAACGAATAGTCTCATAAACTCAACTTTGTTTCTTAAAAAGCGATTCGTCAATTTAACCATCCCTCACCCCCCGTGTGACCACGTTAGTGATTATTGGAATGCTAGGTCCTCAGTGGGTTATTATAACACCAGAGTTTGATATAGGCATTCGCAACAAATACGCTTACCTATCTACTTACATTCTTACTTTTAAACTCGCCACATGGTCTTTTCCTTCCTATACGTGAATGAGTAGAAAATTCTGTTTATTTAATTTCATCCATTCGTCATCACTTAACATTGTAAGGTCGCAATTATTTCTACTTAAATAGAAACCGGAACTCTTTAAATTTCTTTTCAGCCATTATGGGTTTGTATGTCGGGTTGTCAGGTTGAACATCACAAGTTCAATGCAAGAGCTATTTAGTGTGGAGAACGATGCCAACGGTTGCGAATGCCCTTTTAAACTTTAGTGACAAAGTAGGCGTGATTGGCTCACAAACAAACAATAAACTTCAACTTTCAGCTTCGAGAAGATATTTACTTTGGACTTTGCATAAATATTTTTTTGTGGCCAATTAAAAGACAATAGTGAAACTGGTTTCACTCAGTGACACGCGTTTATTTTCATTTGAATAATAAAGTAATTTATCAAATATTCGGCCTAATATGTATATGTATAGCTTCCCTACATGTGCACTCTACTAGCAATGGCATCTACATATCGGTCTAGGAAACTTCTGAGTGATCAAGTATTCAGGGAAAAAGAAATGTATTGCAAGGTTAATGTATTGTTCGATTAGAAAGCTGAACAGAGTTTCATACAATCCATTGCATGACGTAAGTTTTGTGTACATTAGTGTCACTTTCAACAAAAAACAATAAGTTTTTACTCATTTCAGAAATCCCTATCCTATATAATCGTTTCTCTATTCGCTGAGATAATAATGACGCCTGTATAGGCCGTGGGATATATAAATAGCACACAGCTCGGGATGAACATAAATGTGAGAATTGTATTTTTTTTATTAGAATATCGTTTAGGGTGCACGCAAATAATGTGAAAATCTTTGAATAATTAAAGCAAACAAACAATCACAATGATATGATATCCTATGGGCAACAAAGAGTTTGAGGCAAATTGTAAATGTAATTAAAAATTAACGGTGTTTCTGTTATTGGTTTTTTTTTTTATTGTTTATTTAACATTTTATGCCACATACCGAGCTATATCTTAGCGCTTAACATCTGTAATCTGTACTTTCAATAATCTTCTGACTCTGACAATAATCTTCTCTGCAGTTCACAGTTTTCCTATTTCACAGTAATCCTGATTTTCTTTTACTGAGATACTATAAAAATGGCTTTTTCAATAGGTGCGCCTTCCAAACTTCCTTGGATCGTGTAGCGTATACAGAAATTCATTTTGGCAAAGTTCATCGTCCAGATCGATCAGAACGGGGAAAACACCTCCAAGAGACCATTATGCAAGATCCCGCTATATTTGGTGATTTTCTAGTTATACTTTGCAGTATGCGCTTGAACTTTTATTTATTTATTTTTTTTATTTATTTTATTTATTTATTCTACTTATACAGGAACTCGACTAAAACAAATGACAGTCGAGTTCAAATGACTCTTAAAGTAAATCTTAAATTAATTATTATTAAAACTTAGCATAAGTATAATAAAACAAATAAGAAGGAAAAAAGAAAAAAAGCATGTACACAATTAGCCCAGAGCCACACCCACAACCGGTACATGACCAAATTGCAAATGAACCCCTAAGCCATCGTAAACACGCGTAAGCTTGGCAACCGATAAAATAGCTAACAACAATGCATTTTTTAGGGATAAAGTTGCTTTAAATACGGCATAGGCAGATCACCTGTGTTAAGCAATGTGGCTTTAATGGACTTTAGAGAGACCGATAATGAGAATAAATGATAGACGTCATTTAGGTTCTTGCAAACAACTCTGAGCGGGTTAAGCAGCCCATAATTATATTTACATTGGCTAAGCCTAACCAAGGTAAAGTGCCTAGAGGACCGGTTAGGAACATTGAAACTTATTTCGCCAAGTAATGACGGCGAGTCCATAGCACCGTTTATTACTTTGATAACGAAGGAGACTCCAAGAACAAATCTACGTTTCTCAAGAGACGGTAAGGACAGCAGAAGCAACCTATTTTCATAGGGGGGAAGAGAGGCCATCGGATCCCCACCCAAATTCCTCAGGGCAAACAGCAAGAATTGCTTTTGAACAGATTCAATTGAATCTACATAGCACCTATATGAGGGAGGCATACTCAAGTATAGGTCTAACCAAACACGTGTACAGCCTTTTAGTAATATAAGGATCATTCAGCTCTTTGGACTACCTCTTTACGAAACCAAGCGCGGACCTAGCTTTGCTTAACGAGCACTCGACATGCAAGTTAAAACGTAACCTACGGTCGAAGAGAACGCCTAAATCTGTTTTTGAGGTAAAAACGTTTTACAAACTGGACCAATTCTGTCACTATTTGCCTCGTCGCTGCGTAATACGGTTTTCCATGGGGACACGTCGTTAATGTTATGGGCCCTCGCAAACGGCAAAACGTATACTGACGTCAAATTTAGACAGAAAAGATTTGAATTTCTTGTTCTTCTTCTTCGCCTAACAAATCGCGTCACATGCTTAGGGCTAATTTCCGTCGCGATTGCACTTGAGAAGATAAAAGCGTCTCACTTGCTTCTGGGAACAATGGCTTGGACAATGGAAGCAACAGATATTTGTGGGTTCCACTAAAATGTTTTATTTTTATTTAAGCAAATAGGATCGTTTTTTTTTCATCGTCCCTCGTTTCTTTGCTTCTGCAAATTAACAAAGCCATGATTTCCTCTAACCCCATTGCAATCTTTACTAAACTTATTAATTATAATTTTATAGAAAAATTAATTAACACTCGAGAGTAGCTCGCTTAAAAATTGCACTTAAGCTACAGAACACACTACATACGTACAAATTGACAAAGAGGGGACAAACTCAAAGGCAACAATATATTATAAAGTTGGGCAGACATCCAAATGGGCGGACTAACAGAGGGAGACATGGACAGATGGACAGACGAGCACGCTTAAGGGCATTCCGAAATTGAAACTGGCAAGAATTTATATGCTTTGTGGGGTTTTTGAAACCGTCTCTACGCGGTATAAAAATATTGAAATTATACTTTAGTACACCGTAATATTAAATAGGCGTAGTACCACAGCATTACCCATAGAATGTACGTTCTAATTTTCGTAGATTTACCTGCGATGGTGTACGAGCATTGAGCACTAATTTTTTGTCCCTTTTGGAAAACACAGGTATTCTCAGGCTAGGTAGTACTGTAGGCGTGTCCTTCGACCGATTTGATCCACTTCGATAGATTAATTTCTATAACGGACAGACGTACATGCTTAAATCGATCCAGAATTTGATGCCGATCAAATCAGTTGATATACTTTGCAGAGTTCTCTGAAGCTCCCTTCTGGCCGTTGCAAACGTTCTGACAAACTGAGTACACTCGTTATCCTTCGACTATGAATATTCACATGCATGCACATATTAAAAAATGAAAATGTTATCAAAGGCTGTGATAATTTTTTAGTTGTGTTTTAATTACTGCACATACTCGTCATTTCTTCTTTTTTTTGCTCTCTTAAGCGTTATGGTGGAGAGGGGAATGGAAAATGAAATCTAGTTTCATTTTATGTGTGTGTGTGTGTGTGTGTGTGTGTACGAAACGAATGTGAGTGAAGTCCGTTTGTTTTCTAAAGTAAATATGTTTGCATTTATTTTATAACGCACAACAAAAAACCATTAACATAGAAAAACCGAAACATGCAACATGGTAATGAAGACAGACACAAATGTATTTATGCCAAGCAAGCCTAAAATTATGAAGCAATTTACGTTTTCCCCTGCATTGGCCTAAAAATAGATTTACAGTCATGTCAAAAACTTAAACAGTTTACATTGTTTTTTGTATTCAAATAACGGCAAACAAAAAGATTCGAAAACTGTACGGATTATATATATATATAGCTATGTATAGATAGCCTTATGCAAGAGTGTTGTTAAATTTTCTCAAACCCCAAAATCGATGAGGCTTGCAATACTTTCGACTTTCTTCTTCTTCTTCTTCTTCTTCTTCGTTACTCTTCTTTAAAGAACTCATTAAAATATAAAAAAAATAAATAAATAAATAAATAAAAACTCTTGCATACATTTTAGACCAACTTATGTGCTGGTTGTGTTGTAACAAAAGATTTTTACGATGGATGAAATATTTTGCATAAATTATATTCATTGAGGAAAAGGCAAAGAGTTAAACGCGGGTTCGAATGTAAGTTACCAGTTCATACAACTGATGTAGCTGCTATACTATGCGGTAGTTTAATAATGTATGCATTACTTTTTTCCGTTTTTCCTCCTTTTTTTCTTGATTTTTCTTTTCTTTTTTTTTTTGCATTTTTCTTGTTTTTGATAAGTTCTGTGCCAGTTTAAACTAGTTCGTTATATTCATTTCAATGCGGTCTTCTTGACTTTACATTATATATATATATATATATATATATATATATATGTGCATAGTGCTTAAATAACTGAAAATGAATAAATATATATATGTATATATATATATACGTATGTATGAGTTGATAGTCTATATAGGAAAAGCACTTAACATATCGATTTTATGCATTTATTGTATACTTTGTAATATATTCCATAGAGCCAAGTTGAAATGCGCTACAAACCATTTAATTGTTATTCATTTGGGCCACTGATGCGGTATATACGTGCTTGTTGTACAGCATATCTTTATTTATATTAAAAAAGACAAAAAAACCAAAGTTTTATTTCAAAATGTTGAAAAAGTTAAGTAGAAAAATATTAACAAAATAAAGGAATTCTCAAGACCCCCTCCATCTGCAATAAAATCTATTAATCATTCATTGAATGAAATTTTAAATAACTGCCATAATCTTACTACTACTACTAATAATACTACTACTACTACTACTACTACTACTACTACTACTATTACAAACGCCCGCGACATCAGTCTTAATATTAAAATATGTGATACGTATACGAAATTCGATGTCTTCAAATAGTACTCGATAACCAATTACACTTTAACCGCCCTATAGATAATGTTAACACGAAAGCTTATCTAAGTTTGAGAAAATCGTACAACCCGAGCAGTCTCTTCTAATGCGAATGGTTGCTGGCCATTCTCTATATAGTCTTTCTAAACCAAAATCATCTATCCACAAAGTCGTGCGTTCTATCTGTAATATCCGTCTCAAAGATCATGTGTCCTCTTATGTTTGAAACTTCTATCTCTTCAACTTCCCATTAGCCTAATTAAAATTGGCGAGTTGAAATCAGCCCGCTTCCTTTATTCAAATCGGGCAGATCTAGTGAGAGCCCGCAAATAGTCATTCTCTTCCCCATAATGACCTCAGACCCCCAGACAGACAGAATGAGAGAAATGTCAGTCGTTGTATACTGTATGCTTGTTGTTGGAACATTCTCGCACTAAATCTTAGAACTGTTGGTGGTAGCTTTGGTCTCTTTAACCAAAGATTAATTCTCTTGAATAATCTATGAGTACATATGGGCAATGGTCTCTTACTGAGACGATGATAAGTTGCAGGTTTATGGGCTTAATTCCTGTTTTATAATTTAATTGTCAAAGTACTGGCACATGGTAACTACTAAGTTACTTTACTCACGTAGTATGTAACTATATGCGGATTTGATTTTTACAAGCTTCGAAAGAAGAAATTGAAATTTTTACCTCCTATGAATGTTTCGAGTTCATTCTTAAACTTGATCTATCGTCACCACTTATATGTATGTACACTTTACATATTATAATAAGACTCAACTTTTTCACAGTTATAAGAACTTGAACAAAGGATATACTAATGTAGCTAAGCCGATTACGGGCCCATATTATTGATTAGGAATATCTTCGTGTTATGAAATGTTTAGTAGATGTTTTTGGATATCAAAAAAGCGGAGGGGGGAGCATGGCTACCGAAATATATCTCCTTAGTATAATGAGATTTTCAAATTTCGTAATTCCGTACTACTGTGCTTACAACTAGCTCTGCGATGAAATTTTACAAGATGTCTTCATTGGCGTCTTTTTTTCCGTTTCCACGGCTGATAAGCATACGGAATATCTTGCAACTTAGTGAAAGTCTCAAACATGCGAAGGTAAAGCGAAAACACCGTATTTTCAACGAATGTATCTCGCGAAGCTTATAAAACAAAACATAAATAAAATATGTCAGTGGTTCTAAGAGAGCACTGCTCCCGAACTTCTCATCCCTTTAATCCATACCGAAGAGTATTTGTGACGAGTACAAAAATCGAACATAACCTTAAAGTAAGTTAACCGCTGCAACGTACGTTGTTGATTCATGCGTAAGGGATCGATTTCAACTAAACTCATAAGAGTTTTCTCATACTGTTACGTAACTCGTAACTGGGATCGATTTTGTTTTCTTCTTATGAATAAATCTTTCGAAATATGGCTTAACTATCTTTCTCCATTCGAGATGAATATTTTACATAAATTCATTACCAACAACGGTGAGTACAACCACATGAGTTTGGTATTCCCATTCGTTATTTACTTAAACGCGACAAACTATTTCTTTTAAATTTATTTTGCCTAAAAGTTAAGAATACATTTTTGTTCGAATTCCACGTTAGTTTTTAAAATATTCTGAAAAAAAATACTTTAACGCTGACACGCTGACGTCCATTAACTTATACCAAAATCTTATTGCATATCTTTCAGAGAATTTTCGCTATAGCGTAAGAATTTTCAAATACTTTATAGCAATTTTTCACCAGCAACTCTTCACACCGCCATACAACACACAGTGTGCTGTTGACGTTGCGTATATGAAAGAATTTGTAACCTCTTTAAGCGCAATTGTTGAATATTTGTAAAATTCCTTTACTGATGCCCCTTGAATTACCGTTCGCACCGCTGGCTTGTGAAAGTGCAAGAGCGTGGAGTTTTTTAACGTGGACAAAGTTAGAAGGCGAACTTATTAACAGACAACGCAGGAAATAATGTCCAACACGACTCTCACAACTAACTTTCGAGAGAGAGAGAGAGAGAGAGAGAGAGAGAGCGAATATCACATTTTGGTCAGATGTTTCTCTCGACCTTCTTGCATACTGGCATTTACATTTTTTTGTTCCTCATCGGAGAATTTTTTAAAATTTTCTTTGTTAATCTCAATAAGGCTTTTAATCCTATCGTACTTGATACTCATCATCATACTTCAAAAGTCTTTGTTTGCCTTTATTACTCTTTCCAACAGTTTGTTTCATTTCGAATAGAAAGGGCTTTTGTAAATTTAGTTTACTCGGAATTGTTTCATCAAATATGTGATTTCTCGATGAATCCATAAAAGTTCTTTCGAAGCAAAGTAAGAAAAAAAGAGAAGAGAAACAAGTAAGAAAATTATATTCGGTCACGACCGACTCTTTTATACCTATCATCGTTATTCTAAAACAGACAAAGAAAAGTAAAAGAACTACATGAGCGAGTTTTTGTCGCATAGGCGTGTGGCCGCTGCAAGTGTTGCTTTTGAAAATTTTGAGTCGCTTCCAAATTCTTTTGCAAATTTGTAGCCGATATCTGCATTTTTGCTAACGGGAGAATGTTTACCACAAATACTACATAGTTGCGCAGAAAGACAGATGGGCATGCGAACATGTTTAGTTGCATTTTGAAACACTATAACATTGGGTAGGCGTGGTCAACTTTTTCCATTTTTGTGCACAAATGCTACATCATCGCCCATAGAATATGCGTTCAAATTATTGTACATACATCTGCTGTAGTTTGTAGGTAGTAATAATACCTTTTGAATTATCCCTTTTGAAAAGAGAAGTGTTCTAAGTTTACATGGCGCTGTGCTCATGTGCTTTCACCGATTTGGCCCATTTTCAATACGGGCCAGCGTGCAAGCACTTTCAATGTCAAGTCGATAGCTTAATTTTTGCGGCCAGGAGAATGTTATTGCATTGACATCACGCAGACGGACGGACTAACAGACGGACATGCTTAAATCAATTTAGAATTTGATGCTGATCATCAATACGTATACGCTGTGAGCTCTCTGATGCTTCCTTCAGGGCGTTGCAAACGTTTTGACAAATTGAATCCATCCCTCATCCTTCGGTGATGAGTGCGAAACACGCGAAGCACAATTTATTCAGTTAATATTATTAAACTGCTCTTCTCCTCCATGTTTTCAACTTTTTCCGCTAATAATATGAAAAACACGAATGCACTGCGATCGAAAGACTGTTTAAAATGCTTCGCTTCTCTTGTTCGGCCATAAAGGATGTACATCAACTTTTACGGAACTACACTGCAGGTAAATTTTCTTCTTCGACCGACTCATAGTGTTTTATGAGGGAATTCGATTAATGGTTTAAAAAATTCTATTTTGTATTTTATATCAAAGTCAGCATACACAGGTCAATAATTTCCGTGACTGATACATAAACGCCATCTTTAATGAAAAATCTTTATTATATATTAGAAATTACTAAACCTTAAACGGTGCTTGTGAAAACTGCATTTCATTTCGATTATATATCTGCAAGCTGCAATTACTTTAGTGAACCTGCTTTGGTTGTTTTAAACGCAAAAAAAAAAAAAAAAAAAAAAAAATTGGATTCCGTGTCTTTTCGCTTGTAGATGGGAATAATACGATTCGAAATCTGCATTGGCATTGAAGACACTATCGAAACTCTTCTAAATCGAAAACAACAACCTATCGCTTGTTTACTGATTTTAAAATAGATCGTGCGGACACCAATGATGCTGAAAGTAGTAAAAGGCCAAAAGAGCTGATTTAAAATCAGCAACCATCACTAACAAGTAAAAGTACTATAGTGAGTCGCAGCCCATCACTAAATGTCCTACCCGACGTCGCTTAATACAATTACTTGTAAAACGACTTTTCAAAATAAGAAAGAGGTCGAAAAAGTCGTCGCTTGAGCCTTGTGCGGAAGCACGTCGAGTTACTAAATTGCACAAAAGAATACAAGACGGACAGATGGACAGACAGAAAGTGATTCTATATCGATCGATAATAAAAAGTGGACCAATCTCAAGTCCCTTCAGGTGTTGTATACATCCGCACAAGCTTAATATATTTTTGTACCCAAAGTAGTATAGGATCTAAAAATTTCAAAAATTGTTATTGATAAGCGAGTGATAGTTGCAAGAGTTAGCTGATAACTGAAAAATATCAAAAGGAAGTGTATTCTCGGTTATGCATGCAACTTTTAGTAGAGGGAGCTCTCTAAGCGAAGCAAATAGATAGGTCATGGCACACGTGCACGGCTGTAAAGGCGAACTTGCGTGATTTGAGCCTTGGCGTGCTGCTTGACACACCCAACTCTGGCTTCGAATCACTATTATCGGTTTGCAAATCTCAAAACGTGGCACCAAGGAAAAATGTTGTCTTAAATGATGAGGTCATGGCGAAAGGTGGCGCGTAGTTTGATAGTCTTCGCACAAATCGTTCTATAAAAAAGGCTTCGAAATATTAAAGAAGGGTTGAACTTATCGTACCACACTTGAACAAGCTGATGTTGATCGGTAAAGTGAAATTCTGCAAAAAAAAAAGAAGAAAATCTCTTTTTATAACTTTATGAATTTTTTCGCATGTTTCCAAAATTTCGGCTCTTATTTAAACCGCAATCATTTCCGACTGAAGTAACAAATGTCAACATGTTTTTNTTTTTTTTTTTTTTTTTTTACTTATCTATGGAGTGTCACGATTGACACGCGCGGTAGTGGCGCTTTATACAGTCAGTTTTGCAAAGTTATTCGGTACTGAGACCATCTAGTGGGGAAAACACCATGAACTCTTATCATGATTCAATGTTTATGAAATATATAAGCATACGTACCACATGCACGGAAGGACACATGTGCTGTATGAGGTCAGATATTACTGTCATTTAAACCAAAGGTCAAAATAATTTACTATTAGATTAAATTTTGTAGAAAACACTTCGACTGTAGTGCAATGCATAAGAATGTGTTTATATCGTTGAAATTTGGTTTAGCAGATATCACGGCATCATTCATGCACATACAATTTACAATAAGAGCTTCGCTGTTGCCTTATATTAATGCTTATGAAAAACACGTTAAAATACATTTTAAGCATTTTGTCTTCTCACAGAGAAGAATACAACACAACACACACAACTGCATCTCTATTATATTATTATCCTTATTTATATCCTATACAGGGCATATTAAGTTTGTGTGATTGTGTGTAGCATCAGGAAGAATTTAAGATAGATTCACCTTTTACTTTACTTGTGTGTTTGCCTGTCCATCCACTGTATGTCCACTTTTCTTTGTTTCGTATTCCACTCACAGGTCGCAGCTTAGAGATGGAAATTTTGATCAGATCATTGTGACGATCGTTTCCTATAAAGCGCCTTATTTTTGAAAAAAATGGTTGTATAGAAGAAATTTATTATACTCAAAATTTCTCATTAGAAATTGCTAGGCAATAATATTCCGGGTGAATTCCAAATTTTTGTGGAAAATCTGAATCGAAGGGCTCAGTACTTCGAAGCTCCTTCTACAAAACCGGTTTTAAGGAAAGCAAACCTTTATGCGGCAAAAATGTCTATGTTTCAATATTTCCTTATGTAATAGCAATTTGACATAAAAATGAACAGTGAAAAAATGCTGACCGCACAGGATCGCACTAGATTCCTATGTAAGGATTTTCATGAAAAGTAAGCCTTTATACGGTAAAAGTGTTTAATTTTTCACATTATACAGTGAAAGTTGGTTATTGTGACGGTGAGCTGACATCGAAAGCAATTTCAGCAAATTTGGACCGTATATGTCCATTTTTGGGATCCAAAAGTGTACAAGGACTCACTTTTACTTAGATACGACATAGCAGTTCATCGGGAAAATAAATAAGAAATTGCACTACACGAAGAATTGTAGATTATTTAATGGTCGATCTAGTCCGATTATAATATTTTCATTTGTTATCGTGTTAAGATGTTTAAAACCGTTACGTCATTTCTGTAAGGAAGGAAAATAACTTTGCTAACGAAACTTTGTAATGACTATAAATTTGCGTTAGCATTGACAAGGAAGCCCAAGGGCCAAAAGAAGACACTACCAAGCTCGTAAAATATTTGACTTTGTATAGTATAGGTGTTCTTTTGAGAAATCAAGACATTTGGCCTTACAATTAGTACTTAGTTGTAGTCTCTCTCTCTCTCTCTCTCTCTTTCTTTTATGACTTTGATGTGCCAGGCGAGCTTAGAGGTAAATTTTAATTTTAAAAAAACCAGGTGTTTTTTGCTTTAACACCTTTCGTAAGTATCTGCACATTAAAGTATAAGATCATAATACCTTTTAATGGAATAGAAGAACAAGCATCCCATTTATTAAACAATGCGGCACACTCACAGTGATAAGTTATCGATGGCTTTGTTCTGTTTACATGATTTGTGATTTAATTTTTTAAAGATGTAGGGATAAGTTAAACTCATCCATTTTACTTAAAGTAACGGCTGTCCTCCACGACGTTACTATCTATCACCTTTCGATACATTACTGTGGATAAAATAAATCACATTTCTCACACACATTTATACATAGCAAGTTTATAACCTTTTCTCCTTTTCGCCTTTCGTGTTTCGCCTTTCGCCTTTCGCCTTTCGCCTCTTTGCCTTTTTGCCTTTTCAATTAACAATTGATTATTGACTTTGCTAGTTGTTATGCTAATTGAAATGAAAATGCTCCTCCTTACCGTACCGTAATAGAAATCTAATCGACTTCATAGACTAGATTATCAATCATTTAATAAGAGTTTCGCTACAAACTACTATCCATTAATTATTCTACACTTCTATGCAAAGTCGATGCATATAAAATTTTCTTTGCATTTCGATATCATTCACTAAAAAATTAATCTGTCTACATATACATCTGTATATGTGCATGTATAGAGATATATTTCATTTGTTTAATAAGACAGATTAAGTGTATTCAGGTGTGTTATCCACTTTAATCCTTAGATATTGAGAATATCAATTTGTATGAGCGCACAAATACCCCTGAAAGGTAGCTAATCTTGCACATACAATGTTTATTATGTAAACAGACGCCTGGATGTATTTGTCTTTTGCTTTTTATAACGTTTACACAATTTGATAGCAAAAACGTGACATCAAACGGTAAAAGTAACAAACCTGTAATCGTACAATAAAAAGATGCAGCACAATTTCATATAAAAGTATTATAGTTATAGCGATATTATGCAACGAACTAATATTCCACTTTACATTTACATTAAGCTTTTTTCATATTCATTGCATATTTCATAAAATTTTCTTTAGTGTAAATATTTTTTCGCCTAAGTGAACGTAACAGTTTTTATATTCTGCCCTGCTCATCGTCGGAAGTCAGAAGGATTTTTAAAACAATCTTTTCGCAATCATTGTCATGAATCGTTTTAAACATGTCCATCTGTCCGTTTGGCTTTGTGATGTCTCTCTCCGTGTATTTTTTGTGCAACTTGTAAATTGCACGCCTCCCACGACAAGCCCTATTGAAAACCAATTGGATCGGATCATTTTTGTTTTACGTCAACGCCTCACATTATATCTTACTTCGAAGAATCCGTTACGTGAAAAAGACTTAATATACTCAAAACTTCTCAACAAAGATCGCTATGTAGTAGCCAGTAGAATTTCACCAAATTCCAAATATATGCGCAAAATTTGAACCGGGTTAGGTAACTTTTTTGAATCCCCCGGCCACATAAAATTGTTTTACAAAAACTTAACCTCTATATGACAAAGATGTCTCTATATGTGTGCTTCAATTATTCCTTATGAAAACTGATCTATAAAAGTAAGTAAGAGATAGACATCAACTGTAACCGGCCTTGACCACATATGTCTATTTTTTGTTTCCCGCAGGATGTAAGGGTTCTCATGAACAGTAAGCCTCTATACGGGGAAAAGGCCTAACTTTAAATATTTTGTGATTAGAATCGATTCGCAATAATAAATTGACATAAAAATTAACCACAAGAAATTTTGTGTTTGTGTGTTTGTGTGTTTTTCATATCCAACCCCATATAAGGGCTCCAATGCAGAGTATGGTTTTACATAGAAGCAAAGAATGATATTTTCGTTTGGTTTCATATTTTATCCGATTAGGCGAAATGTTTTAGGTCATTTTATGGTCGACCTTATCCGGTTATAACGTTTCTACCGATTTTACCCTGAATTTTTTAATTTCAATAAATAGGTTGCTGACAAGAGCGCACTGAAATTTTTCACTCTTCGAACCTTTTTTTATGCTATTTCGTCGAATGTATGAACAGATGAACCGAATACGGAACGATTGCCTATTTCATATGGATAGATAGGTGCGATTAAAGTTTATCGCCATATAATATGACGTAATGTAGTAGGTGTAGTAGGTGTACGCCAAAGTTTCGCCAAAGAATATATAGAAAAGAAAATTCGTTGATTATCCTCTCTTGTCTCTCTCTCTCTCTCCCTCTCTCCTACTTCGATGGTGCACGCACCACCGTACCTATATGCCTAGATGCAAATACGTTTCTTTCAATAATTATTCAGCCTTGATCGTATATAGCAATAGAATGTTATAAAAATATAATTTTTATTTTAATTGATATGAATACTTGTAGAGTTGTTGACATTCATTGCCAAGGTCTACCTATTTATAACACTTTCCAAGGTCGATCGCTCTGTCGCCGTGTATTTCATCGCATTTCCTTGCGATTGGAGGTCAACGCACACAATCCACAGTCAAGCATAATATATAGGCCTAAAGGCTAACTGAAATTTTGTAGCGCTTTAGGTCTTATAATGGGTTTTTAAACTAGGCTTGGAACAACCAATTATAACAGATATTTGAATTACATCTTGATAACATTTTTAGTCATCCTTGCTTCTACTACTGCAGGCAATAAATATCATAATTTCCGTTATATTGTTGGGCGAAATGTTTTTTCCTCCCTTACGTTTTTACCCCAATAGGCTTGAAATTATGTTCGCACTATTGTAATATGCATAGGATAGGAGTATAGTTAAAAAATGAGGAGAATTATTTGCAGAAAATTTTTTACAAAGTTAAAGGAAGTGCTGTAGATGCGAATAGAATCAGTCCAAGTCGGTAATTAACGGCATTTAAATTTTGCACTTGTTCTCGGACATTTAATAAGAGAAACCTCATTAGTGGATTATTTTATATTCCGACGGACAGAGATACATGATAAGAAATTGTCTAAAACGATTGGAAATTTTATCTTTTCACAATAACTCTTTCGAGCTCAGCAAATCCTTTACTTATAACGAATATCTGTATATTTTGGTTTGGTAGCCGCGTTAGTCTTCTTATAGGCTGGACATAATCTTTTTTCAATGAATTTTTTGATAAGGCTGCATAAGGCGCTTTACCAGCCGACAAAGCATCGAAAATCTTCATTGGCGTTTATTACTTTTAACAACAAATTGGGCAGTTCTAGACAGTTCATGTGGACTTGTCTTACCTATAAATAACAATACTTTCACCTATCGCTCAAAGACAACGACTATATTAACGTTGCCAGCTTTTTATACAAATTAAATTTCTCACTCTGCCTCTCTCTCTCTCTCTCTCTCTCTCTTTCTCTCTCTCTCTCTTTCTCTCTCTCTTTCTCTTTCTCTTTCTCTCTCTCTCTCTCTTTCTCTCTCTCTCTCTCTCTTTCTCTTTCTCTCTCTCTCTTTCTCTCTCTCTCTCTCTTTCTCTTTCTCTCTTTCTCTTTACCCCTCTGCTCAGTTAATATCAGAATCGGAGACAACTCAACAAGACAAGAAGTCTCAACATTTCATTCAAATTCAGATATAGAAAAATTTCATGGATTTTTAATGCTTCTATTATCAGTAGTTCAGCATTATGTCACGTCCATCCATCACCATCAACAGCATTTTTGGACACACATGTAATATAAATGAAACAAGCAGTGAGCAAGCAGTTCAAATGCTCCGAATTAACACCCACAGTACTATTATTGATAGTAAAAACACTAGCAGAAGTCCTTGGGATTTTACTCCTTCTAACCGTGAACAAAATATTGAGATATCCTATATCTCTGTAGTTCCCTTGCGAATGTTTTGTAACTAAATTTGCTACAAATCTTATCTTTGCAATCTCATAACAATTAATTGCTACAAGCTGAAGTGTATGTCGTAAGTCAATTAAATTATACACAATAAACAATGTTCTTAAAAATGAATAAAATTAATAACAAAATAGAGTATCAATCAATGCCGAACTTCATGTCGTTTTTGCATACGCAAGCACTGTGCACGCATTGTGACGTGCAAAAGAAATTCCCAAGTATCCGGCCGCGGAGTTATTATGCCCTACATCAAAACGATATTTTTAATCCACCCGCCATATAAAGGCCAGGATTGAAAAATGTGTTGTATGAAAAGGATTTTTCCACTTTAATATTAGGTTAGGGAAAAAGAAATCCATTATTTTTTCGGTAGATGGCTGCAGTGGTAGATTTCTCGTAAAGTAACGATCAAACAATTTCAGATTTATGCTCGTTGGAAAGGTGACATTTCGCAAGGTTTTTTGTTTGGTGCATTCAGTTGTGAGTTACAGCGTGTTAAAAATGGAAGTGAACAAAGAGGAAATTCGGTACATTTTACAGTTTTTCTTTGACAAAGGCGAAAATGCAAGCCAGGCGGCTAAAATTGTGAATGGTGTTTATGGTTCCGATACTGTAACAGCCAATTATGTGCAATTTTGGTTTCGTAGATTCCGGTCAGGAATTTTTGATGTTAAAGATGCACCTCGTACAGGTAGGCCGGTCGTCGAAAATGTCGATAAAATCGGAGAAATGATCGGTGTTAGCAGTCGTAACATCGCCCAGGAGCTAAAAATCGACCATAAAACAATTTTAAACCATTTGCACAAAGCTGGATTCAAAAAGAAGCAAAAGAAGAAGAAGAAATAATGGATTTCTTTTTCCCCAACCTAATATATCTCGAGAAGGGATGGTGAAAATTAATAGTTCGGCGTATGAATTGAATGCGAAAAATTTGGATGGAATGGAGGTATTTTTTTGAATAATCGTCCAAAAATCAAGTCTCCACATGGCAACCACATCTACATTAAATCTATTTTTCGAATCGCTGTGCGAAGAAAGGTTCCCACGAAAAACATGGCAACAAGGCTTTAATATTTGGTATTTTACGACGAAAACGGATAGGTGCGGTATTTGCACCGACTAAGGCACCTTAACTGCTTTTAGTTTATAGCACATGAAAAGATCTATTATACATATATATATATATATATATATATATTATATATATATATATATATATATAAAGATCTAATCTAATACCTCTTTTTTGGAACAAAGGTATACGTTGCGGCGCCTGACTCTAGCAAATTTGTTTTCGAAACATTTTCGATAGCTCTCTGAACGATTTTCGCAATGAGGCTGTAAGTGCTTAAACGAGAAATAATGGCTAATGGATATGTGACTGTCCTATTACACGGACTTTTGTTAAACTCGTTGCTCTTTGAAATATTAGTCGATCCATGCAAATTTCTCATTAGTAAGAGTACTTTTTTTTTTTACGTATAGAGTAATGTTTACACCTTTTCTTTACACCTTTTCTTGTATTGAAATTCAGTTAACGAATAGTTCAACTTTTGTTGCAAAGTCTAAAAAGTAAACAATGCAAGTGACATCCATACATTCGTCCCAAGATACCGGTCGAGAACGTGGTTATTGCTATAAGCTTAAGGGAACATCAAGTAAATATTGTTACAGACATTTAAACATTAGAACTTTGTCGAATTTTTCATTCCTTTTGCGGATGTTGAAATATTGCTTAAGTCCGAAATGACGACCCGTTGACATATATTCGCTCTGGTAGACTAAAATATTGCAATTGTCAGACAATCAGATAAATGCCCTTTCAGTGCGTCAGCCATGTGTTTGCACACTTTTCCATTTCTGGAAAAATGTGAAAATGAAATCTCGTGAAAGCATTGAACAGCTCAAGTAGTTTCTTTTCTCATCACTGTTTAGAAGAGAATTTTTCTTTGTACAGCATTCGCGGTACTTTGGATGTGAACTCATAAATATTTATTTTTTTTTATGTTACGAATGAAATATTGCAACCACATACGAACACATACGACTGCTGTCTCTCAGCAGGGAGGGAAAGAAAAAAAACCGTAACCTAATTGATAAATTTTTGCTTTTCGATCATAAGAGTTAGTCAGTCGACTTTGATTTTTGACGAAAACTAATCTACTTTGCATTGGCATGTTAGCGCTACAATGCCGGAGCGAGTCCAATTGATTCATTTATGCTCTTGTTGCTATACATTTGAGAAAGTTGAAATAATTTTCTTACTGCCACTAAAAAAATATCAAAAATTAAAAAAAAAATGTGAAAATATGTCGCGAAAACTAATAACATTCCATGTTAATAGCAAGTACGTACGTGCGTAGGAATTGTCATTCCTTAAAATTGTCAGTTCGGTTTTCTCTATGTAGCACACGGTCTTTTTGCACCATTAAAACCACACAATGCGCTGCCGATATGGGTGCGAAAATGTAGTACAAAAGCAAGCTCTCGCAGATGGACTCTTCATGTATTCCATAAAGTGCTCGATCTAGCAGCATTGACAGCGTTGGTTCTATAAGGAAAGGCAGAAGATATACGAAATGGATGAGCACATGACTTTCAATAGAAGTGAAAGCGTTCGCTGGCGTGAAGAGAAGATTTCACGAGCAAATGCGTTCGACCTTGAGCACAGGTTGAATTAATAGATTCCTTTGGCTTTTAGAGAATGTTTCTCTAGCACCTTTTTTCGGCTTAAAAAGCATATACCAATGGGCAGATTTATTTCTGTCCATGCTTCTTTTACTTATTATCTAAGATTTCCATGTTGGCTTAAAGTTTCTTAAGAAAAGTTCAGGTGTAATTTTCGCTAGAACCTGTTCCAGTAAATTGCACTTAGCAAAGCTATTGTTTGCAATTGTATGCGCTCTTAGAAAATATGACGCCGTGAACTGATTAATTAATTGATTTCTATTTGTTGTAGATTTTCTCTTCTTTCATTCTAAGTTTCGTTTCATTGTTTTAATATCACTTCATTTTATTCATAAACCAACTTTTTATAGCATCACTATGATAACTTTTGCACTTTACAACTGTGCCAGGGCGCCGGCCAATCCAACGCTGTGCGAAAGATTTAAAACTTTTAAATGCGATTAAGTGCAATGGAAAGAAGAACTGCAGCCAATTAGCGTGAAGCCATTAATTAATGCATCAATTGCAAGACTCTTCTCTGTTCTCTTGCAACAGGTTTCAAACAAAAAATCTCCATAAAAGTCTCTTACATTAAAACCGCTTAGTATTTGTTCGGCTTGGATAAGCTTTTGCAAGTCCTTCGACAACATAATCGTTCAATTCACATGCGCAATCAGTTTCATTTAAATTTGATCGAAACTGTGCACGGGTCAATGACATGCGAATCGTTTGTAGATCAAATATTCGCCATATACGTATTTGACTCGTATATGTAATGAAGGAATAAATTTAAATTGAAATACTTGTACATATACATTTTTTTTTTCAAGAATTAAAATTTACGAAAAAAATTTAAAATAGTTAGAGGACATTTTTCGTTCCAGTCGGCCAGCAGAAGGAGAGATTGTCAACAGAAAAGCTACTTCATAGCTACTCAAGTGACAAAAAGCCCCAAAGTGTGTATATGTGTATGAGTTTGTTATTTGTTATTAAATACAAATATATTATATAAATGAAATTAATTATTAAAAGTAAAACTTTGCACTTTTAATGAACTGCAATATATTTTTAACTTTTCGCACTTTCATATTCTACATCACTTGCTTCACAGGGTATAATGACTTTGTGCATAAGGACTTGAGATATAGACTTCACTTGCATTGCATTGCCCGGATCGATTCAGAATCATCTTGCCGGTCTTTAGTGGCGGTGTTTTAGTTCCATGTCGGACTTTTTAACATAGTTTGACGAAACTAGATACAATGACTTGCATCGGTCGGGTTATATGCAATTTTTAAAATGCCCAATAACGTTGCATCGGTATTGACATAAAAAATGTGGAAAGGATTGACCAAATTTTCGAAGATCTGCCCATATAACCCTCGAACCCTCTCGGAAAGTAAGCAAAATGTATATGACAAAAAGGTCTGATTATATAGCATCAGTCGGTCAGTCAGTGTATGGTCAATAAGATAAGGATTCTCGTGAAAACAAGGTTTAACTTGCTGTGATTTTATTACGAAAAGATAGAAAAGAAGAATTCGTTAGAATAAGTGATATAAAGTCTTCTTCAAGGATTGTTAAGATAAGAATTCTCATGGAAAGTATGGTTTTGTATGGAAACATGTGATTTTATTACGAAAAGATAGAAAAGAAGAATTCGTTAGAATAAGTGATATAAAGTCTTCTTCAAGGATTGGATTTGCGCCGGTATAATTGTTTGGTTGTTTGTTTCTTAATTGCAGTTAAATACTTGTAAATTGCGTTTCCCAACTGGTTTTGAAGAATAAGGGATTGCCAGCGTACACATTTACGTGTGAGCGCGGATGATTAGCAGCCAGAGTTGCGGGGATGAAAATCTACAATAACGAGGATTTGATTTTTAAATATGCAGGTAAGCAACAGTTAAAACGAAAATGAAATACAAATAAACGTTAAAGAGGAGAAGGACAGCGATTATAAATTCACGGTTCGTCAACGTGAAATGTAACGGAAATTGCATTTTTAACTTAAACACAAACAATGCAAGACAAAAATCAATATTAAAAATGTTTGCAATGATTTCGCCCAACTACTGCTTAAAGCCCATATATTAACCGTTAATGGATCGCGAACATGTTGCATGTTTACTTACCACTACATCCCAGATGTTTGCATATGCAATGATTTTTGCCGTCATATCCGCGTCATAAATTAAAATGCAATACCGTTTATATAGCAACATGAGTCCCTCAAGGGTCAAAAGCAACGTTTCGTTTACATCGTTTTGATATACTCTGTTAAACGCAAAAGCGTCAAACAGCATTTAACTACAATCACTTGCTGGCAACTTGAGCGGTGTTCGAGCGGTGACACAATTGCGTAACTACTTCATTTTGCTTTATTCGAATTTATTCGAGTTTAAAAGCTAGAAATCGATGGCATCTGATAAAAGCACAAAAGTATCTCGCAAAATGTTGTAGTTCGATAGATAAAGATAAGAGCGATTCGTGAACATGCGACATGCGATACACTTAACTTAATTATACTTTCGATAATCTTCTTGCTAAATTTTATATCATCCTTTAAGGAATCGTTCGTACCGACCAATGACTCAAATGTAGCCAATCCTTCAATCTGTCAAGAGTGAAAAGAACCAATTGAAAGCATAGTATTAGCCAGAGAGGGGGGGCCTCTATCTATATCAACCATGTCAAAATTATCAAATCCGTAAACTGGTTCAGTAATTGCAGTTGTATCGAAAACATTTGGAAAATATGTTTGCACCCAATAATTTTGTTTTGTGATGCAAAAGCGCCGAAACTGACACTGGATTTCTGTCTATTTAACGCCTTCATACCCATCCTATCATTCTTTTCTTGCTTGCATATGACTTTTAAAAGCAAAGGTCGCGGGAATGTTTCTTTCGACTTTCCATATTTGGTAAGAGACCAAACAAAAAGTTCACGAAAATAGGATCAACAAAACTTTTCCCACACAAGCATCACGATCGCAGCTATTGAATATGACAGTGAAGACAGTGCGGTTAACATGTGAGTTTCGCTGAACTAAGTCCACTGTTGGAAAATAAATAAAGAAATACGAAATTACTTCTCGAACAACCTAACAATTTAAACGTAGCACTTACGGTATAAGTTGATGAGCATACAATAATTTTGAGAATCAGCAAAGTCGCCAATCGGTCAGTGTAGTCGAATTAGTCTGACTTAGAGTAGAAAATTTGCTAAAAATTGTTGGCGAAGACTACCGTCCACAAACATGGACACATGCATGCACCTCACGTACGTTTTAGAAACGTCCAAGTGCGTTGTTCTTGTTGTTGTTGTTGTTGTTGATACCGTATTAATATTCGTTTCAAAGCGAGTATAATTTTCTGCACTATCTCACACACTGATCCGTTGGATAACTCTGGAAAATATTTGCAAAAATTTCCCCACTCGCAGTCCAATACCTTCTATGGATTGCAAGCTCAAGACTCAGGGTCTTGCCATGACCAAGAATACATATGCAAATATCGTCTACCACGGCCGTGAAAAATATTTTATCCTCAACAGCGTTCGCGTTCCCCGCGAACATTAACATTGGCGTATGTGTTAAGTACATATAGTTATGTTTCAAAGCGAACACAACAACAGTGATGTTAACCCCTGCGTTCAAGTTTGCAATTCCCCCCATATTTTATCGAACAATTATGCTCCTTCGTAAGCGTGCAAAAAAAAAAAATGCATTGCGTAATGCGCCTTCTCGCGCTTCGCGATAATCACAGGTTACGCGAAGAAGAGGAAAAAGAGCTGGGCTCTCTTTCTCCCAGATATCTTCTTCAAATATGTATTTAAAATACGTTTAAACACTTTGTGTGTGTGTTAATATTATTATCGTTCCTCTTCTTTTTTGTTTTTTCTTTTTCCTTCGCAATGAGGCAAATAAAAAATAGTAGGAGAGTAAATGTCAAAGGTTGAGGGAAAAGTTCAACAGTGGAAGATGTATGAGCATGCTTCCAAAGGCTAATCCGCTCCGAAAACAACTTTAGTTGATAAAAACATAATGAGAAGATAATTTTAGTTTAATTAAAAAGAACAAAAAGTAATAACACTTGCACTGAAACTTTTCAACAATCGCTAGAGAACTAGTTGCGAACAGAAGGATGAAGTTTACCTTCGGTAAGACTGAAAAAAGAAAAAATAAAAGCTTTGCAAATACTTGTAAACTAATGAAATTAGTGCCAAGGAAGAAGAAGCAGCGCATTTTGCCAGTTGAAAATGCAAAGAAAAAAAGTGTAACTAGAAAAATTATTCGTATGGCCGACCACAAAAACAATTCACATATACCCACGGACTGTAGAATTTTTAAATTTAAATTACACTTAGATCGCGATCGTTCAATTCACGCCTTTATTCAGTGTTTGCTTACAATCTAATAGCGGAAGAAAAACAAAAGCCAGAGTATTCGTTATCAAGTGCAAAAGTGCCTAACGATATATATACTGCCTGTGGTCACAATGGGAGACTGAAAGTCCTACACTATCGCCTTCGCTACTGAGATAAGATCTATTTCATGGATCTATTCATGCTTAGGTTAGCAGCGCCCGTTCTCTACATAAAATCCCTAACATTCTTTAATAAAAATGTTTACACATGAGGAAAAATATATGTCTGCTTGTGCTGCGATATGTACGCCTCGCTTTTGCTTTCAATAGATCGATCGATACCTTCGCCAATTGGGTCGCATATTGCGTCATCATGTTAGAATCGCACAAATGCCTTCTACAACTGGCCAGTATAGTAGCGTGAGCATTTAAAATCGCTATCAGCCCATGGTAGCAGTTGAATATTGCGTGTCGCGAAATGTGTTACCGCATTTCATATAACGTTTTGGTTTGTTGATTGGTCAAAAGTGGGCCATATTAGGGCAAAAGCATCCACAATAAGGTTTAAAATGCACTGATGCGTATTAACATATTTAACGCGCATTTATCGCTCAACTTCAGTGGACTTCCCGAATACGTGGCCAAAACATACCACAAGTTGGTGACAAGCATACTCAGTTCCTTTGAACAGTGTCCGTTTATTTACGCAATTCGTTAATAAGGATTTTATTCTTCAGCTACTTACCCGGATATCAGTAAGACGGTAATGCATATTAGAATAAAATAAAGATAAGAATTTTAAGCAAGTTAAACAGCTTATTATTTCGATCGTACTAACAAAACTTCAGCGGAAGCGAGAACAAGTAACATAATATAGCCCTTCTATATGTGTGAACTGCACTTCAGTTTCCAATTACAACGACCAATTATTTTCACTCTCTCTCTCTCTCTCTCTCTCTCTCTCTCTCTCTCTCTCTCTCTC
>KK502415.1:1584318-1610493 GCA_000688735.1 Glossina austeni | reverse complement strand
TATATATATATATATATATATATATATATATATATATCTCACTCTCTCGCTCTATCAATGTATCTATCTATCTATCTATCTATCTCTCGATTTCTTTCTCTCTATTACCTATCTTCGTTTTTGATTTTTTATTTAGAAACAAGAGAAAAGACGCGAATTGCGTCTGAAGAGATTTTGGCGATCACCTAAAACCACTTCATCCGAAGATTCGACAGGTTATGAGAGCCCCACGAGGCCAAAAACCACCAGTGATGGTCAACGTTACAATCATTTGCACTACACTAGTCTGGCGCAAAGCGTTGCTACGTCAGATAATGCAATCGTTAGGGATATCGGAAAGCATGACAACAAACCTACTTGCTCGCTACCTCTGCTGCAGGTGTGGCCCAGCCAGGTACGAACAAAAAGATAACTCAATGAAATGAATCGTTCTCTCTGTTCTCTCTGTTAAGTTGTTTTGTTTCTTTAACCCTACAACTCTTTTGTACCGTTTAATAATATTTTTGTTTATTTTATGTTTTTAGTTTAAATGCTTTTTTCCATTTTTTTTCTTTTATTTTATGTAATTAAAAAAATTTTTGTTTTTTCCATTTCACAAACATTTCGTTTGATATATTAAATACTGCGTACGTGTATATGTGTGTTTTTAAAGCCGCTTTTGAAACAGGACGGTTTTATACAGCAAAGTCGCAATTCTGGCCCCGAAGGCCAAAGGGTACGAAGGATTTTTTACTATAAATTGTTTTTTACATTTAATTGTTTTTACATTTTTTTACAAACTATGCATGATTTTGTTTATTTCTTTTCTTACCAATTACGATCCAATAGTTCCTTAACTAAATTGCGATATTGTTAAAGTTGATAAAAGAGAAAAAAGAAGCGATTTTCGCTTTCAAGAAGACAGACATCCCCAAAAAAAAATCATCTATCATCGTAACAATATCGCAACGTTGGTTTATGTGATAAGAGAAAAGCAACCCATTTGTTAAAGCAATTGCGCCCTTCACTAGATATCCGCAAATTGCTTAGGAAGAGTCCTACACATAAACTTAAATAAATGCACTTTGACGGAAATTTTATCTTTAAAAAATATTATTAAAATTGTTTTGAAAACTTATTCACACACACACACACACACAAATATTTTGTCTATTTACTCACTTTTACACAATCGACCATGTTTTTCACATATAAAGCACAAAAAATTTTCCATCATAATAAGTTTTTTTATTTATTTTTTTTAATAATTCTATGATTGGCTATCGAACAAAGCTTTCTAAATGGATGTGTATGCATACTTTTTAGGATTCACCCAGAGGCGAAGCGGATGGTCAATCATTTGTTTTCCCCGCAATAGCTGAAACTAGTACAAGCAGTAGCAATGGCGGTGGTGGCAGCATTAGTATTAGTACTGGTACGACGCTTACAACAAGTACTTCGGGTAATAGTAGTAATAACAGTACATCGGGCAATCAAGTGACACTTCATACACCGGGGGAGCGTCGTAATTCACTTTACTGTGATACTTTACATGCAGGCGATTCGGGCATAGATTCGGTGCAAGCTTCGCCCTCTCCAAATGCTTTGCCTCCACCTCCAGGATCAACTCTGATTAGCATAAGCAATTCAGTTACTGAAGTAGAAGCCATCAGTTCCTGCAATGCCTCACCTGCCACCACACCAACCCAAGGTTCTCCAAATCTCACGCCAAAAGTGCATCATAGAATGGGCCCGCGTGCCAGTATTAGCATAGGTGCACCCAATTACAGACGAAAGTCCAGTGCTCTTCTTCATCCAGATCACGCTCGACTGTTCGCATTGCGTATGAAACACGCTGCCGCATTGGAACGTTCACAGACCTCACCTGATCAGACATCGATCGAGGATGTAACGGAATTTCATGATAATGGTTTGGCTACCAATTTGCGTCTCTGTTCTGCCTCGTCGTCGACGACATCGTCGCTAACCTCTGTAGCCGCAGTCAGCCTAGGGGGCGGAGTGACGGGTCAGTCCTCGGTCGTGGCGGCAGCTGCTACGGGGGCCCAGCAACGAGTCTCCGATCCGTGGCTGCAGCCGCAATCAGATCGCGAACGCGATTCACGTTACGAACGACGTCGCTCCTCGACAATGACAGCACGTTATTCGCTGTTCGATGCTTTGGATTTAGAGTATGCTTTATTAAGGGCGGCCGCACGCGGCTCGGTGGGTCCCTATTCATTAAGCGAATCCATACACAAACTAACTTTCACACAATCGTTAGCATTTCCGGCTTTGGCGCGCGGTCTAGCCTCGAAACGTAGACGGTCGGCCACACGAATGAGTTCACGTCCCTTAAATCCAAACGAATCCGGTCTAAATACCTGCGCTAAAGTAGTGACCGCTGTCATTTTGGTGGCCATATCATTTATGGTATTTTTAATAGTATACAAATTTGTGAGGACGTGAGGATTACTCCTGGCCCCGACAGATTTTCCCGTCACATATCAAAACGCCTATTCATGGTCAGCAGCGAATGCCGCAACGGCCGGTGTTAATAATAATAACAACAATAATAATAACAACAACAATAATAATAATAATAATAATAATAATAACAATAACAATAGCAGTGCGTATAGGCAATTGTCGGGGTTCAGGAGAGTTTTGGGTATAAAAGAAAAAAACGAAATACAATAAAATGCAAAGAGATACAATTATTACTAACTAACTAATTAACTATTAAAACAATCTACAAGAAAAATTTTTTTTAAATAAAACAAAAAAAATAAAAATAATAATAATAATAATAAAGAAAAAACATATAATTAAATCAATTGTCATAAGAAATGTGAATATTTTTATGAATGATTTAAAAAATGGCAAATTCTACAAATCATTCAAAATCCACAAGAATAATTTTTCAAATAATTTGACAAGCCTGTCCCGCTCTTCTTTTGAATTAGTTATTAATTAAACAATTTTTAACATATCGTTAAATAAGTAAAACAAACGAAAAACAATCTATCGATAAAACTAAAAGTTACTTAAAAACTTAACAAACGCATCCAACTTAATATCTATCCTCGTTTTGTAATAAATGCTTTGAAAAAACTTTTTATACTCTTCTTCTTTATTATATATATACACACACACACACACACACACACACACACACACACACACACACTCATACACATAAAAACAGAGATTCCCGTGAAAAAGTATATAATCCAGCTAACATTATAAAGAACTGCTTAGTTCCTGTAACCACCACGGCGAACAATTATGAATATTAATAGTCCTGGCCTGGAGACGCCTATCATGGCCCTGTAAGTTTATACAACTAATCTGTTCGTAGCTTGACTGAGGTGAAATGCTTGAAATCCCATCAAAAACAAAAAAGTGAAGCGAGACGGAAGTTCCCGTCCACAGCAGCCAAAAAACAAGTAAACAAATAAATAAATTGACCGCAAAAATGAAGATCCAAGTCTTAAAAGTATAGTATATGTATGAGTGAGTGTAATATAATTCGAAAAAAAAAAACCAAAAAAAAAACTTTCCAAATTTTTAAACATACACCTCAGGCGGTGAGCATCTAAAGTTTGTACTTCAAAACGAAAGTGTTTCGTGTAGGAACTATGCTCTTGCTCCCCTAACTCTTCCTATCTGCCTTTCTCTCTCTCTCTCTCTCTCTCTCTCTCTCTCTCTCTCTTTCTCTATTCCCTTCTTTAAGCTCTTTTATATCTCATAAGAAATACTAAGTGATTGCGTGTAGTAAACGCGTCCTTGTCACTTTCATTCTTCCTCTTACTTTTCCGCACAGTACTTTCACTTTGATTATAATAAAACAATATGAATACGGTATGTAGTGTGGTGCGTATGCATGCCGTTGTATCCTTTATCGAGGAGATGATAATTTTTTTCATTTCCATGCTTGTTATACAAAAAAAAAAAAAAGCTGAGGAAGAAATAATAGACTTAACCAACAATATGGTGTTATATTATTTCATAATACACTTTTATAATACACAAATGTTGTTGCTTGCTATCGTACAGATAGATGCTGAAGTTGTCGCTTGAATAATTGCATTGTAACGTGCATCAACTTTATCGTTATCACATAATTTCTGTTTGTTTCAATTGAATAACTGCGACTAGTTCGCCTTGAGCAATAGTGAGTTACATACATCTGTACAATAATACAGATGTATATGTGGTGTACATGGAATTATGTGACGAGTATTAACAATTGGCAGATTTATGTAGCAGTAGAATTAGTTGGGATACGCAAAGCCCTTAAAAATCGTAAGAAAGTCTCCGGAATATCGGTAGAAATAATAAGTATTAGGCTTAGCCTGCAAAACGCGATAAAAATTGTCTGGGTTTCGATACAAAATTGGGTAAACACTTCATCTGGCATTTACACAAAATTCTTAAGAGTGGCTTCTCGCTGAATCTCTGCGAACCTGAACAATATATCCAGTGAGGTATTTCCATAAAGAACTTTCTTTTTAAGCTTGTAAGCTCCCATCCGCTTAAAAAGGGATGCAAGAAAAGTAGAGTGCTCGTATTACTTAAGCGCACAGAGAAAACATTTGTCCTGACCACAAACTTTCTTTAGAAGAAAATTTATTTGCCACAATAAGATGCCTTTTACTAAAGTAAAAGAAGAAGAAAAATAGAGTTTCGCATTAGCAATAAAAGCTTTGTCGCATTTAAAGTCGACTTGGTGTACATCACCAATATTCTACCAAAATATTGTCCTCATAAGAGCCTATTATTATTCTATGGATTCAATTTGGACCTTGCTAATAATCGATAAATGCGATTTTGTTTCCAATTCACTTTCGTACTCTCACTCGCTGCAAATTAATGTTGAATACAGAGAAATAAAGAGCTTTTGATGGCGATATAACAATCGCTGGCCTACTTTTCAAAAAATCACAATTAAATCCTTCATTGAGGATCGCCTCTTAAGCATAGCATTAATAGACATGCTCCCTGTTTCCTCTCTTGAAAGTATGAAGGCAATCCACTCGCGCACCTTGAGCAAAGAAATCGAAAAATCTTACTTTTTAATAAAATGATCTCATCTTAGGTTTCTAAGAAGAGCTCTTTAAGCCCTTTCCTCTACTAAGTGAACAAATTTTCAATCATATGTTGGAAGCCCGATAACTTTAAAAACCACCATGAGTTCAGCGGAAATCTGTAGCCTCAGCAGCAAAATCTTAAACTGCACCCATACAAATACTTCCGCGATATTTAGGATATGAACAACTACGAGAAAAGGATGCCCTAGGGCCTTCAAGATGCCTCCAGCAATGATTATTCAGCCCCTATTCAGGTAGGCCAAGCACCGACCTCCGGACCTCATGACAAAGCTGCGAACATTAAATTGTTGCGGGATATTGTGCATAAAAATAAAATGTACTCGATTTTCGCTTTCGATCTCTTCTGAATAAATGTAAAATATTTTTCATTGCTGAGAATTTCTAGTGATCTTTTTGAATTCTTATTGGAATTAATCGTTACTTTCAAATAGATAAACGAACAGATAAATGGTTAGGCTTCGCTATAGTTTCTAAGACCGTTTTGCAAACTTAATGATAAACTTGGTATACTTTCCGTTGGTGGCATAAGAATAAAGAAAAAAGCACAAACAAATATCATAAATTTTATATAATTGTAACTGACTGTTAAATAATTATTATTATATTTTAAGAATTCCTTTAACTTGATTCATATAAAATATCTTTTAACCTTTTCCCCCCCTATACAAACCAAGTGCCTCTATCTATACAATAAAAATATAACGTAAGCTTTAAACCTTTAAACCTTTTGCCCTCAATTTTTCTCCTTAAAAAATGCAATTTCCCCACCCCTTCTCCTTTTTCCTTTTTTCTTTTTTCTTTTTTTTTTTTTTTGTGTTAGACTACAGAGCAGAGATCTGTTATTTGATGGCCTGTTCATAAGTATCTTTTTTATATACACATAGAATAATAATAAAACGCTTAGTTAAAAAAAAGAAGAGAAATTCGAAAAAACAAAAACAAAGAAGTGTAAAAATGAAAGAAAAGATTTGTTTATATTTAATAGAATACCAATTTAATTTCAAATAAATCAAATTAATATTTAATGCTTAGAAAAATATGCTTTCATTGATTGATTGATTTGTTTTTTTTTTTTTTTTGGGAAAAATAAAACCAATAAAAAAATACATGTTTTTGACATAAATATTATTCAAAATTTGTGTGAACATTTTTGTCATTATATGCCGTTCTTTTCATTACCATATGAAATGAAACACGAAGACGTTATTTAATATTTAAACAATAACAATATTGTAATAATAATAATAAATGTAAGACTATATATATATATACATTAATATACAAACACACTGCTTGCCATTTGAGTAACTTCGGGACGGATGTTTATTTTAAAAGCATTTCGCAGAAATATCAAATTTAGGTAAACAGCCCAACCACGATTCAAATTTCCAACGAATTTCTAAAAGTTAACAGATTTTTCGCTTCAGTATTATAGAAACAATGTGTCACCCTTCTTGAATGTTTTCCATAAGAAACAAAAGCTTCGAGCGCCTTCACTCTTCTCCTCGTCATATAACGACATGGATTAGTATAAATGTATTAGTGGAACAATTCATGAAGAATTGTTGACATGAGTGACAAAAATGTTGACAAACATTCGTTAGGTCTACATATGAATTCGAAGAAAATAAATGAAAACTCAAAGAGCAAGCGGCGAGACCATATAAAATCTCGGCTCTTTTTCTTCACTTAGCAGGCCACAAATAGTGAATAAGACAAAAGCAATACTTGCCGGGCTTATCGTAGCAAGTAAGGAAATTCTGAAATTCAGCTGTGACCGTACCCTACTCTCACCCTAAGGAGAACAACTAATCTTTCATACTCTATAATATTGGATGGGCGTGGCTGATTTTTTCCACTTTTGTTGAAAACATATACAGCAGAGCAGAGATGTTCACAATGTATGTTATTGCACGGCAGGCATGTGCTTCGGCCGTTTTGGCCCGTTTGCTATATTAATCTGCGTGTGAGCATTTTAAATATTCTGCTTCATGTGCTGAGACTTCCCCTCGACGGATAACCGATTTTGGCATTTTTGAGTAGGTGCTATAGGTTGCCCTTACATCTGTTGTACTTTATCAGTTTATGAGCAAAAAATGGGCCGGACGTTCCCACATGCCTCTTACACTGTGGGCGTGTCCTTTAACAATTTAGCTCACTTTTTACTATCAAGCTGAGTACAAGAATTTCCAATATTTTTACAAAATTTGAATCCAGACGGACGTACAAGCATGCCTATCCTGCTGATCAGACAGAATAGACAACTTTATGGATTGCCTGTAGCTTCCTTCCGGATGTTGCCAATCTTTTGACAGAACGAATAGGCCCGAGTATAATAAATAAGGATTTTGAACTCATAGAATATGCAGAGAAAAGTTGAAAATAATACGATGTAAAAATTTACTTGAGAAAATTAACTGTTGAAGTCAATCAATCGTTCGTCTTTATTTCTTTTTCCCTTTTCACGGTGTGCGTGTGTGTTGACTTCTTTGTTTCCATAGAAACGGTGCTACTGCCTGGCAGTAGCCTAATAAGAAAGTAAGCAAATCTTTTCAATCCTGATATGCCTGCGAACGTCCATACGCGCCTATCGAGTGCCGTTGATTGCATTCAACTTAAACTTCAGAAGCCTGATGTAGGTTTGGTCAAAATGCCTGCGCTACGTAGGCTTTCTTCTCAACTTTCAATAGGATTAAATCCCGTATAAATCTTCAACCAGGATTCTTACCTACTGGATTTCTTACTATGTATGGGCGGGAATTTCGTCTTTCATTTTATGCACAATATATCGTATGTGACGTATGGGCCAGGGGAAAAACCGTTGCGAACATCTATCAAAATTTCTTTTCGAAACATGGACGTCTTGAGGCCATTGTTTTATCAATTTCGCACGTACGCACCAAGTGAATCGATGAGAGCCGTTGAATAAATTTGATACAACAATAATGCGTAAAGCTATTCAAATGGAAAGGAGCGCACTTTGCACATTGCATTGGAACCTGTATTTATTTATGTATGTGTTGGTTTTATGTATTTGCATTTCTGCATGTGTCTAATACCGTATAGTTAAGTACTAAAATTTGCATTGAACACAACAAATTTTGTATTAAAGTCGTCGTGGGTTTTTTATATATGTAGTCGAGGCAAGAAACAAAACATTACTTGAGTTATTACCCAGAATGAAAACTTCAATGAAACAATTATTTAAACAAAATTTATAAGCCTAACTTTAGGTAAACAATTTGAAATGATATTCATATTTATAATAAATAAAACGAAAATTGTAACAAAAATCGGAACATATTTTTAATTATTGAACCGCTATTAAGAGAAAATTACCGTCCTCCCCCTGTGCATCCACCACATTCGTGAGCATTGTACGCTTTAGACAGCATTTACGTCAACACGTTAAATTAGTAAAGCGATTGGTCCGCTTTATTCTGTGTCTTTCCATCCGTACCATAGTGGGTTTCACTGTTTCTTTTTAATGGAATTTCTAGGATCTTTGACCAAACAAGACATTCATGTGTTTTTAAGGTTGTCCAGGCGACTAAAGTTTTTCTTAATCAAATTGTTTTTGCCATGACGGATAATTGCCTTAGGATACATGCAGCGAGATACTGATGGAGGCGCTGCAACATCTCTTGTCCGGGTCTAGGCTAGTGTTCTTTTAGCGGATTTATAACAATAATTATATTCTACATTACTTGGAATATAGAGTTTACTAAGCTTGCACGGACGTAAGTAACAGTCAAAAGAACTTACGGTAGACTTACCTTTGCTTATACGGACCTCCCCTTGTCTTCGTTCCAGCTACAGGCCCCAATTTTTGAGATACTTCGATAAAGTTTGCGGGGGGGCGGGGGGGGGGGGGGGGCCTATTAAGAACAAATTGCATGGGCCCGTTTTGTCGACTCCATACCACATAGGAGTTTATTTTGAAAAGTGGTTATGAGAAAAAAAAGGGTACATTTTCAATTTGTCGAAAAAAATAATAGTACTTCGGCGATCTAAATTGATGTGAAAAATTTTAATGGAATGGTGCCATTTATTGAATCCTCTCCCATATAACCGTTTATAGGAAAACTAAGTCCCCCTGTGATCAAAAATTCTATCTCTCAATATTTTATGGTAAAAATTTGCCCATAATAGTAATTTAACATAGAAATTAATCTTTCCAAATTTGGACGGCCTGGGTCTTGTGTTGGGATCACATTCCATATAAGGGTTCTAATGAAATGTAAGCGTTTATGTAGCAAAAGTGACCAATGTTTGCTATTTTACGATAAACAGAATAGCTATTTGACTTACATATATCAGAGTTCCCATAAAAAAACGCTCTTACGTGACAACAATTGTAGAAAAGCTGCTCGTTGATTGACAGTTTTTTTTGCTTTTTGAAAAAAATAATAGAATTCCGAAGAATTTACGAATTTTTGAATGTAAATATTTAGCGCGATCCAGCTTTTTACAACTGTCCTCCCTTTCTCAAAGTAGAGCAAAAAAAAATCTAATCGGGAAAATTGTGCATCGTGAATACACAGCCTAGCAATAAAAACGTTATAGTAATATTTATCTTCTTCTTTCCAAATCTTTTCCTTCCAAATTTGCAATCAACAAAAAATGAAAATGTATATCATAGGGCTACGTATGCGATATGTAAGAAATAAATTTTCAGCACATCAATGAAAAAATGACCTTCCAAAGCATTTCCATAACCAAATGCCATTTTCTTTACGTATTTAAAATTGAATATTTTATTCCCCATAAGAAGTCTTCGTCTAGCGTATAGGTAACTCTGGCAACTTTGTTTATATCTCCCCTCAGAAAATATTAAAACGTTTCGAAATTTTTAGCAACTTTTCGGTAATTATTCATGGAAGTAGAAATACAGGAGACGTTTCAACAACAGGCTCTGGAAATACGCGAGCCTGGCGACAATTTCGATCCCAATGTCGAACCTCAAAATGGAGAGGAATATTTAATGCATATGTTATATGAACGCAAACGGTGCCCGGCCGTGGTAGCCAAAAGGCCAACAAAAATAATGAAAAGTGATGCAAATAATGAAAACAGTACTTGCGAAAATCAACAAGTAAGTAACGAAAACTGAAAAAAAATTAATTTTTGTAATAACTGTAACGCTTTTAGCTGGCCAGTCAAGAAGTGTTTACAGATATTAACCTTTTACCCACTAAGGAATGGAAATTCATTCAAGGCAATGAATTTTTAAGAACACGATCTAAAATTATAATGCTGCGCCAACATTTATCTGATCACAATTACGATAATGCCTTAGAACCACCTTTGATAGATGATGACGGTGCTTGGCTAAAATTTTGTCGGGATAACGAGCCGAAACTTAGTTTGATGTTGCGTTTAAATCAGCGCACCTTGGAGCAACTGCTTTCCATGCTTAGCATATGGTTGCAAGAAAGCGGTGACCGTGACTGCGCTGCTGTAGTAACATCTTCTTCCACTTCATCGACCAACAGTATGGTTTTGGATTTGTCCAGTAGCGATCATTGGCTGGGTTCATGGTTATACGCTGTGTTGGCTTGTTTACATCTACCTTTAGAGCCTGACGTTCATAGCACACTCCGAGATATCGCCCGCACATGTATGGCTCTACGTAGTCGCTTAAAAGCCCATGAATTCGAGAAAGCTACACCCTACAATCTCTTTATTTATTTAATTGCTAAGATATTTGACCAGTTGGATTTTCTAGAATTTATATAAAAAATTTCAATCATTTTCGGAAAGAAAACATATCTAACAAAATTTGAAAAAAAGTAGAATTTAATATAATGTTATTTTGAAGGGATGGAGTAGATTAAAAAGTAATTGGTAAAATTGTACTCATTTTAGGACGAATAAAACGTCCTCCAGAGGATTAAATAGAATCGTGGCGACGATGTTCGCTTTCTTCACATACCGTTTGCAAGTCCACAGTTAGTTCATCGTGCAAATTAATGCATACACTATAGCGTTGACACATGTTGCAGCCATTCAATTATTAATTAAGCGCTGAAGTCGTTGGTTTGAAAAGTAAAATGCCTTAGCGTTCATTTACGTATTGCAAACAAGACGCATGTCCTTGATTTATTCAAAGCGAACTCACATTGCATAGCAACGTCTTAAAATTACGCCCAACAAAAACTGCACTTTATAGTTTTTACGAAAATGACCGCAGAAAAAAGTTTTATAAGCATTGATTTCAAATTACAAACGGTATTTATTAAATATTCTTTTTTATTCAAATATATCTTCACTATAAATTCAATTTAGGTCACCTGTCCTGGGGTTTGGTTATGCAGTCATGGTTATTTAGAATTGACCATTAAAACGCTTGGGTATTTTTTTCGTACCGGTGCTATGGAACCGCTCTTTCCTTTACTACATCTTGACCACTATAAAATCCAGGGTTATTTTCTCGGCTCCGATACCAAAGATGTGGAGAAGAATTTAGCGATGGAACCATTGGAAATCACATTATGGCAAAGCGGCCGTAGGTTAGCCTATTATAAAGGCAATTTATTAAATCTCGTGAAAACTAAACCTAATCTACATTGTCCTCATAATGATTCGAAACAATTACTGTTGACGACTACAGCAGCATTTCCGGTATGCTATTAAGCAGGATCTCTCAATAGCCTTATTTTTTATTAAGCACCAATATACGGTGTAAACATAGTTATAAGCAAGACCTTTATGCCTGGCTACTCTAATTATGAGTTCCCAAACGTACGACAGTGTTAATATGTTGACGTCCTTCAGACCGAACAGCAAGAATATATTAATCTTGCCCGTTTGTTTATAATATTTAGAAAAGTGCAGCAGCACCCATGCAAAGAATATATATCATTGGCTAGCAATCAATTAAGCCAGTCCAGGTCCAATTTGAAATTAGGTATGACTTCCTATGCACCTCGTCATTCCAAAAAACTTACAGCAAATATTAATCTCAAGCTTACTATGAAATATTGGCCACTGCCTACTAGGAGCCTACAAATCTGAAAAATTAATGAAAAATGGTTCTGAACACCCGACCGACAAATATTTTGCATTGTTAAATCTATCAAAGATTGGCTTGGTTCAATTACGCTAAAGAATTTCATATTGAAATTAGGCAAAGACCGTCGTAATCGTGAGAGATTTGCAAATGCATAACCTGACAAAGGACCTAATGGTTTATCGAGCCATACATATAATATAGTGTACATAAACCCTTTAACCGCAATTGAATTCGGAACGAATACTATGTTCTCTTTAGGCATAGAAAATATGCAAAAATGCACGCTGGCTATTATTTTTAACTGAGTATGCCGTTTGTCGATCAAAAATTACATTTTAGTTTTATACACTGAAACGATTTTGCGAAAAGTTTATATCAAATTTTACACCAACATCTGCAATCGTTTCCGCCGGTCGTGCTTAATGCCTGATAACAATAAAACAATGTTTACATTATAAATATGCATACGGATTAAATTCAAAGAAACCCAAGCATGAGAACGGTAATAAAAAAAAAACCTCTCGATAATATATATTTTTTTGTAATGAAAGAAGAGATTAATAAAAGAATTGTTTTTAATGGTTTCATAAGTGGCATATTGTATAGGGACTGAAGCGTGCTAAAATATCGGGGGAAAAAATGGTGAATAGAATTAAAAACTCTCACAATGCCAAATGTCGCTATAGATGTTTTTACCTTATTCATGTTAATACGCCTACGGCAGATAACATTTTCATTTTTCTCTTGCTGTTATATGTTATTAGGGCATAATAGCTCCAAAATTGGAATTATCGATTAAATTCTCTATAAAAGATCGTCTGCAAAATGTTGATGCTATTGACTTGCATAAAGCTGACTCTACTGCGAAATCATTACATAACAAATTTCAGAACATCGCGAATTACTCCCCCCATAAACCTTATGAGGCTCCTTGCACTAAACGATTAAACTCATCATTGTGCACTGATTTTCCTCGTAAACAAAAGCCCGTCTGTCACAACCGCAACTCTTCGCCGATGTAAGTATAAAAATAGATTTCAATATTTGATAAATCAATCAATGACCTTTTCTTGATTGTAGCAAAACGGTTTATTATTCCAAATTTCCATATCGAAAAGATAGGTAAGAATTCGAAAAATTCGAATGTTTCAATAAAAACTTGAAAAATTATTATGATTACTTTAGTAATAAATAAATATTTGCATGATGTCAATGATCGACCCATTCAGAGAATTTATAACCTTGAGAAACCTGTTTCGCCGTACCTTGAACCCGATCACAATCACCAACAAAACTGTGAATTGTGTCGCTTATATAAACAAGTATTTTTATAGAAAATATTCTAATAAGAATTGTTATCCAGCTCCATCAAATTTTATTTGATTTTATCGTTTATCGTAATTATAATAAAATATATTTAGAAATTTTACAGACGAAATTCCAACTTCGAATTCACTATTTATTATTGATTATTAAAACGGAAAATTAAAAATGCTCCTTACTCCTGAACATTCTTTCCAGCCAGCGCTTGGTGTTAGATCCGCACGATTTTGCTTACAATTGCATTACATCCCACTCGTCATCCATATAGTGCAAAATTGGTTTTTCGTGTACCTTCTCCTGGAAGACTTCTTGCAATATTTTTACGACTCGTTCCTGTATGCAATTGACTTGATTACGAGGACAATAATCATCTTCAGCTGAACAAGCCATTGTAATTAGAACTGGCGGATGAGGCAATTGTATTAGGAACTGTTTGAATTGTTGATAATATAATTCTAATTCCGCATCAGTACTAATATGATGTGGCAAGCCATTGGTATCGGTGGTACTGCCCGAATCAAAAATTACCAGCCAATCTATCTCATCGTCGGCATAGCACTTTTGCAAAGAGTCAGCCAAATTTTCGATTTTCTTAAACGTCTCTTCAGATACTATATTGGTATCAGGTTTCGTCATATCTTGAAAGGTTCGTTTTTCTTCCAAGTGCTCAAAAATTCTTTTCAAAACTTCCAATTGCTGTTTTCTCTTCTCAGTTGTGCCAGACGCATTTGATTCGGTGGCACTTTCAAAGTGAAAAATTTCGCTTAGTTGCTCATAACAATTGGCGTCTTCGTAAATCTCTAAAAATGGATTAGAAGTGCTAAAAAAATCTAAATCTATATCCAATATATAGTTTAGGCAGTCATCAGCAGCTAATATGAGTTTCGGATCGGGGGGTCTTTCAGCGTCGTTATTCAAAACCTGCAGTTCCAAATCACGTGCCTGCTCCAACTCCGACGTTTCACAATAATTTCCCTCGGGTATAAAATAATCCAAAGGACAGTCTACACTGATTTTGTTTCCTCTATGGCCCACCTTAAAGTTATATTTGCCAACTGGCATTTGCTTGCACCATGAATTCTTCATCCAGATGACACGATTAAAGTGGCCAGCATAACAAGCCGGCATAATCCAATTTTCTATACTCAATTCTCCTAGCATTGTTTCCTTGTCGTAAGCGGCACTAGCTGGTATTTCACGAGATATAACCATGTCTGGGTGAGAGTCAAAGTGCAGCAAGGTATTGTTTTCCAACGGCAAGTGCCTGGAGGCCAAGCAACGATAAATGAATTCCAACACATCATTGTGATAATCCACAATAAAGATTGGTATACGCTTGAAACGTCGCAGTCCAACAGTGGAAGTAATTAAAGCATCTTGTTGCGATTCATCAGTTGTGGTCACTGTCTCCTCTTTACAGTCTTCCAAACGTGCTCTCTTTGCTACAGGCTCATCAGAGCTTTCAGGTTTACCCAAAGTTTCAGCATTTTCTACAGCAGCGACAATTCCAGGTGTCGTTAAGCTTGAGGTTTTATTGTTTGTTGCCATTATGGACTGAATTAATTTATTTGCTGATAACTTATAATAATTGTTTTATATTAAAACAAATAAATTTAATATATACTTATATTTTCGTTTCTCCACTTTTTCTTACGCGCTCAATTAATTATCGCGCCTGTCTCGTACAATGATATAAAAAAAAAAATGAACACACTTGCCAAAAAACTCGAAATCAGGTAAATTAACTCATTACTTTGGTAGAGTTTCTGCACCCTGGATTTATCATAACTTTTAGCATGCGATTGCCACATTACGGGAATGGAAATATAAAATTTGAAGGTCGTTGTCGATCAACGAAATTGTGTAATATAACTAAATAAGAGTTTTTGTTTTGACAGTTGTTCACAAAGTTATTGTTTTAATCATCGTCAGAAGAATTTTCAAAAAAAAAATAGGCGTTGAAAACTATTCGATTACGTTCGAATTAGTGCAATAAAAAAATTATCGAATCTATTCGACTTGTTTCGAATAATATTTAATGCCGTCTTAAACTTGTGGGCTATTCTCGCAGTTATGTATGATTACCACTTGGATATGCTGGGTTAGTTGGGGCTGAGTAAATACTGTGGGGCACTGCCATGTGTTTCTTGATCTTTATACATCATTTGCATTTTTGGCTGGGGAGCTGTTTCAGGTGACCTGGCAGATGGTATGACTACGCATTTCTATATATATTAATTACTGCTATTATCTATCTACGGTACACGTAAATCTTTTTAGCCTATGTGGGATGTACCGTTTGTTTGAATAAATAAATAGATTTGTTGAATCACCTTGTTAAATGTATATTTTATATAACATATATACTATCACTTTACATACATGCCAAAAGCGTCGAATATTTTTACATTAAATTTGCTATGAAATTTGCAATTTTAGCTTTGGAAAACAATCACTCAGAATTCCTTGCTGTCAAGGTCTTGTTTCTATGAATGCAACTGGTTTATGTCCTTACTAAAATATGCATAAAAATATGACATCTCTGTTAAGAAATCTCTAAAGTATTTAACGAGCTTGACAGCTCAAAATCACAACATCCCGCTAAGAAAGGTTGCTGTTATTCCACTCCTGGTTGGTCTGTATCCAAAATCATTTATACACCGAGAAATCAAATTTTGTATGCATTAATTAGTTAACAAAGTTTAAAATTCAAGCATAAAGAAAAAATCAATAACCATTGGTTCAATCCAACCAATCACAAGCGAGCTCTAACGCTATCAAATTATAATCTGCAAGATATCTAAATAAAAATGTTAATCAATCAAAGGCCAACTCTAATGCTATCAAACTGCAACCTTCAATACTACGAATAGTCAATTTAAGATAACATTGCTGAAAATACGTTAAAAAAGTATTGGTGAGAATGGATTTTATGCAAGTTCGCTTATGCGACGAAGTAAAAAATGATGTTTCATTGTCACGCATTTCATAATGCTAGTAATCATCACTTTGTATTTCCAAAGCAATTTTCAGTTGATCAATTAATATTCTTTAGCTGATTACATATATGCAAAAACTTGTAATATTTTTTTCCTTTGGAAGTAGCTATTTGGTATTTCCTTCAGATCAGCGTTGAATTCAATTCAATGAATTTTTATTTTCGTAGTGACAAACCCAGTTTTTAAAATGTTTCGTAATCGTTTCGTCTCGATTGCCGCATTGATTCGTCGCTGTCTCAGCGGACATGTAGATAAAACTTTTAACTGATGGTGTTAGAGTTGCCGCTATGCGTTTCAAAACAAAACTTTCTGCAATAAATTAAAGCGCCATTTTGACGAACAAATGTTTCTCATAATCGTTCAAAAATTTTTTGCAATACAATTTTCACATTTTTATGCAATAAATTTAATACATTTTTCGACAATGTTTTGCGTACTACTTACTTTGAATTTTGTCGTACAAATAGGTGAGGCTGCTGATGTAATTAATGGTGCTTGTTTACTTAATGGCATACATTCGATATGTTGCCATGTGTACCATTTTATAAACATATCCACGGGAATATCATTTCCTAAGGAACGACTTAACGGGTAGTGACGCTGCTCACCCGGTACCAAAGCAGATCTTTAAACAAAATTAAAAAGAAGACGCCAAATGTTATGTTCAGACAGAGCAGTTTTAATATTAAATGGTTCAAAATATGCATGAACTGAAGGAATTAAAAAAATCTCTTCCGAAAAAATTAGCATAAAGTGGTGCATTTGGTAACGAATGATAATTTGACGATTTCACAAAATTTGTTTTGGAGCAAGAAATGTGTGTGTGTAAATTTCATAAATTTATTTTTTTGTCCATTTTGGTTATAACCTATTGTTACCATATAAGCGATAACTTCTCAAAAGGCTCTTCCATGGAAAGGACACCTAAAGATAAAAATTATGTTGTCTAAACATGCCACGGCTTATTTATATCCCGAATCGCACCTCTTGACCCCTTTCCATAACAAACTTGTCATGCGAAGGCTTATTTTTTGAAAATTTTATGTACAACGACGTTCAAAAATCGTCTTAACCAATTCAGATTTTTCATATCAATTTAACATGAAATGCATGTCGAGAATGACATGAAATGTCAAGAAATTTTAAAAATTGCAATTTTTTTCGCAGAAAATTCATCTGTTCCCACGATGTCGCGGGGCAGAAAAGTATTGGAAAGATTTCACAACAACCAGTAGTAGAAATAATCCAAAAATACGAAAAAATAATTCACTTCACTTTCGCATTACAATTAGACTAGAAGGCAAATCCTAAACACGCGTCCTACATAAAATAATTGCAAAATACAACAAACAAAAAGGAAACAAATAAATAATTTGCGTATTTAATTCGTTCAAAAGACATATGGGCATTAAATGGAAATTAACTTAAAACCGAATTAATTTCTATACGTAGCGAAGATAGTGTGCTAGACAAACGGAAACACTAATATCGCATGCGAGAAATTTAAAGCTGAATATAGACAATTGGTTTAGGTTATGCGCGAATTAAAAAGTGAATATGTCCTGCTTGCTGGTCCTTGCTCTGAATATATCCTAAATTGACTGTTTTCACTTGAGACTATATAAAATAACAAGTCTTCTATGATTGTAGATATATTATTATCGTTATTAATATTTGCTGATTACAATTTCACTTTCATTCATTTGTTTTACTCTACCAAGTGTTTTATTACGTCTTATTTATTCTCAAGTGCAGTAATCTCATCTCATCTGCCCACACTCCACATACCACATCCCACATAACGCATCCGCCTGTACTTATATGAATTCCATACATATATACGCGAATGATTAGGAAAAACTCTTCCTTATGGCAATAATGTAAAGTTTTATAATCACGCAAGCCTAAAAGCAGGCAAAGAATCTTTTATAAAAGCAAGTGTGCCGTTTGTAGATGGTATTTTGATAATAATTTATGCAAGTCTGCCGTTTGTAGATGGTATTTTTATTATAATTTATTTTTGGATTTGGAATTGTGTAGGTGAGTATTGTTAAGCAATCCTTTTGAAAAGAAAAAAGTTCTGCATGCTGGGTGCTGGGTGCTGCGTACCGCGTTCTTGAATTAATCTATATCGAAATATTTATATATATTAAACATGCAGGGAAAGAGCGACATAGTTTCTATATTTATGCTATTACACGGGAAAAATGGGAAAAGCTTTTTACGAAAAGAAAACAGAAAAGAAGAAAATTGTGTAGGCGAGCGAGACAGTTACAAAACTTTCATTCATAATTCAGATACACTGCGATGAGTAAGAAAAGAGCAATAAATAAGAATTTGGCAAATATGTACATGCGATCTGATACAAACACATTTGCACATTTGCTTTTATCGAAGGCAAAATAAAGCGAGCATACTTTTTAGTTCTTATTTTGTGCACGGAGCTTTTTTGATAAAGCAAAAGTTAGCATGGGTAAGCGCAGCAGCACGACGGATGTGTGTTGCCGTCGAAACTTGTGTTAAAAAGGACAAAATAAGCAATGTTATGACACGTGCAGTAACGCACACATTCTATATAAATTATGTAGCGTGGGTGGAGGCTTTTATGTTACATACTTGATATTTTATATGGAATTTTTGTATTATGTATTAATGTTTACGTAAACGCTTGTATTCTATATATTAATTTTGGACACCAGAGTGGGTGTTACATCTGTTTACATATAATTTTTGTGGGCAATCAGAAAGTAAGAAATGAAACCAAATGTTTTATAAGAATTGTTCGCTTTTATCACGATAATGAATTGCTTTCAATTTAATTACGATGGCGGAACGAGTTGATGTGAATTATTTATGTCATCGATATAACACCATTACTTGAACCGGAAATTGCCCCACAACAATAAGCTTAATTGTGGTCAATCGGTCGTAGTTTCCTTCCATCTTTCTGTTATTGTTTGATTCGAGTATTTATTAATTTATTATAAGTCAAGCGCATATAACCGTCCAATACATGATCTTCACACAAACGCTGCGCTGACTTTCGCAACAATGTAAACGTTGCTTGATTAATGCGTTCTTCTTATAACATATGTATGCATGTATGTATGTGTGCATGTGTTTTTGTGACCATCATTCGAAAAGAATGAGAATATTGTAGCACAACATCGTTCATCGTTCTGTTTGTCTGTAGCGTCTGAATTATTGCACAAACTACGTGTACCTGTTGGTATTAAAATGATTGAAATGTTCGCTACCGCAACCTGTCGAAACCATGAAATTATGATAAAAAGCTTAGTGCAGTAAACGAGCATGTTGTCCATACATAAGTCTTTAGTAAGATTTTCAAGTGGAAAATATATAACAAATAAATTGATTTTAATGACCTTCAAATGTTCGGTTCTGTTCAGTGACTTTCTGCCGTCTCTCCTTACAGGCTCTTTTATATTCTACTGCGGAAGTCTAGTTATGCTTTTCGTTTGCCGAGATTAACCGGACTAAGCCGATAAGGGAATGTGGCCTATATGTCCACTCAAGAATGTTCTCCAAAAATCGGAAATGAAAAAATTGTCCTTTTTTGCATACTTCATGTTTTTCTGTGCCAAAAATCATCCAACTACAGTTTGTTTCAAGCACTTTGTGCAGCATAACAGCGGGAAAATGTGGTGGAGCATCTTCTCAACTCAGCCAGCTAATTATAGATACATGCAACATATGTTGCCTGTTGTAAAATACGACCTGAATTAGGCCCTTTTTGTTCAACTCAGGTTATTTCCCATTCTTGATTATTCCGTTCAATTTGGCCAGTTTTGGCCAAGCACTTAGTCAAGCTAGTTTTACTAGATAGCCGAGGATTTTTTCCCCAATGCCACTGGATGCATACCCCGTTCGGCTGCAATTTAAACTTATCAGCCGTCTGGCCACGAACTGTTTTCTTTGCCTTTTGTCTTAAGTTTCCGCACACAGTTAGTCGATCAATATTGAGGGGGACTTTTCTCTTAACCCGATCACATTATGAATTCATCTAAGCATCGTTTTGCAGGAAATACAAATAACTTGGTTCCGAACTCTTTTTGAATGGCAAGTGTCCAAAATTCGCTCATAAGCAACCATCTAGAGCTTCCTTATATACGCATACGTATGCTTGCTCGTATTTAATTGTACTGCAAATAGTTCCGTATTAACCTTCGTTAGCCTCTGGCAATTAGTTGTACACACATTCAACTCAATTGCTGCTGTGCTGGTCGGTCGGTTATCGCGTTGCGCTCAAAGTGGAAGTGTAAACCACGTCTGATGAATGGATATGTACGAACATTTCACATATACATACATATTCACATTTACGATTTCTTATGATCAAATGGACAAAAATGTTTACAATTAAATTCAATAAATACAAGTAGAGTGCAAGTTTCTAAAGTCAAACTGCAGAGCAAGTTGTCATGCTTTTCGGACGACGCCCATAAATAATATTATAATTGAAACTGGTCTCCCAACTTAAGAAAATGAATTAAAAGCTAAAAAAGCTAAAATAGGCATTAATTGCCTCTTATACGGTATATGGTAAGACGATGTACCGTAAATACAATACGATACGGTATAAGATCGTACGAGAAAGTCTTCACTCTTTCAAATGCAAGCAAACTTAGCAATAAATATAAAAGATTTCGGCTAAGGACCAATTTAAGTTAGGTTTTATTCTTTCATAAAGTGTTCGCGTCGAATTCGAACGAACAGACAACGAGCGGAAAATCATGTATAGATGAGTTATACTGACTTTTGGTGAACCAAGATATAGAAAATCACCTCAACATTGATCGATTAAGGGATTAATCGATTCGAAATCCCTTCGACTTTCGAAGCTAAATTAATAACATATTAATGAAATCGGAATTGAAAGCATCGAAACGTCTTTTCTACCAATATAGTGCGTAAAGTATGTTCACTTTTATAGCGTTACGTTGGTCACAAGTTAGGTAAACCAGAGTTACTGACAGGTTGCACTTATCGCAAGAAATGAAAGACAGGTCTGTTAATACCGCCAGCGTAGTCTGTTAAGGAGCTTCTTTTTGTTTTATTTTTTAGTTAAAAGAAGCAAAAACACTATAAAGGCCAAGGCGCGCTATTAAGGTTTCCTGCACAAGCCTACAGTTATTCATATAACGACTTATCGAAATAAGGCGTTATACGGGAAATGGCCGGAAAGCTAATCCGATCCGAACCGTTTTCCTGTGCATGAGATTGAAGAATACAAGACGGACAGACGGACAGACGGACAAGTTCAGATCGATTCAGAATATGTAATAAAAGATGTTGCATACATCCACACAAACTTAATATACATTTGCACGGCAAGTGGGGTAGCATGTAGCCATATAATAATAAATATTTGGGATGAAAGCTTCTCGGGCTTCGCAGTTTTAACACGGAAAAATTCGCATGTGTGCCACACCATATTTGCCGATTTCTGTCTATCTGATATTCACATCAAATTATATTGAAGCACTTAGCGCGTATACCATCCGCTCTGCAAGACGTACACGACGCATTATATTTTCAGTTGAAGGGTGAAATGGCACTCAACACCACCCCCACACCCACTACCACGTTTACCGTTATTATCATTCGCAGCTGTCATATTTACAAATGATTTGTGAAAAGGTAATTAAGTGGACGCACCTCTACGCGATTATTAAATGATGGCAATATTTCGATACGTAACCAGTGAGTCAATGGCATCAAGCGTATCTATCTGTTCCCTCATCCCAAGTTGGTGTGAATGATTTACTTAATCGAGAAACGTACGATATGGGGATTGAAGCCGTAATTGATTGACCACCTGCCGATACACGCTCTGCTATTCGGCTTTCCCCTCTAGTGTGGAGAGTAAAAGTTCGCGTTTGCGTTCTCGTTCAATTAGATACAACCCTTGATTTTCGACACAAAGTCCACTGAAGTTAACAAGCATATAAGTATTTGTACTTAAGTAAGAACATTGTAGTCGAGCATTGTACAATGATTCCATAATATTCTCTCTAACTCTCGCTCCTTTTTAACCAACTCTCGGTCCAAGTTTTTCTGATTATTTCGCCCACAATTAGAGATGCAGAAGCAACAGACTTCCAAGTTGCATCAGTTCGTTCGTTTCCCAATAAATCGATGTGACTAGCCATCCAAAGCTCTTTGATCTTATCACCGCATGTTGTGATCGTATTCCTTACTATTTTAATCGTGCTCTAGCCAGGAAGTCGAGGGATTTCGGATAGCTTCTAACACAGACAGGCTCTCAGTGACATTAAATTTACTTTTGCAAGCGAGATTGAAGGATAACTCTCTCAGAAGAACTTGTCCCAAGACATCTGTCACAGCGTAGGCTGGAGCTTCATCGACATCAGATTTAGAGCCGCCTGTCTATAGCGGATGCCAAACGCCATTTTCCTGTAATTGAAATTTTTTTTCCAAATCGATTCCTGCAGACGCAGGGAGTGAAACGATACACGGGAAGCTTTTCAAAATCCACGGAGGTTCAAAATCAAAATTCCTGAGAATTTCTTAGGGACACTCTCCCTTCCTTTGGGACATTTAAACCATAAACTATGGCGAGTGATGATCTTTTCATATCATTTTTTTTTTTCTGGCAATAATAGCCTTTTGCGGATCTCCACCGGGAATAGATTTGTTTGAGTTAAAAGGATTGGGGATGATTTCGGATTTTTATTTCATAAAATCTGTTTTTTAAATTTCAGCTGTGACGATAGATCGGCTTTAGGATATTTCTATTAGAGTTGCGGCCATTGCCTTAAATTGTAAGATCATAGTCAGTCTTGTTTAAAGCAAACATTTTGCTAAGGCAACGGTGTTGAGTTGGGTTGGGTTGTACGAAGTTCATCTTAGTGGAAATTGAAATGAATTCTTTAACTGAATCCATTGTGCTCTCGAATGGTATTCTTGGATCACATGAATCCGAGAACGTTGAGTCTCGGCACGCATTCCACTGGACAATTTGTAATTTTTTAATAACCAATTGTCGAGATAGGTGCCGGGGCCGTGTGTATTACTTTTACTATTATTGAATTCTCGTGCTTTTAGAAAAAAAGAAAGGGCCTTGAAGAGCTTTAACAGCAAACCTTGCCTTTTTAGAAGAAGAAGAAGAAGAAGAATGCATTCAAATGCGCGCGTAAGGGGCAAGTCTTTATAAATATATTCCATGCACCTCGAGCATGTGAATGTACTTCCGTTTACCATGTTCTATATACCGCATAATGCACTTCTCAAATTCCTGCCACATACATATGTACGCGCATTTGGAAGCGTGTTCATAATACAATCGGAATGATGTGACATTTATTGTATGTGTAGTGAGAATGCACCGGAAATTGTAGGCTCGATATTTGAATATTTTTAGTAGTTTAGTTAAGTGAAGGTATACGTGATTGTCAAGAGCTTCCGTTTAATTACAATATTATGAACAAATGATGCACAAATATCGAGCTTAGCTTAGCTTACCGTCGTCATTATCATTATCGTTGTAATCATCGTTTTCAATATTAATGTAGAGTAATGTTAAAAAAAAACTGGAAGTGCGTGGTTATGGCATGTCGCGCACTACTTTAAATTTCATTCTATTATTCGTGTGTGTGTGTGTTTATTTATCCATTCATTCATTCATTGAAATAAGTTTCAGTTACTTAAACAAAACTGGTGGTGTTAGTCTGATGGTGTTGTCGGTGTTGTTCGCCTATATATCTAGTACGAAACTCTTCTACACGCACACGCACACACACACACACTTATGTCGATCGGACAAATTAACCAATAGGCACGCAAATAAGAAACGCTTTAACTTAAAAGTCGTTGCTGTATCGGTAAAGTCAACATACAAAAAAATAAACCGGCCTAGCTGACGGACTCGCGACTATCGCGGCCACATGTGGGCATACAATATGCAAATGTTTTTTTTTTATTTATTTATTTATTTTTATTTTTTTTTTTTTTTTATGTATCATTTATTCGCGAGTGCGCATACGTATGACATACTAAACCAAAATCGTCTGATGAATGAAATTTTTTTTTGAAAAACCCACATTTTTCACATTGATTACAATCAGAACATCGGAGTTTATTAAATTTATTGTTTACTTTGTAACATTCGAAAATACATTAAATGATGTGCGATACGTTTTCGATTGGCGTGAGATCCAAGGTCAATCAAGTCATCTCGATTCACGTCTGTTCTGTTCCATGACGAAACTGTCGAAGCCATTAAAAATGTATGTAAAAGTAAGAAGATGCATAAGTTCGTAGCGAAAGTCGAATAAAAAACAAAGCCACACTATGTCCCAATAATTATAAAGTTCACCGGTCTATGTTGAGCCCATAACTGCTCGCTGCTCGTTACTCGCTGTAGTTAAATGTCGATCAAAATCGATTCGATCGATATAAGAAGCGGTGGTTGACTAACCAAAACGCCATACCTCACAAGCCTGCATACTACATCATACAAACTTACGTCGTGCTGTCTGTCGTATACTAAACGGAAACCGAAATCGTTGGCTTCATTTTAAAAAAGTAAAGTTCGAGATCTATGCCACAGGGGTCTTAAAGTATATTTTAAACCGAAAAAAAAAGAAAAATTACGTTAGAAATTCGTGCCGCATTCGAGGAAAAAGTAGGCATGTAGCAGGAGACAGTATAAGTCTGCTGTGCTTTACAAAATTCCATAATAATAAATTTTATTTCCCAAGATATTCTACGCTCTGGCCAAGGAGTCAGGGTTAAGCATAACCTCACCAAAAAAAGGTTGTTTATGGATCCAAGCAATCAATTCTCTATCTAATCGGTGTTTTTAAAATGATTGATCGCCCAGTTCTCTCTCCAACGAAAGAAGGTTCCCAAGATTAATGTGCATTGCGTGTAGAAAATCCAAATAGGGAATAGAAGGGAAACGAAAATCTTATTGGAAAAAGACAATAAACGGTAAAATTGGAAATGTACGAAATGGACTTACGAATGAAGCTATTCGTGCGTACGGTGGCGAAAAAACAATATCGTACAAAACTTTAACAAATTTTTTGATCATTTTTTGCTGAAGTGCATCCGTTATGTTGTGGGGAAAAAAATGTAAAATTTCGCCAACGTTTACCAGGCAATGGTTGATCGGTGGCTTGGCGGCGGTTTGTCGCTCGACAAAACCCGATAGAACAATAAGAAAATTGTTTAGAGTATTCAATGGCGCCTATGTGAACATGGTAATGGCGAAGGCTAAAACGACCTCGATTGCTGGTCAACAAGCTTTTTCGTCTGCATCAGTCGTGCACTGTCTGTAATTTTTTAATCTGCTTCCAATGCCGTATATCTCTCTCAAAGACTTCAGAAGATCGAGCTGGGCTTAAGCATTGCATCTTATTAAAGAAGTGTGTTCCGCAGTTCGGCAAAGAAATTTCGAGTCTACATTTTTTTTTTTGCTCCGTTCTCCGTTCTCCGTTCTTTCGTAGTCACTTCCTGTGACTCCGTTTATTAACTTCTAAGTGTAAGTAAGCGGTGAAACGTCAACTAAAATCTATTTATGTTTGAGTTAATAAAAGAAATTTAATTAATTTGGAAATTTGGCACCAGTTTCGCCCTTTAAGCTTAATCTTGATTAAATTTACAAACGTTGTACGCATTTGTTACTTGGAATCTTTCCAAAATTATTCTCAGTTAAGTTACTTTAAAATGCAGCATCTATATATCTATATACATATATATA
>KK502415.1:1473478-1584006 GCA_000688735.1 Glossina austeni | reverse complement strand
TTCTTTTGTATTTTAATGAAAGCATACATGTTTGGTAATCATTTCCGTTCTCTATATATTATAAAATGACAAAACGAATCAGAAAACTGATTGAAAATAGCAGTGGGTGTAGCAGTATTTTTGGAATAATATTGTTCACGACTGATTCCAGTTCCAAAATTGATGTATTGACAACTTTCTTGTAAAACATATATATATATATATATATACATTTATGTATATATTTATATGAAGTTTATATGGGTAACGAAAAAAAAAAAAACATTTTTATTTATTTATTTATTTTTTTTTTATTTTTTTTTTTTTGACATTATTTCAAGTGTTATGTCGTTTTAGTTGTCTGTGATTTTTGTCAAGTCCTGTGTGGGGGTTTTCATTCATAAATTGACTTTTATATGCAGTCATGGGTAACATGTACACACTCCTCAGACTCAGAGCAAGTTTTGTCTCTGTAATCAACGGATTTTGTATATACCAGCAAAGTTACTCCAACACATTTATTCAATTCTGTGCACATAATCCTCTCTATTTCCTTCATTGGGCACGCCGTTATATCCACATATATCCACATACATAATATACGTTCTATATATAGTATATAAATATATATCCATCTGCAGACATTTATATATATATATGCGTATACATTCAATACACACACACACACACACACACACACACGCATATATATATATATATATATATATATATATATATGGATAGATTTGTATATATTTATGGAAATTTAAAAGCTTTCTTTCCTTTGAGCACACACAAGGCTATGCATTAAACGCAGACTCGTTATTGTCTTTCCGGCTCTCTTTGTCGCTCAATCACTTGTGCACACATACTTCGACATGCACCATGAAAATGAAAATTTCCTTTTATTTTTTCATATGTATTTGTACATGGCATGTATTCATGTTTACGTGAGTATCCTTGAATTCATTCTACTTCGTTCTTGTGTGTGCACATTACACTGATGCAGCAGTAGCTGTTATGACTTTTGTGCTTTTCCTAGCGACCCTACGAACATTAAAATATTGTTGCTGCTGCTTTTATTAACAAAGTTTCCTCTTAGCTATCAGGGTCATGGTATAAATCTAAATACAGACACACATCTATGTATTATTGTCTGCTCAATTCATACGTTGTAACGTACAAAAAATGCCAATATATGGCGAGAAAGATAGCTAGATACGTAGATAGAAAAAGAGAGAAAGAGAGAGAGAGAGAGTGAGAGAAAGTGATGGAGGGAAAGAGAATGACATTGCAGAAGGTTGCGCTTCAAGGATAATCGTATTGTATGTATGAGTAGCTCGTTATTGGAAGGAACTCGATAAGTGCGTGCGTGTTAGTTAGAATTTCATCAGCTATACACGAAACTACTGAACGTGGGTGGTAGAAAAATGAGCACGATTCACAGGACGTTAAGTAAGACTTTCATGGAAACCTTGAATTCCGCACAAAAAATAGAAACTCAATCCATAAGTTTAGAGCTACCACATGCAATGAAATGCACAGACCATGGGACTATTGTGCAAAGAAGGAAGGATAAGTTAATATTCATGTGTAAATGTCCCGAGACAATGCAGTTGGTAAAGTTGAAGCAAGATCCGATTTTTGTAATCGGCTGGCCGTTTCTCCTCATTTGAATCTCTCACAAACAACTTGTGCAACACATTTTTCCTTATGGCTTGCAATTCGTGTACTTGTATATTTGGAGCCTGTAATGTGTAAAAACGGGCGGCATTTTTTCTGTTTCATGTTCAAAATATTTCATTTTTTTATTTAACTTCACAGTGTAATGCTTTTTTAATTTAACTTAATGTAGATTATCGTTATGATTCCATTTATTTCTATTATTATTATTATTATTATTATTATTATTATGATTGATTCATTATGGTGTGCTATATATATTCCATTTTCTATTTTCGTCTTGTCTACAGCCTCCATGAATTCCCAGATTACTCTCATTTTTGTTAGTAAAAAAGCACTTTCCTTAGACTGACTGACGCTACTTAGCGCCGCATCTAGACCTGTTTCTTTAAAAGATTTACGCATAGTTTTTGGAAAAAATCAGTTCGCCAATATTTTTATTGGTAGTACCTTAACTATATTTAAACCTTATTCTTTTCGCGATGGACTATTGAATTAGATGCAACTTTACCCAAATTCGACCTACACCTGTCAACAGGAACGAGGTTAAGCACTATTTCAATTTGTTTAAAAGGCAAACGTCTCGACCAGATAATGTATAGGAAGAGAGAGGCAACTGAAAAATCTGATTTTGCCATGGCATCAGTTTTACAATAACCAAAATTAAATACGACAATATGAAGAGACACATAACTGATATATAAATAAGAGCCGTATGCATTTTCTTATTACATTATCGTCCGCGGAATTTTGGGACACTTGGCAACCCTCTGGCCTGCTATTATATATAGTTTTCTAAGTTTGTGTATACGCGAAGTAATTTTCAATGAAATCTGACTAACACAAACGCAACAAAAATATCAATGAACTTCTGAGTCAGAGAGACAATAATAATAATAATAATAATAATAAAGCAACTAATGAAGAGAGAAAAACGAGAGAGAAAACATGTGCGAACAAATTTTGTGTGCAGAGAGCATTTTATATTTATATATATATACATATAAATATATATATATATATATAGTTGTTTAGGTATATATGTATTTGTATAACGCACGTATATATATTTAAATAAATATGAAAATGTATGGATGCAAGGTTTGCCGGATTTGCGAATTTATGTCCTTTTGCGGACAATAAAATGTGAATAAAACTCATTGCCAATCAATAGTTTCTTAGAGAAGAAAGCACACGCATACACACAAACACCGAATATATCCGTATTATCCCAATTAAAACAAATTTTTTTGGAATACTTTTATTTACTTACTACGTCGAATCGAGTTACAACGAATGCCTCGAAAGTTTAAGTCTTCGTATTTATCGTAAGAATTCGATTCCTGCGCCGTTCATTTTTTAAATGATTGCCTAATGTGGTAGGAGGTTTTCGAGCAACAACCTCGAGACCATTATCAGCAGGAAGGACGTAGATCAGCGCAGTTATTTTAGCCAATTCAGTTCTTCTACGCAATCACAGAGAGTAATAAATACATGTGCAGGAGGCCAAAAAAAGATGCAGCTATCGAGCTTTGCAGCTTTGTCCGTGAAAAAATGCTCCGCGAAAGAAATAATACCGCGAAGCGATCAGACCTTGAAATAAAGGTAGGGATGAAAGAAAAAGTCATATATAGTTTTCAAAAATATTGTTGTCGTAAGTAAGAGAAGGCATTTGGAATTACTCGTCGTATTTAGTAGCAGGAGTTTGTGTTTCCAACAAGCCATTCATTGGCAAGATCAACCCAACAAAAGCCATATATTCTGATTCTAATCGATTTGACGTTCTTCAAATCCGGTCACAATATCGAAATGTGTGAATTATTGAAATATTTAAAGACACTTAGGCGAATTTGGAATGTGCAATAATCAAGTCGAGAGCTAAGCTTTCAACCAGGAATTCTTCCGTTAGGATTATGGGTTTTCGATTGGAAATAGTAGAGTACAAAAATTGCGAAGTGAGGAGCACATAATTTATACTGAAAAAAAAAATTATTTCTACATATTCTTAATGTTCTTAGTGACCTTAGTTTGAAACCAAAAATGGAAAAACTGGATAACATTCAAAAATTAAGCAGACTGTACCTTACTTCTTACTTTTTCCCGTTCACAAATACATGCAATTGCACACCGCTCGGTAAAGCTAAAATCATTAACTGTTTGAAAATCTCTTTAAATTACTTTCTAAATTGTCTGTCAAGATTTTAAGATAGATAATTAAAGCAACATGGACTCGAGAGGTATATGTATATTTACTACAAACATAGTAACTAGTTTGTAGTAGACTTGGAGACTTCTATGGTCGAGAATACTATCACGTCTATATTCAAATTTGTAGTAAATAAAGACGCGAAATTTCAAAGGGAAAATATTTAAAAATATGTAATTTCTCGATTTTTGTAGCGCGCAGATGACAACCGACCAGTCGCTTAAGACCTTTGTTTATATAACGTCAACATTGTCAATTGTCAAGTAAAGTGTATTTTTTTAATTTAAATCTTTACGTAGTTTTCGTTTGTGACCTTATCTGGGTTCATCGTAAATACGTTTTTTTGTGGGTTTATCGTATTCTCTCTTCGGGTATAAAGAAGTGAGACCGAGATTGAAAATAAATATTTTTCCTCTTCACACATTCCTCACACAATAAAACCGTATTTACGTGGCCAAGCTCTCCGCTTTTCTCAAAGATAGGATGAAAATTTAATTTTTATTATATGTACGATCTTTCGTATGTTTGATTACAAAAGCGATTGGACAGTCAATGGAATATACTGACTGAATATATTTAATTTGCCAATAACATCAGTATTTTGCTCCCAATTGATTTCAAAAGCAGTAGAACAAAACGCAACGGACATGTTAAGATATTCTTTTTGCATGGAATTAATGATCCGTCGACAATATGCGAGAGGAACACATTAAATAAAAATTAAATAGTTTTCAAGATAATTTGCATTCGTTTGTAACGATAGAAGAAGTAAAAAGATGTTTTTGATTAACTTTCAGGAGCTTATAACTTGATAGAGAATTGGCGTTTGTTACAAACGTGCATATTAGTCTAAGCTTGGAGATTTTAATGGCCCATTTTGGGAGTATTTAACCATTTAGCAAATTCTCATCGACTGGAAAGCGTTTTCATATATCTAAGCATAAAACAAGTATACATTAATAAAAATAAAAAAATAAAAAAAAAAAAACAAACAATGTCAAGCAAAACTCAATGAACACAGAGGCAAGGTAGAGAGTTTCGAACATGTGTATAAATACGTTTAAATACGTTTGAATGCAACGTAAGTGAGCGTTATTTTTTATTTATTTGCTGGTGCTGCTTGCGAGAGATACACAAATTCACTCGCAGTGAGCAATGCGTACGTATAGTTAACGCAATATATGTATATATATATATATATATATATATATATATATCTCTGGTTGATGAGTTAGTTGGTTTACCAGTTGTNTTGGATAACTGGCTCTGGTTGATGAGTTAGTTGGTTTACCAGTTGTTGTTGTTTTTACTTTTATTGTGTATATATGAAAAATACACATATAACATAAATGTGTATGTAAATATATGCCTACTACAGATGTATTCACGTATAAACAATATTGAAACTCAACGGCTTCGATATGAGTTTAAAATGACTGTTGGATAAAAATCACTTTCTCAGAGTAAAATTTACTTTGCTGTATATTGCTTATGAAGATACCGAGTGACTTTTTGAATTTGCTGAGAATAGTATTCTATTTCTCAGAGTAAAATTTACTTTCCTATACATTTCTTAGGAAGACGCTCGAGTGGCTTTTTGCATTTGCGGAGAATAAAATTCTATTTCTCAGAGTAATAATAATAATCATTTTATATGCTAATCCAACAGTCATTTTGAACTCATAGCAAAGCCGTTGAGTTTCAATACATAAATACGTAAATACGTCTGTAGTAGGCATATGTGTATGAACACATTTATATTATATTATATGCATATGCATGGACATGTATAGTTTTCATATATACACAATAAAAACAAAAACAACAACAACTGGTAAACCAACTAACTCATCAACCAGAGCCAGTTATCCAACACTACTCATATATATATATACATATATTGCGTTAACTATACGTACGCATTGCGAGAGTATTTGTGTAATCTCTCGCAAGCAGCAACAGCAAAAAAATAACGCTTACGTTCATTTCATTATAAAAAGCAAAGCATTAACAGGAGCATAGCATCATTAACAATTTTTTCTATTTTTAATGGCATTGTAAGTCGCGAAATTAATACAAAGAAAGATGAATAATTAATATTATTGTAAAAAGAGATATTATTATTTTCCTTCCGAGATCGAAATTAAATTTTCTTATTCGCAATTCTACAAAATAAAATACGCGAATAGTAATTCATTTAATATCTTTTTATTAATTTTTATCAATTTCGTCGTTAGTCTATCGTGTGGTGTAAATGCTTTTTTTGTGTGCCTTGATGACCACGATATAAAATATAAAAACATACATAAAGTCAAACAACATTGTAGGACAAAGAGTTTATTGTAAGTGTTTTCCATTATTATTATTTTTGTAACGAGAACTTCTAAGGTGTTTATACGAATGCATTGAATAAAAGAACAAAATGCCAAAAAAAAAAAAAATATTAAATAAATAAATAAATAACAGAACATAAAAGAAAAAAGTGTAAAACCACATTATTTTGTGTTTCAAAAATGATTTGATGAATCCAAATTTAAAAAGATAAGAGTGTAAATTAAAAATAATTATGTTCTTCCTTCGTTAATAATTTAATAGATTTTTACGAAAAGAAAAATTGCTATAAGGAGAATTAATTTTCTTAAATAGTAAACAGAAGCACATTCACTAAGTGGAATGATAGAAAAAAACATTTAAACAACAATGGGAATAACTTTGCGTTTAGATAGCGAAGAACAGTAGCAGCAGCAGCAGCAACAGCAATAGCAACAGCAATAACAACAATAATAATAGCGATTAAATGCGCTCTCATTAGTACAACAGCCATGAGTAATGTCAAGTTGACAAAACCAAACATGAAAATAAGAAAAATGCCTGCATGCACTATAACGCATGCATTTACATGTTTTTAATAAGAAAATGTAACGTTTACCACAAGTAAAGGTACTCAGAGAAAGAGGGAGAGAGAGAAAGAGAGCGAATATCAAATTTTTGCTTATTTTAACGTACATGTGTGTATATACATATTTGCATTCGTGTGTATAGAAACGCTGCTGCTTTCGTTGTTCATATCGCCTTTTGTTTAGAAATAAGAAAATGACAAATGATAGATGAATTTTATAAGATAACAATAATATGTTAAAAAATTTATGTGTATCTGTGTGTTAATGCAACAACAATAATAACTTATCTTTTAATAAAAATGAAATAAAATCATCTCATCAACAGGAATAACTAAACTTAAAAATAAATTAAAAGATATATGATTAACATTGCTTTTTATGATAAATACAACGTTTTCCAACACTGTTGTTAATAACCCAACAAACTTCCTTAAAGAAATTAAATAAATAATGCCTGAAACCGAATATGAATTTATAACGAAGGAGTGGCTGCAGTCTGAATTAAGGGCTGTATCGGCCTCTTCCTCGTTACGCGATGCCAAAAATTTGATAATAATGGATTGTCGTAGCTCTCATGAGTTTAGTGAGTGCCATATTAGATCTGCGGTCAATTTTTCCATACCTAGTATAATGCTAAGGCGTTTAGCAGCTGGCAAAATAGATCTTTTATCTACAATTAAATCGAGTGAACTTAAAGAGCGCATACAAAACGGTTACAAGGTCAGTTTAATTGTACTCTACAATGACGTGGGTGTAAATACCGGTAGTGTAACAATAACATCTACTGATACTAATATTAGCAATTTACCTAACGACCAATCATCGTCTATGGATTATCTGGGAAGCAATAACACTGATTTAACCGGCTCCGATAGTACCATAAATGTTTTATATAAACGTTTAAAACAAGATGGTTGTCGCGTAGTGTCGTTGCAAGGTAAGACAAAAAATAATTTTATCTTTCATACTTAACCCAAATTTTTTGTTTTTCTCTTCTCGCGAAGCCATAAGCATTAAATATAAATATATCGTTAAGAAAAAGGCTATTAACTTCCTATCTTGTGTACATGTGTTGACTTCTTGCCTCTGTTACATAAAACACATTCACGATTTTAATATTTTTAATTTAGAAAATTTAAGTGCTGCTTGATAATACTTCAATTGTTGCATTTGGATATTTTTAAAATTTTCTCCACGCGAACTTGAACAAAATAGCTTTTGAAAACAAAAAAGAAACTGTGTTCGTGTATTTAGACCGAATATTTGCAGTTTTTGTGAAAATTGTAAGCGTGTCCAAGGATTGACTGAAATCATTATATGATTTGTTTAATACCGACCACGCAGAAATTCGACGTAACCTCAAAATTTCTTTAATCATTTGCTTGTTAAGTGTTTACTTATTTTGCTTTGCCGCCCTACCTGCCACCTAGGTGAATAGGTTAGCTTTGGACTTTAGAAACGAATTTAGCAAAATTGGCCTTTGGTTTTTGTACTTCATATAAACGTTCAATACAGAATTATAGTGATTATTGATGTTGGCTTCTGACATTGTTTCTAACATATATATGTACAAGGTTGGAAAAAAATATTATTAGTTCAGTGTCGCTATTTTAGTGCGTTTTTTTAGCAACATTTTTTTTTCAAATTAGAAGAAAAACTCATTTAAGTGCCACGTACTCACATTCATTGCAAGCTTTTCGTCCTTGGTACTTGCATTTTATTCTCGAAACTTCGTCTCGACCATGTCAAGTGACTAAGCTAGTTAAATCCGCATCATAAATTGTCAAAACCAATATTATTCGTTAAATTTTGCTCACGTGCTCGTTGGCGAAAATCGAGTTAGTGTTCTTTGAAAAGACGAAAAAAATTATACAAAACTTAGCTAAAGTAAAGGTGTGCGATCATTCGATGCAAAGCTTTCAAATCCAAATTTTAAGGCTAAACCTAATAGTCTATATTAAGTACTAGAGGAAAATCATTAATTTGTGTTAGAGCTTAAGCTTGGCGAGAATGATAATAAGAAGAGAAGATACCACTGTAATTTCCATTTGCATCTACATTTTTATATTAACTTTCGGCAACTGACGATCACTACTAATTTTTTTTAAATATTTTATAAATACGTTTCCAATATAATGATGCAGACCGCTAGTGATCCCTGACCTTTCAGACATTAACTGCAGACTTTGTCATCTATTCTCTTGACTAGCCGAGTATATAAGAATGGTGACTATCAAGTCAGTGTTCGCAGGTTCAAATCTCAATGCAGTAGAACATATTTGGTAGTCGTAACTCGGTAAAGACATAACACTTACCGATTGTGCACACATTCACTCCGTGTCCATTTCCCTATTTCTTCCTAACCGTATAACACGGGTGGGGGCATCCTCCGAGTGACATTAAGAAAAAAAAAAAAACTGTTGATCGCTTGAATACGTCACAAGCATTTGCAAAATCGGAGCCTGATCTCTTATCGTATGCGTGAAATAAGTTCTGCAAAATAATTTTTAGGATACTTTTTCGAAAGAATTTTTAGAAAACATTTATAAAAAGTGCTTGAGAAAATGTTTTCAAAAAAATTCTTTTAAAAATTTTCAAAATATTTAGTCGGACTAACTTATTGACTTCACTATGTTAGTTAGCGAATTAGTTTATTTGCTTTTACGATGCTTTTACTAAATGGAGCCGAATACATTTGGCGAGCCTAACGTACCTGAATGACTTTTTTAGACGTTTTAATAGCTTTTATTCAACGAAGAAACTTTTTGATTGAAATCCTTGGTTTCATAATCTTATCAAGAAGAGCAATTTGAAAAGTAATAAAAGAAAGAAAGATTTCCTACGCTCAAGGTACTTTTTCCTTTTTGCTATTTCAATAAAAAAAAAGTAAGTACTGTTATCTTTTATAGACATAACTTCTGCGAGTACATGTACCTATGGATAAATGTAGATCTAAAACTTTAAAACTAATGTAACGCAAAGTCAGTTATGAGCAAATGAAAACGAAGCCATGTATAATCCGATTGACAGGGAATCTTCGACACCGCACGCATAAGACATTTATACAAAAATGAACTTTGAGCCACGTCCGCCGGAATTTCAAATTGCTTCACTTTCTAAGTGCTGAAGTGGTATTTGTGGGCGGATAACATTCACATTCAAATATGGTCTGTAGAATTGAAGCAGAAACACGAACTACACACGAATTAAACTTTAAACTTCCTTTCCCAAATGTCAACAAGCTTACAAATCGCTTTAACAATGGCGGACAAGTTGCAATAACTTCGTTGACTCATAGATCAATGATCACATACATAGCTAGCAGTAAATAAGAACATACCGTTGTTGGAAGTTTGCGTCCTTTATGGGCACGAATCATCAATTCTAGTTCGGCAACTTGCATTTTGCTTGCTTGAAAAAAACGAAAGACTGATACAGCATCCATTTGAAGAACATAAATATGTTCAGGAACCGCGTTAACCGCGATAAGAAAACCTTGAATTTCTCTTCTTAAGCTCCATTTTACAAACGTTAATGTTGATCCATGTTCGAGATAGTTAAGAAGTTATTTTTTACATTTGATTTTGAAGGATTGCCGATGACTAGCAATTGATTTGGTTTACTGCTCAATCATTTCAACTAAATAAAGTATATGACATCTAAACTGATAAATTAGAGATGAAAAAGCTATTGCTAAGATCAGATGAAAGACACATTCTAGTGGTATTTTTTCAATAACATTTGCATTAACTTTACGAGAACGAAATTAAAGTGCTTGGTATACCATTGAAATTGGCCCTTGGCCCGCTATTAAATACCAAGCAACATTTTGCTTAATACAGTTATTCATGTAACGATTTTTCAAAGAGAAAAAGTTATATGGGAGGTGGTCCGATCGGGACCATTTTTAATAACGTTCGTCTTTGAGTCAAAGCACGTCGGCGTACCAAATTTCATTGAAAAATCTCCAAAATTGCGACCTCTAAGCTGAATACAAGCAAATAAGGCGGATGGACGGACGGACGGGCAAACATGAATTGATTGAGAAAGTGATTCGGAATCGATTGGCATAAAAAAGGTGAGTCTATCTCAAACCCTTCTGGGCTTTGTATACATCTGCACTTGTACTCTTGTAACAGAAATGGTGCAGGGCATAAAAAAAGGGGGTAAAGATAAACTCGAATTTATCTCAACTTCGTTCAGTATTTAGGAAAGAGGCGGGATTAAATTTGGTAGTCGACACTTCAGTTAACCAGGCTCAACTTCTGCTGCTCGAAATTGTTTTTACGAAATGTTTAAAAATTGATTTGTAAACATAAACTGAGCATAGGAAAATGGTTAAATTTGAAGCTCTAGTGCGGCCACCGATATTCACTTACATCACGCGAAGCTATATGAAAGTACCTTCCAAACAAGCGAAGTCGTTAAAAGGGCAAAACAACTTCGAATCTGAATGAAATTAACGGGCGACGCATGGCTTTGCTAAGTATGTAATTTTCGAAAATTGGGAAAAAATACTTCCGAAAGGGAGAATTTGAATTTGGTTAGCTTGTTTGATTCACGAGATGTCCATAAAAATATCTTACGTTTTCTAATTTGAACGGAGCAGTCTTTCATATCCAACAATAGTTTCTTGATAACTACTTAACAGAGCTCTGTTAAAAAAGTTGTGAATTGAATTCAAATTTATTTTCATACCCTCGTATAAAAGTACTATCCTTGATCAAGGCGATGCATTTCAGGATACAAGCAAGACATCTCTGCCAACTCCAAGTTAAAGTAGACACAATATGAATAATTGCACCGTCTCCACCACCACCACAAATTCCATATGGCATCCGTGTTTCATTAAATGAGGGAGTTAGTCGGCAGTCGTAGATCAATATTTTAGAGATTTAAAGAAAATTCATTGAATCGAAATTGCTATGTGTGGCGAAGCTTGCAGGGGACAGAAGAAGACAGTGGCTGACACTTTGGATCATTTACTTCACTATTGAAAATGTACAAAATTGAAAATTGAAAATTACAAAGTTTCCGATGCGTACAAGCCGAATGGTATAGTTTGCATGCCACACCTTCTATCGGTGGGTTTTTAAATATAATAACTTGACCGCAAACGCAAATAACTGAGTATTAATTCCTAAACATGTACGCAAAGTTAATGTAAAAGCGACATGATGGCATGCATGCATATATGTATGTATGTATGTATGTACATATTATATATGTGATACATAGTGTAATTATAATTCAGATTGTCTACGAATTTTGCAAACTTTTCTTCATGAAACTTTGATATCTTTATGACCGCAGTTAAAACACTGCTTTAAAATGTTGTTTTCTTTTTTTTTCTTATTTCTTTCTCTTCTTCTGTCGTTGCGTTTATCAAATTTTACATTTATGAATAGATTCATTCACAACACACAATGAGAAATGAATGAATTTGCTGTTGTTCTTTTATTATGTACATGTAAAACTTTATCTACATAGAATAATATGTATACGGACATGAGCATGGACATGGACAGGGACACGGATATGCTTGCATAGACTTTTTTTTTTTTTATAAGTAAATAGAATTATCAGTGTTATATATGAATGGTGGGGTATTGTGTGACTGTTGACTTGCGCACTTCCTACGTTCATACAGTTATCTGTATACAGCTTTCGTACATATATGTATGTTTTCTTAACACATATACGAATGTTATGAAAATGAATGTTTGCTATAATAACTTTTGATATCTGTCAACGGTGTAAAAATGAAAAAAAAAAAAATAGGTTTTTTTTTTTTTCAACGAATATTACTTTTAAAATATATGTATATAGGTTTCCATGATCGTATATTTTTAGTCTATATCTCATATTTGTTATAATTATAAGATTATTTCATAATCGTAAAATTCATTATAATTTTTATTGTTAATACGGCGAATAACAATTTAATAATAAGTACGATTTATACACGTACAATAGAGGGCAAAATTATGACAACTTTAACCTAAAAATCGATTCGAGATTTTGAAACTATTTAAAAATAATAATGACTCTGAACCCATCTAAGCAACTAAGAAGGGGCAACTTCACTTCCAAGTGGATCGAGTACATACTTATTAAAAATATACTCAATCAATGTACACATAATTCCTTAGCGAAATATCCAAAAATGTAAGAAACTGCCAGTTTATTGCCAGTTTATCGGACATTAAGAGGTCACATTAGAGAATTTGTTTAAAGGGCCAAAAAACAAGAGAATGTTTGAATAATTTTAATCAGACTTTTAAACAAATAAAAGAGCAAAATCTCAACAGTAGTTTATAAGATTTTCATAGAAAAATTTTAGTTCAGTTTACGCTCCACTGCGTGCTTCAGCTCCGACCGATCTGGCCCATTTTCAATACCAGAAACTTCCAATTTTTCTATCAAATTTGAAGTCGAAATCAAGTCATTTTTGCGACGAGGAGAGTGTTAACAACACACACCATACAGACGGACAGACATGGCTAAATCAACTCAGAATTTCATGCTGATCAAAAATATATATACTTTATACGGTCTCTGAAGCCCCTTTTTGGGTGTTACCCGCATGTTACAGTGGTGGGTATAAAAAATGAAATGCGAGTTTTTGCCGGGCATGAATGCAAAAGAATGAAAGAACCAAAACAACGTTCATTCAAGCAACTGCCAATTTTATCTAAACCATGAAGGTCAAATTTGAATGAGAAATCGCGTCAATTGACATCAAGAATGAAGCTTTACGGCAAAAAGGAAATAAAGCTTGCAATAGTATTGGAATAGCAGATTCCAATAGACGAAGGAATCAAAAAATCGATTTTTTGATATTTCAAAACTGAAATGTAACTTTAGTGAACACTGTAAAATTGATGCCAATATTTAAAAAAAGTATTCCCGAAATCCCTGTATAACGTGGTATGACGTATAAGAAATTTAACCATACCCACCAGTGCAGCCAGCTTGCTTAATATTTATAATTCATATATATATATATATAGGCGATTGCATGTGTATACATGTATACGCTTGATATCAGTGTGAACGGTGTGGCGGCATCGAGTTAAGTATGTCTTTTTGTCCGTTCGTAACGAACATGTTTGCGATTTTATATTTCGCAATAACTTTATTTTTAATCCCTACAGTTGGCTACGTGGGGGTGCAAACGTTTGCAAAAATGTAATTTAAAATTTATACGATAGGAACACGATGTCAACGACCCGTTGAACGAATGGATTTACGCTCGAGCTTTGAATCAAAAATCGAATTTTTTCCCGAAAATCACAAGTGAGCGGTCAACTTTCGAAATAATGATCACCAGTTGTGGACGATTTGTTTCACTTTAGCAAAACAAGCGCATGCTCGGGAATATTAAAAATATATATTTCAAGAACAGGCCTAATTGCTCTTCTGTGCGCTATCTTTATGCGATTCCGATATATATATAAGACTGATATTTCAAAAACAGATGGCAAACACACAATAAATAATAGTTTCGGTTTTTTGGAAGCTCGCTTCATTTTGAGCAAGTCATTGGTGTTTATGTGAGAAGGTAACGATTCACTTGAAACAGATTCTGAGGAAAGTTGCGTAGCGAAAAGAGACACTTTCACTATCTTTCTATTGCGAGGACTCCGAAGAGCAAAGTGACACGTAAGCTGAGGCGGCTCATTTATTAAAAAAATTTAAACAGGCGAAAGTTCTGGTTATAAAAAGTTATAGTACTTCCGAGTATAAGGAATTTGTGGGGATGTACGTAAAACTCAGAAGGACTTGGGATAGACTCACCGTCTATTACGTCTTGCGTTCAATCTGCAGGTGGCAATTTTCGAAATATTTCGATTTTTGGTCCAAGGACGAACGCCATCTCAATCGGACCACTTTTCCGATCATTCCCCATTGTATTACTCAGTCGTTAAATGAAAAAATAGTGCAAGTTTTAGAGTTTGGGAATGCAAATCTCTTGGACATAGTATTTCGGCATTTTAAATTAGCTTGCACATTTTGGAACGGATAGGGCAGTTTTTTGAACCCCTTGCTGCATAACCCCCGTTTCTACGGAGACTGAAACTATAGAAAGACTTGATTTTCAATACTTCTTGATTGAAATTTGTTCGTAATATTAATTTGACCTAAGAACTAACTTTACTGAATTTGGATTACGTAGGTGTATTTTTTTGAATCCCAACCTGTATAAGCTTTTTAATGAGAAATAATGTGCCGAAAAGCTCTAATTTTCAATATTTTATGATGAAAGTCTGCCTTCAGCAAATTAACCATAGCGAATTTGAATCACATAAGTCTATTTTTAAGGCTGTGGAACATATAGTGGCGTCCGCGAGAGCAAGCCCTTCAACGGCGACAAAGTCTAGTTTGTGTTTTGTTATGACGGGAGCAACTGTGATATCTTTGACATGCAAATTAGGGTTGCCAAATTTGGATCACCTTAGTTAAGCCCTCAATATGAAAGCTTTCAGTGAAATTATGCATTTACACATAATTATTAAGAAAATGATTGAATGACTGCCTTGGGCGAACTTGTCTGTAATTTTTTTTCATCAAAATCTTATCGAAAGTATGCTATAATATTTTCCAAGCAAGAATAACTTACGTGTTAAGAAACGGATAAAAAAGGAATTCACTTCTACTTTTTACACTCCAAGACGTTTATCACACGAAGAATTTGACTTTGCAAATAATTAACGTTTATTTTGCTGTCGACTGTATATAATAAGTGTTTGCATATACGTATATGCTTCATTTAGTAATTGCTCCCCCACTCAATTTTTTATATAGAGTGAACGCATATAAATAAACCCACACCAGATGTTATTAATTTACTTGACGTTTCATTCGTTTTATATGAATTAATATTTTCACTTAGCTCAGTATGTATCTTAAAAAAAAAAAAAAATTGAAACACTAGAAATGTGTTTTGTGTATTTTCTGATATACACTCATACACTTGACCTCTCTTCGGTACATATAAACTAATGTCGTGTGTAATTGTGTGCAATTGGGGACTCATTTCGTATATAGGTAAATGCAGGTTATATTCAAATTTTATTTAAGGAAAAATATATAGTAACTAGGACAACATGTTCCTTTCTCAAGAAACCATAAGTGATTCTTATAGACAGACCTAATGAAGGAGAAAAGGTTGAACAAATCGTTGGTTCTCCGCCTTTTAATAATATTATGAAAGTTGAGGAGAAGCCGAACGCCTCTCCCTTCTCTCTGACTGCGGTTGAAGAAAGAATAACTTACCAGACGTACTACGTAATCAGGAGTGTGATCATATCTCTCCAGGAAGAATGCCTATCTAATTACTCAATTAAATTGTACTCGAAATTTATTCAAATTTCGCATTTCCATGAAACTATACCACTTCCGCTACTACGCACAAAACTAAGATTTTTACTAAAAGATGTGAAGATCAATACGAGTTTAACTAGGAAGGGAACCTAGCATCCCCCCTAATACAGCTCAGTAAATGTCTTAACAGAGCTGTACTAATAAGTTAGGCTTTTTTTCGACAACATCGACTTGTGTTCTGAGTAATGCGTGTTTCTTTTCGTCTGCAATTTTTTAATTGTTTTGGTGTTTTTGTGTTGTGCATTTAGCTCGTGTCGTTTCAGTGCTTTTTGCTAAAACTGATTATCGCGGATACCGTAAGTGTTTTCTCTAAATATAATAAAAAAAATGAAAAATAAAAAACAAAAAAGAAAAACAAATATAAAAAATTGAAAACATTTGACATTATCCTCAGTAGTGCCCAAACCTTTTCAAGTGAGTGGCTATTTCACAAATAACTAAATAATAGACAACCTAAGGCATAATGGCCACGGGGCCACCAGATAAAAACTCGAATAGATTCCATCTATTACCTGACACATCCCCCCAAAGGAAAAGAATTAAAAATTCCAACTTTCCGGTGTTGCCAATCAGTGACGTCACACCTATTGAGGACAAGTATATCGTTATTTCTTCAACTGATGCTAGCGTAACAATTTTTCAAATCAGCCCTTTTGCTATAAAAAAAGCCCTAGATTGCATTACAACATCCATAGACTCTATCTTCATTCTACGCGATGGGAATTTACTTGTTCTCGCTGGGAATCCACACGGAACCGAAAAACTCATAAAGTCGAAATCATTAGCTAATTTATGTACTATTTCCGCTAAACTGCATGAAAAACTGAACTCAGTTAGAGGAGTAATGTATGCCCTGCGCTTAAAGCATGTGCCGGAAGATGAAATTGTTCGCGAAATGGGCAATCAAGGAGTGACTGATGTCTATAAATTCACCAAACTAAATGACGACGGAGAAACTCGCTCACCTACAGGAAGGATTATTTTGACTTTTGACCGCTACCGGTTACCGCGAACTGTTGATGTGGCGTGGTATAAATGTAAAGCGGAACTCTTCATTCCAAATCCAATGAGGTGCAAAAACTGCCAACGCCTGGGTCATACGGCAAAAAGGTACACCAGCACTACATCATGTGCTAACTGTGGTCTTCCTCCACATGCTGAAAGCTGAACATGTAGTTGCTGCATAAATTGCAATGAGCAACACTTGGCGTTAGACAAACAATGCCCACTTTTTATACAAATGCGGGAAATTCTAAAAATTAAAACAGAAAATTACTGTAGCATGGGCGAAGCACGAGGCAAATACCGGGAAATAAATCCACCTGGAGCCCAAAGAATTAGCAAAAATAATACCTTTGCTGCTGTTGCCTCGCAAATCGTGCCTAATAAGCCTTTAACTCCAAGTGCTTCTTATGAAAAACCTACTCTACCTCAACCTCATCAATCAAAAATCATATTGCGAAATGAGTTCCATCACCAGCCAAAGATAATATTGAAAAAATCAAAGCAACAGCAAATATCGAAAAAACTAAAACAACAACACGTATCCTAAAATCTAATAAACTAAATTCGCCAGAATCACCACCTCCCCACGCCAGTGAACAAATTACATGTTGTAATGAATCCAATCTTTCATTCCTTAACGTGCCCCCACTCGTTGCACTTCAAATGTACGCAACCACTTAAGAACGGATTATTCTGCTGACAAGAACAAATTATCCGATGGAGACGATGACATGGAAACTTAACCCTCCTATCAGTCTGTTTCCATGTCACTACAATTAAATAAAGATTTTAAAATTCTACAATGGAACATTAAAGGACTTATTAATAATTTTGATGAACTCCGTTCACTCATAAATGATTTTAATCCAACCTTTATATCCCTTCAACAGACCCATTGTAGAAGCTCTTTTAATCCTATTCCACCCAAATGATATGCTGGGTACTCCACGAATGCTGATCAAAATTGATATTCCAAACAAGGAGTTGATGTTTTTATAAAATCAAGTGTACCTCACAAACGCATAAATTTTAGCCCCAACATACAAGTCGAAGCGATACAAATAATCCTAAACATAAAATTTACAGTGGTTTCGCTCTGTATCCCACCTTCGCAATCGTGTTCTCAGCAAGAACTCTACAATTTATTCTCCGTACTTCCCCCCCCATTAATTATATGCGGCGACTTTAATAGCTGCAATACCATCTGGAGCTCAACAGTGAACAACACTCGTGGTACTGTTTTAGAAAAGCCCTTCCTTCAAAACAACGTCTGCATTTTAAATGATCGAAAACCAACGCACTTTTCAACTCATCACACCTTTTCACATATTGATTTAACATGTTGCTCTCCCTCACTTATTACTTTGGTTTCCTGGTCGATTTCTGATAATCTACATAATAGTGATCACTTTCCAATCATAATCGATCTTAACCTTTCAAAGTCCTCCGTTACTCCAGCAAAACAGGCCAAATTCCTCTTAGATAAAGCGGATTGGATCAAATACTCCAAACAGGCCGAGTCATATCTGAACTCAAAGACTTTTAATGGGAACTGCAATCATGATGCTGCTATTATGTCTAAAGCGATTCGCACGGCTGCTCATCTCTCTATTCCCCAATCCAACAGTTTTTTTAAACAATTAGAGCCGATAGCCTGTGTTGCTAGTGCTCAATGTCTTTCTTTTAGTCTAAGAATTTATATCATTAGCCTCAAATTTTAATAATAATAATAATAATTAGTTAGGATTGGATAAATATGGTTGGACGTGGAAGTCTTTTCCGGCCAAATTAGAAAACATAATTAATTTTAGTGGCCACCTAATGAATCTATACAAAAATACCTTTCAAACAAGTGGAACAAATTTAAGTCCGGCTTTCCGGAAGTATATCCCGACTATGGAAAAATGGTCAAAATCAAGATGCTGGTGCACCCAAATCAAAAAATTCCAACCACGTTCGCCTATATCACGTGAATCTATATGAAAATACCTGTCGAATGAGCAAAAAAAACTCGAAGGTTTTTTCGGGAAATATTTTTAATAAATTTTTAAAAATGACTTACTTAAAAAAATGCCACGTGTCGTATTAACATTAACAGAAGAAAGCAAATTTAACTTCTCTCTTAACAGATTCAAATTGGTGTTTTTTTCTGTGAATGGCGTACACCTTGTATTGCTCTTTTTTTGCTCATTCGACACGTATTTTCATGCGGTGTCCACAAAAACATTTTACGTTCTCTAATCCGGACGGAGGGGTAGGCTTCCAAATTTGACAATATCTTAATTCGAAGTATCGAATAGAGCTCTTCTTTCTCTTCTTTCTTACTCGAAATCTTCCTTTATTTTCCTCCATAGCATACTCTGGATAGGATACTATGCCTTCATGTATTTAAACTCGACTCCGTTAGTTGCTCTGTTAGGAGCACAGGAGGAGGGAGGAGCAGCAAGTGTTGAAACCAAATCCTAAACAAGGAAACAATAAGAAATTTTATGATTAATGCCAGCGAGAATGTGTGAAAAAGGAATTAAACCTGTGTTCCGCCAGAACAGATCTCTTTTGAATACGAATAACTCATAATACATAGTAACCCATGAAGAGAATCTTAGAAATAAAGTGAAGGGAATCTTAAAAAGAGACTACAAATTTGAAGGCGATATTTGCATAGTTGCGTCGAGAAGACGCTGACATTAGATAGGCAGACGGACTTTTACTTAAATCGATTAAAAATTGAATGTTGGTCAAGAATATATTTATATATATATATATATGTATCCTTAATAGGGCCTCTGAAACGTGCTTCTAGTCGTTGCGAACGTTTTGACATAATAAACACACCCCCTTTTCGCGGTACTGAGTGTAGGCAATAAGTAGTAAATGTTCATATAAATCTTCTTAATTTGTACGCATTTTCAAGCGGATTAAAGGCAGCATTTATATGCATGACCATGCCAGCATAGTGCAATTCAATGCAATGCAATGCAATGCCAGGCAATTTAAACAGTTTCTCTTAGTTATTTTTTTTATTGTTACTGTTATTATTATTATTATTATTATTATTTTTTTTTTTTTTTTATTAATTAATAAAAATGCACTTACATTCATACAAATTCCGCATACGCATACAAACAATTTAAAAGAACTAAGAGAAATGATGTTATTACAATTAAGTGCATTTATGCACACACTTGTGTATGTATGCGTGTCTATCTGCGTATCGGAGTGCAAAAAGAGGGTACTAATATATTAATCGAGCCAACATATAGTATGTTATTACAAGTACAGACAAGAATCTACTTCCGGTAAAAACTATTTAAATTTATATAAATATATATATATATATATATATATATATATATATATGCACAGAAATGCGTACATATATAAACAATAATAAAACTATACTATACTATATTGCATCCATTATATGATTTTGATATTTTAATATTTTTGGTCTTTGTTTACTTTTTGCTTAAAATCTTCTTTTTTTGGTGGGCAACGCAGATCTCCTTTGCCAACATATGCTTGGAGATCCTTAAGCAACTTACGTATTGATAAGATCATAATTAGAATTGTCCGTCTACTTGTTCGGAAACATATTGAGAAATTTTGAAACATTCAATGTAACTCTTCAACACATACACAGAGCGCTCACTAGCCTTTCTCTACGCCATAGAATTTCTACTGTACGATTATGTTAAAAGTCGGGCGAACTCGATTGAAGCTTGCTGGAAATTGCATTCGCAAGTGATTGTCCGGCCAGCTATCACGAAATGCACTTTCGAGAAGAGAGCCGTCCCGATTAAGTTACGCAAAGTAGTTCCGATCTTCCTTTACTATGCTCTTTTCATAAGTGGAACACACGTTGTGCTTCTTGCCTTGTCATCAAGAAGAAGCGTTCTTCCTGTGCTGTTCTTTTTATACCCATCACTCAAGGATTAGAGGTACATTCATTTTGTCAAAACATTTCAACGCCCAAAGGAAGCTTCAGAGACCCTTGCTGATGGGCATCAAATTTTGAATCGGTTTAAACATGTCCGTCCGTGTAATATCTGCTGCAAACATTCCCCTGGCCGCAAAAATAAAGCTATCGACTTAAAATGTAGCACAAATATTGGAAGCTCTTGCACGCAGGTTCGTTGTGAAAATGGGCCAAATCGGTCGAAGGACACGCCGATAGTACTGAGGAAAACTCAGGACACTCTTGTTTTAAACAAGGAATAAAAAATTGATTACACCAGAGACCGTTAAAGATGTCGTGTCGGATTATTCCCGATAATCGAAAAGTGAAGATGCAAGAAATAGCTGTCACTTTGAGGACATCGAAAGGCGATGTATTCGCTCTTTTCGCATCGCGATTACTCACAGTGGAATAAATGCATCCCGTCACAGATTGATGGCTACGATGATAAAATTATATGAATGAAAGTTGGAATTTGTATCCCAGTTATTCTGTTTTTCGGCGCCTGTTCGTCAGTATCCTTTTCTAAATGTGAAAAGGATTTACCAGGAGAAGATATGGATTAGATGAAATGACAAGTGAAGTCATAGCGTAATTAAAAGCGGATGGTAAGGGACTTGCCAATCCGTTGCAGAGAAACGGCAGCGAAATGTTAGAGACGTATTGAACTCTCTCTCTGGCACTCTTGAGGAGGACGATTTTGGGAAAGAAGTATGAATTTCGCAAACAAATAAGAAACGCTTTTTACGTGGAATTATCAGCCGATATGTTAATATAAACTATTTACCTATTTTGGCATGAGAGACTGGCACGGCATCCACTTAGTGAAATCGAACTCTGCAATTGCGCTGTGGTTTCACCATTAGAGAGAATGTACTGTACTTAGTTACTAAGGTATTAGATGTTCACTTGCAATTAAATATTATTTTCGTATTTGTTTTTTATTTCGATGTACATCGATATCCTTCCTTCCGTCCTTTTTTTAATTCATAGAATAATCATTAAATGTTTTGCATAATAAATTTCGTATATGATACGCATGATGTTGTGATGCATTCACAGCATATATATCTATATATATATATATATATATATAGATATATATGTATTTATATACATGAATATATAAAACCAATCAAGCAAGCATCCGCATCTATCCATATATTCTGACATCATCCTTTATGGAATTTGCAGTATCTGATTTTTAACGACAATTAGTTTTTTTTTTATGATATTTGCTTGGTGCTCACAGTGAAGATCTCTTCCATAATAACAAAAGCAACAACCTTGCGGCTTAGGCCGACCAGTGACACAGAATATAGAACCATATTTAGAAGTCAACAATCGTTGTGCTTTGCAGAGAATCTTCATTACAGACAGAGAAAAAGAAAACGCTGACCAGGCGGACGATTAAGTAGAGGTTTTTCTCTTTTATTTTCATATTTGCTTCTCTATGATTGTATGAATACCGTGAGCGACGCAACACACCAACAAAACTTCAAGTGCGTGTAAAAGACACGAAAAGATATACATGTATATATATATATATATATATATATATATAAGGTTATGTGTTAGTTTTAAGCTATGCATGTGTATATAAATAAATACGCCGGCGCATGCGGATATACGAACACGATTGAAGTGGTATAACTTCGTTGATATTTACGCATCAACAGGTCGTTGCGCACACGCAAGCAAACAAGCAATCAAACAAACGTTAAACCAAGCAAATGAACATTCTTTCTTTCGTAAGCAACATAAGCAGCAGCAGCAACAGCAAACAAACACTGGGTATATTTCACATTCCTGCTTTGCCCGGCCATCCAGGCCTGCCTTGCCAGTTTTCTTATTTATTAGCTCTGAGTTCGGCTTGCAGCACACTATACAATCGACTCTAATAAGTCTGAAAATTGTTGCAGTTGTTGTTATGTCCACACATTTTATTTTGTTCTTTGATTTTCATTACTTGAATCGTCCATCTATGCTACGTGCGAGTGTAAAAGCATACCTATTTACAAAGATATATATTATTTATATTGTATTATATGTGAGTGCGTATGTTCGTTGATGATTCTTTAGTTCCTTTTATAGTCAACAAAATTAAACACGTTGTTTAGGAATTTTTAGTTCAGTACTTTTCATTTGATTTTTATATATCTTACATTTTTTATATTCGTATATCCAACCCTATCACTGCCACAGAACGCAGTCACTTCTCAGTAGATATCTGTAACACTGCGCGCTTAATTATTATACCGTTGACTTAAATTCAAAATGCCGATTCCTTATATAGGTTGCCATATGTTTCGATTCCTATAGCATTTCTTAACAAGATACCATTTAGCATAAGAATAGCATAACAAAATTCTCCAATAAAACATTACACCTTCGACGCAACAGCGAAGCTAAGAAATAATCAAATACTTTAATCTATTTCACAAAAATCCATTACGGCTTCTATCAGCTCCTACTGTCAACCAATCAAATTATATGCACTCGTCTTATCATAGTAACATCATAGTAACGTTATCCTACATTGCGTTGCAATGAGCGAAATCAGGTGAAATGATGTCTCGTTCCGCTTGCTACTGCAGCTATTAAACGCAGATTTTCTCAATCGATAGCTTGCTCGATAATCTTTTATCTAAAAGAAGAGACGAAAACTATAAAAGTTGCAATAATTAAAAAGGTGATCAAATGTACGCAACGTAAGTGTACTTACAGTACGTATCGTTGATTTAAATATGTTGCCTATCGTGATGCTTTCTTCGGAAAATTTCGATAGAGATTTTTTTTGTGGCGACGTTTAAAGGGAGTCTTCTGCGGGAACTCTGGCGTCTGAACGCAAGCGCGTGGATAATTCATCAAAAAAATATGATAATAGGGGGAATACCGTGAACGAAATTGGCAGATAAAATTTCGTTGTGAAATTTTTGATTTCGACGATGACTCTACCTACCTTTACTCTGCTCGGCCAATCCATTCGATAATTGCAAAAGTGTGCATAATTTTGAGAATTTCACGGTGTTATCTTAATTGCCGAATGATCTGAACGAGAAGAGCTTAATGCAGTTTCTGAAGAGGGTAGACCACTGTAACTAAACTAAAAAGAGAGTTTTTTTTTGACAATCATTTTTTTACTATTTCTTTCTATTACTCGTCGTCGACATTTTTAAGCTCGAAAGTGGCTGTTTTAACGCGTCTCCCAAAGAGGGAATCCCAAGTTTTACGCTTTACATGTTTCGAAATGATGAACAAGAAGATGGCAACAAGATGTTCAATTTATTAAACTTTTAATGTCTTAGCAAAAATATCGAAAGATTTCAAACCGCTCTCAGTAGTCGCTCTTCGTATCCAACCGTGGAGCTACGTTAACGCATTTTCGTTCGAAAACCGTTTTAAATGAGCATAATGAGCGTCTTCTGAAGAGATTTGTTTGAAATGCAACAACAAGCTGCAACATTAAGCTGCAACATCCAGCAACTGTTCGTAGTACACAGTACACAGGTGGTTTCTTCCGGGAAAGACACAAAAATTTCAAGGAAAAAATTTCATGCGAGTAATACATTTTTTTCCACAAATTCTAGAAAATCCGAAGCATCTATTAAGCAATGAAAATGGAAAGAATTGATTTTTTGAAAAATCAAAACAGACGGTAGAAGCAAAGGCTGGATCAAAACGGAAGAAATGTATGTTTGTTGTGTTGATCACGGAAAATAGTTGCTGTCGTCCAAGAAGATGGCCGATTCGGTCAAGCTCTGCTTATCACGAACCAAAGATGGACAGACATACACACGAACGAACGTGGCTTAACCAATTCAGAATTTCATGCTGATCAAGAAGAAGTAGAAGAATGTTAATAGCACACAAATGAACGGACAGAGGGACATACTTCGAACGGTTACGAATTTCATGCTGATCAAGAAGAAGAGAAGAAGACTTTACAGGGTGTCTGAAGCTTTCTTTTGGGTGTTGCAAATAGTAAGACAAAATGAGTGTATCCCCGATCCTTCAGTGGTGGGTATAAAAATCATGTTATCATCCTACACTTATTTAATATATATATACATATATCGAATCGATATAACAATATTTGGCTGCCAGTTTAGCTGTTAATAGCGCACGATAACGATTGTAAAGCGAATTGGATCAAAAATTAGTTCTTGGCATTCCGATCGTATTTAGAGATCTCCTGCACCGATCCACAATTAGCAAACAATAAGCGCCTCTTCGCAAATCTTCCTGTGAACACAATAACTTCGCATTGAATTTAATCTTAAATTATTTTAAATTTAAAGCCGCAAGATCGCAAGCTTGGAAACTCCAATCCAAAGTCCGACTTGCAATTATCAAGAATCTTTTTATAAACAAATGATTACATGTAATGCTAATGCGAATATTGTTAATATAATAGTAATAACTACACAGTCATCTCATTCGTATTGTCAAATTTCATACCGTCTCACTCTTATCTTACCATCAAATATCAGACTAATACACATTACACGTGTGCGTAGTCTATTTATGTTATTATGTAGTGCAAAATTTATTGAGGGTGTCCCTCCCTTCAGTATATAACAGCAATTAAAGATGATCGATTCTTGAGAGACAAGAGCCAAGTGCCCAGAGCGGCCAATTTTGCATTATCACCGGCACTGTTAGAGTAACATTCATTCTAAGCGTATTAAATCTACTAATTAATGAAACTAGCGCATAAAGAAAAGCCAAACTTTTCTATTCTATTAAGTATATAATCGCAAATTTTAATGAACAAAAACGGACGGATCGACAGACAAAAGAACGCGTGTAACGCACATAGTCACATCAATTTCGTAATTCATTCACAATGTTCAGAACTATGGAGAACATATATAGTATATATATACATATATAGTACATATGTATACATATGTACATATATATACCTGCCTTACGAAAATAAAACAAACTTAATGTACCCGTTGAAAAAAAGAAAGAAAAAAAAACCTCTTAGTTAGATGCAGTAACGCCAACTTCAACGCCAACGCCATGAGTTACACAAACCAGATATTCCAGATAATAGTAACCATTGAGATAATGATACAACAACAACGCTTTTACACTAATTCCGCTGTATTTGTCGTTAAATAAACAATATTTGATAAAAAAGAAACAAAAAAAAAAGAAAACCTTTCTAAAATCATATCTAACCTAAAAATGCGTAAACGATTCTTCTACTCGTCAGAAAATTTTATTTAATGAAATGATTCGATTTCTTCTTATCTATTCACTATTTCCAATGGAACTAAAATTGCTCGCAATATCATAGAAGAAGAAAATATGCGTCAATTCTTTTAAGTTTAGCGCTGATTAAATGGGCGTACTTGTCTGTCCATCCGTCCATCTTGTCTTCTTGTGTTTAACGTACAGGTTGTAATTTTTCTTAAAATATTTTAGTGAATTTTGATACATCGATGTCTCTTGGTCCAAGAATGAACGCTTTTGAAAATCGTTCAGATCAGACTACCTTTCCGACAACTTTCCTTATTTTAAAAAGGCCTTATATCAATAATTATATCAAACGAAATGCTTTAGGATATTTAATGATGGGCCGTGGCCCACTGTACTAACGTAATTTATCAAATGTTATTTTGAAAATATTTAAAAAATTTTTGAAGTTTAGAAAAAAAAAAAAGTACAAAATTACGTTTAGAAAATTAAATTTTTGGAACGTTTAAAATTTTACCCACGCCCATAATCATCGTTTCACGTCATTCTTAACTAGTTAAGAGACAAGAAAATTGGTTTTCCAACAAACCCAGAGCGGTTCTATCGCTTAACCTATCTCAGTACTGTCTTAGTTAATGTTAGGGTTATTGATTCAATCATACCGAGAAAGGTGAGAGAACTAGGTGGGTGCGACCAAGAAAAGTAGCGTGAAAGAAGGGAAGTGAAAGCTGTAAAGGGTTGCATTAAAAATCATGTCTACACGAGTTAAAAAAAAAAATATTGTTCTTCTCAATGACTACATGAAAGTAAATTGAGTTGAAATAACTCCGGACATGAATGGTTGTGGATAACTAAAACTCATGCGATGGCGAGTGCAGTATAGCTTAATAGTTTCTTTTTAATTTTTATTTAGTTTTTTTTTTTTTTTTTTTCATTAATTCATTGAAATAAAATATGATCGCGAAGACTGACTGAAATAATTCAAATAAATGTGAAAATTTTACAAAACTAAAACAAACTTACAAATACTTGAGTCCATACACAAGAACGCAAAATTACAACAATTGCCGGTGTTGTTGCTGGTGTTGTTTTTATTGTTATTGTTGTTGTTGTTGTTGGCAATTTCCGGTCATTTATGTAGATATATACGGTCAAACGCTTATTAAAGTAAAGATGTACAATAAGCACATATACGTGCCCATATATGCATGTATACATATGTATGTATGTATGTATGTATGTATGTATGTATGTATGTATGATTTTGTGCATGAATGCAGATAGTTTACTATATTCAGTGTTTAGAATGTGCACATTGAACAAACAGAATTTTGTTATTGTTGTGTTTGCTGTTGTGTGTTTAGCTTAACTACACAAAACGAATGTGTAGAATAAATTAAACGGCTTTGGTGAAAATTATAATAAATACAAAATACATAGATATGTTGTATATGAATATTTTTTGTATTATTAATTTTATATACACACACACACACACACACATACACACACATACACACACACACATACATACATACATACACGCGCGAGCGCGCGCGCATACAAATGCACGCATTCATATAGAGACGTGGGTGTTTATGACCTCACTGAAGTAATACCAACAAAACAACAACAACAACAACAACAACAACAACGTTAACAGTATGCTTGTTGCTTCTTAATAGGAAAGGAATTCTGTTTATTTAAAGAAACGGTCAAGCGTTACTAAGTGTACGGTCGAAGAGGGAGCATAAGAAGAATACATTTACGCGAAACTCGTACAAATGCGGTTGAGTGTAAAATGTGCGTTGGTGTCGTCGTTGTTTGTTCAAAGAAAATTTGATTTTATTATTTGTTTTTATGCTCATAACGATTTTTTTCTTCATTATTATTAAATTAAGCGTGGAATGTTTGTTTGTCGCTATATAACGCATTAAGTTATGTTACTTCCTGCGCATGTATTCTCTTGAAGACTTCAGACCTCCTTTCTTTATTCCTACATACAAAATGACTAAAGAAAGAAGAAAAGACAAGAAGAAGATGAAAAGCAGACCTTAGAGCAAAACTTAAATCGCAACTTTAAAAACAAGATAAGATATTGTGATGTCCGTACTTCTTCTTCTTCTTCTTCTTCTCGCTCTCTTTCTCTCTCTCTTTCTCTCTATCTATCTATCTATCTATCAATCTCTCTCTTTCCCTCTTTCTTACCCTCTCTTTCTCTCTCTCTCACTCTCTGTTTCTGTCTATACCGTTCCTGTGTGTGTGTGTGTGTGTGTATGCGAGTGTGCTTGCTCAATAATTTCAGTATTCTTAGCACGTTTTTCAATGGCAGCAGCTAAACGTAAAAATATGTATTTCTCTTTTTCGGATTTCATTTATGATTTCGTTTGACTTGTATGCAAATGAGGCCTGCATTGTAAACAAATATGCATTATGGTTAATAATAAGTATTAAACGAATGGATGAATGAATGCTTAGCCCCGATTACCTTGTACAAGCAAATTATGCTTTAGATGCAATTACTGTAATATAATAATAAAAATGACGCTTTTTTATAGCAGCGTTTCTCAATCTCAAAAACGAAGTTTTGGTAGGCTCCTTAAACTCTAATCAGAATGTATTAAGTCTATAAACATATTGTTCTACCACATCCGGCAGACGGACAGACGAATTTAGATGCCTTCCTGGCCAAGAATGTATATATTTTATGGGTTCTTGAAACTTGCCTTTGGACGTTTGGTTTTGGCAAAAATATACAACTTTGATATCATATAATATTGCATAGCCATGTCCGATTTTTCCATTTTTACAGGTATTACAGCATTACCCATAGAGTATACAGGCTATCTTAGCCTTCATCGTTATGATGGATGAGATGGTCATAATAATCCCGCAAGAAAGCAAAAACTAGGCCTAACCTGCCCCGCAACAAATATCGATTAAATAATTCGTTAAGCATATGCGTCAACACTACTCTGAAGTTCAATGCAAATCTGTCTCAGTTTCAATAAATTTACACATGAGATGATGCACATGCCCAAGTATGAAACTTTTCAGATTGTTTACCTTATACCCATTTCCCAGAAGTCTGAAGCTTTCGTGCCTAAAAAGTATATACATTCTCGATCATCATCAAATTCTGAATCGATTTAAGTATGTCCCTTTGCCCGTCCGGCCGTCCGGCCGTCTGCCCATCTGTGTCATCTCTGTTGTAAACATTCTCTCGGAGCCAAAAATGAAGCTATCGACTTGAAATTTAACAGGAACACGCAGGTTCATGTTGAAAATGGGTAAAATCGGCCGAACGACATGGCTACAGTACTACGGGATGAGAAGACACCTCCGTTTTTTAAAAGAAATAAAAAATGGGTTTTTTCCTCATTACTCATAAACTGTACCTCTACAAAAATGGGCAAAAAGGTTCCACGCCTACTCCATTTTATAGTGTGCCGTTATTCAATTTTTTTTTTTCAAAACCTTTGCAAGGCACAGTAGTAAGCTTAAAAAATTCCATAAAGTATATAAATTCTTGGCCAGTTCCAAATTCGGAATGTACATAATTCGGCATGTCCATCCGTTTGTCTGTCCGTCTGCGCAAACGTGTATTATCTGTAGCGAGCAATCTCCCGTTCGCAAAAATTAACTTAAACTTACAAAAGAACTTGAAGAGGACGCAAACTTTTCAAAGAACACGCCCACAACATTTCCATACGCCTATATAACCAAAACTTTGAACCCTTTTGCTTTCCGCGTTTTTCGTTTACTACTCATCTTTTATTCTGAAAATAGGAAAAATCGTCCGCGCCCACCCAATATTATAGAGTATAAGAATTTAGTTCTTCTTCTTCTTCTTTTTAGGATCACTGTGAAGGGTGAAAAAGATTCTACCACGACCGAATATAATTTTCCTATTTGTTGTTTATTGATATGTAGAAAAAGAAATTTTTCAAAAATACTCACATCTTGAAGCTTCACGCGCATATGTACATAAGCGCGCATTCAGTGTTTCTTATGTTTGAATTTTATATTTAAGTTCATTCAAACTTATTCAACTCAACTAATCGTATGTCCTACTTTCGAAAGCCATTTACTTGTTTCCTTATTGCTTTATAAATACGTTTACAATACTTATTCACATATGTGCGATATAATTCATCATAACCTGTGGGTGGCTAAGACAACGAAATTGAGATTGTTTAGCAGCGCCAGTAAGCGCAGCATTCAAAATTTTCGGTTAATATATGGCAGAGATTATGTAAACACAATCGTTGCTGATTGCATTTCTATGTCTAACCATTCATCCGTTAAACAGGAAAGGGAAAGCGCAGAAAGAAGTTAACAAGTTATGTACGTTTTGACGCGAATCTCGTACACTCTCGTGCCGCCCGTCAGCCCATAGAGTTTTGGAATTATATGAACCAATGCCACAGAATGATTGAAACTGTGAACATAAACGAATTTTAGCTTTCTACTCGTGATAGGCCCGATCTTCATAGTACTTAGCTATTTCTTGAGACAATTCCGACACATTCCGAGGGTGCTCTCCCTTATCTAATTGATTATTTAAGACTGCCGGTGCTTTTGATTAATTCTGTTCAATATTTGATGGCGATAGAAAGCGGACATAAGCTCGACATAAGGTAGCACAGGTAGGTTTTGTGGCATTCGTGACTCGAAATAATTTTATCCAAATTCCCAATTTTTGCTTAGACTCTTTTACATCATTTTCTGCAGGAAAGAAGCTGCTGTCCAAATAAGCTACGACTGGTCAGGATTTTTCTTTTTTAATGCTTTTGTTGTTGCCGCTTCGAATTCGTAGGCGAAATCGTGAAAACTGAAATTTTTGGTGTTTTCATGTGTTTTGATCAGCGACATCTAGGCGTGAAAATGATAAAGCAATGCCACCTATCAGTGTACACAACGATTAAATTCAACGATTCTGACCTTCGTCTACATAAAAAAATAGTCTTCCAGTCTATGCAGACTGTAATCATGGAGCGCTCAAAATTGCCTTTTCGACCTTCACTACCTTCTTTGTTCAGTCTGCTGCCGAAGCCCACCAAACACGTCCAGAAGCTTATGATGATGCTACTCCATCACATTTTAATTATCGAATTCGGTTTCAACGGCTATTTTGATCTCAATGGCCAAGAGCGGACTCGCGTGAACAAAATAGTTCGAAGTCATTGAAGCGCAAGACTTATTGGAGGGAAAACCAGTTCAGACTGTGAAAAAGCTTTCAAACAACTTACTAGTTCGGTCTTCAAACCTTTTACAAGTGACGGGAAAGATCCAAAAAGAGGAAAAATCGCTACCATACGAATATAGCGCTTTCTGATTGTCATTCGCTCAGATCGATGCAGCTTGGCTGGGCTGGCATGCGGTTTCGAAATGCTGACGAAGTGGGAAAATGAGTCGATGTCGTTCTTGCGACATGGTATCGCCATCTTGTCAGAAAGGTGGGAAAAAGTCGTAGGCAATGACGGGAAATATTTTGATTAATATTTTTTTGCGTGAAAGAATGACCTGAGCGCACATATTTGTGAATGAATTCCGCAAATCAAGGGTACAAATGTACGCCATACGCACAACTTGATACTTGTGTTGTGATTAGAAAAGCGCTTCAAAAAATCTTCAAAATGTCAAAACCTCACTCATACACTCGGACTTCGCATTGTCATAGTGGCAAAGTCGCGGAGAGAACTTCTGGTTAAGAATGCTCTCGATTAATTGTGACGCGTTGCACGCATACAATTAACTAACAAAATACTTTGATTGACTAGCGGTGGCTGTTGAAGATTCGCGGCAAGGCGAACAATCTACTTAGTCGTTGGTCTTTTCGAAAAATTGGTTTCGCATGTTAGGCAATATGTATGTAATAATAAAATGCATCTGCCAATCAAAGAGGAAATATTTATAGATATGCACACACGCGCGCACATGCACATTTAATTCATTTATAATGCATATCGATGCTCTGCCCGCAATCTAATGTTTAAATTATGAAATGCACAGAGTATATGAATTTATATATGGAAGGGGAAGATTGTTGCTCTCGTGCCTACAACTGCATTGTATAATGCCTTATATTTATGCTTATTTTTGTTAATTTCATTTAAATGACGCAACCATATGGAAACTTTTATACCTTCGAAGATCTTTCGTAATAACTAATGTGTTTATTACTGTTTTCAATTTTATGAATTGAATAGCGCGAGAGCAAAACATATTCTTCCTGTCTATGAATCATGAATTAAACTGAGGTAGTGTATTATGTACGATGTGGCGACAACGACACCAAATGCATCTATCTCTCTGAACTCAACCATATGTAGTAGTATCAGTATCAACCGTTTCCTTTCTCGAACTGTTTGCAAGAAAAAGAAAAAGGATTTTCATCTCGCTATTGCAAGGAGTGAGACCTGGTCCTACGTCTAGGCTTTTCGCCTTATACTCACACATTGTGTACGTACATAAGATCATAATTTTTCGCTTGATACTGATAAGCATCGAAAATTCGTTCAAAGCCATGGATAGTTTATTCCACTTGTTTTTGCCCAAGCATTTAAACACATTCATGCATATGCCTATACATATATATATATATATATATATATATATATATATATATATAGACACATATATATATATAGACACTGAGCACAGTAAACACACTTCATTTGTGTGCTGTTTATTGTTATAGGAAATTTCATTAAATTCATTGAAAAGCATTTTTTGAATAATTTTTTTTTTTTTTTTTCGATTTCATTGAAAAAATCAAAAACATAAAAAACAAAAGCAACATACCCCACTTTCTAGTGGTGTAGTATATGAGTGTTTATTACAATAAGCGAATGAGTCACAATATTTCATTTCACTGAACTTTGGATGTGTGTCGACGAAAATGCTACATTTTTATAAACGATTTCTATGCAACAAGACAATGGTCGTAAACACCACGTAGATGATGCACTTAATTAATAAGCAATAAAACAAGCGATGCAAAACTTTCGGAGTAGAAGAGAAGGAATTCTTAAAAGGAATATATTTTTACACACGTTTACTAACAAATGGAATAATGAATGGAGATGAGGAAAATAAAGGTTAGAAAAATTATATTCAGCTTGATCCGGGTACTTCAATGCTCAGACTCGATCCCTAATTCAAAAAAAAAATTGCAATAATTTATTCACAAAACTCGAACAAATTGAACGAATATATATACATATATATATATATAGTGGGCGGTTTCGTTCAACGAATCACTAAACACACAAGCAAACATTAATTAAATTCAGTTAACTAATCATATAATAAAAAAGTTAATCTCAGGATGAATTTTGCACATCCACCTTCACTACTTTGATTTAATCGTATTATTATCATCACTTATTCTTGTCTGTATAGCCGTTAGGAAAATTAATACAAGAACAGAGCCCTTTCGCCGCAATTTGCTTGGTCCGAGCTTTAAACCTACCTACCTAAACCTCGCGCGCACACACACACACACACACACATGCATTTAGAACAAAAACAAGATCCAATCAATACCAGACGGGAGGGAAGATTTCAGAATTTCGCTTAGTATGAAAGTAGTTCTGATATAAACCAATTGACCTCAATTAATAGACAAAAGACTTCGTCACTTCTCCGTACGTAAGTAACTGAAGATGGCTGATATCGAACATTCGAAGGCCCGAGCCGGATTGTAAATTCTTCACTTTGTTATTATACCCTACATCAGTATATTAATTTCGTGTGGCTTTATACAACACTCCAACGGACGTGAGATAGATCCAACTTTTATTACGCCAATCGATCTCAATCGATCAAAACGTGTCTGTCCGTCTGGCCATTTTGTATTCTTGATTTTCATGTATAGGTCACAATTTGTGGAGGTATTTTGATGAAGTTTAGTACACTGACTTGTTTTATCACACGACGGACGCTATCGAAAATGATTCAAGTCAAACAAGTTTTTCAACCACTTTGCCACCTAACACTTTATTTGAAAAGATCGTGTTAAGCGAAATGGTGTAGGGCATTGAATAGAAGGCCGATTAAAAACGTTTTTACTTGTTGTGTTTCTTTTTTTCTTCTTTTCTTTTTTATCTTTTTTTTTATATAATTTTTACTTGTATACTTATGCCCAGTTTCTTACAAACCTTTCATGATGATGATAATTAGTTGATTTAGCCATGTAGAACTAGCAATAACTCCTCCATTTCTTAGAAGAAAATTTACATGTTATCTCAAAATTAATTTGTATGAATGCTACACATATTCATAAAAAAAAAAAAAAATTATTTTCTTTACATTACAGACGTCGCATATAATGCCGTTCCAGATGTTTCCACTTTCAAGTCAAACGTACACAAATATTACTTATCTCTTCCCTCCCGCTCTATCCGTAATCCTTCTTGGCCATCCATTCTCCCATACGCCATGCCCTTACATACAGAAGGCATCCCCTAGGCGGTCGACCAACCATAAATACACGCTATTTTGCACAAACCAGGCATATACAAATGAATGGATTGCTGAAAGGCCAACGAGGCCATATTCACTTTTAAATACATATGTTATTGTCATTATGTCCATCGTCCATATTAGCCCTTGTTATTATCATCGATCGTGATTGATACGATTTGCAATCACTATCGAAATGACAAATTCACTTATCTTGAGGATTAGTCGGTCTCAAATCCTTAATACAAATCGAAGTGTACGTAGCGTGTTTACATACTGCAAACACGTAGATATTCAAGCGAGGAAAACTCCAGAGTTTGACAATAGTACGTATAGTGCCCAAATGTCGCAATATGTAGCATAATAGTAGTAATGTTCCCGAAACGATCCTTTGGTCGGTGCCGAGTCGAGTTGATAAAAACTTATGAAAGTTGCCGACCAGGTCGAGGAACGTCTAACAAAGCATGATTGATTCTTATACAGTCGTCTATACGTCTACGTCACTTTACTTCCATCTATTTTTGTGTACTTCTATTTCGCTTCCGCCCGTCCGACGATGGGAAAGCGGTGAGGTGTGACTAAAACAAAAAGTTAAGCGAAACACGAAAGAAAAACTATTTTTAATCGCATATGTTTTTTTTTTTTTTTTTTATTACAAAAAAGTTCTGACCTCTTCGATGCGATTCAAAAATTTATTTGAAAAGATCACAATAGCGATCGTGGATATTAAATAATTCGACTAATATCGAATATAGTCGAAGTTTTAATTTTTGTTTTGTTGTTGTTGATGTTGTTGTTGTTGTTTTTGTTTTTGGGTATAATAAGGCGGAAATAATTCAGAAAATGAAGAATGACTTACGTACGCTTAATTACAAACGGGAGTACGACAGCAACGTAGACAACATGGCTTTATTATACAACTTTAGCCGCCTTTTCGAAATTCATTCATAAAATGGATTAAGTTTCATGACTGATGATGATTTACACAAACAAAGAGTAACTCAAAGCATGCAACGCGACGCGCATACACGGCATACAGTATAAAATATATTGCACCGTTACTGTGCATAAAATATCTGTAATTATATAACTTAGCAAATCGGAAAGTAATATAAAGTATAGTAATTTAGCGCATTACATACATAGCTGTAGAAATGGTTGTAACTCGACGCTTGCGTTATAAATGGAAAACTTTCTCATCGCAATACAATTTCAACAAAATTAAATTAATTAAATTATCAAATTTGTTCTTACAAAAAAAAGAAAGAAAAAAGAAGAGAGAAAAACAATTGAAAAACTGCGCTCTTCCACATCCACTCATACAAATCTTTTAATTTTGTGAAATAAATTAATCGTTTGCCTCTCTAATCGACCGACCGATCACATGATATTGACGATGATGATATTGAAAAATCAAAACATCTGCAAATCAATCAATAGCGAAATTGATTAAAAATTCTTTTGAATACTATTCGTAACCAGCGAGCGTGTAATTTTTTTTTTTTTTTTTTTTTTGGTATTTATTCAGTACAAAACGTAAAGACTGTATCGGCCCTTCTTTGATCATACAACTTTTGAATATATAAGTAAATAGAAAGTAAATTCAGGACCCTTCACGCGAGGTGCACACATTCTTACTAAGGATGACAAACAAGAATGGCGTTGAACGCATCTCTCATTCTCTCTCTCTCTCTCTCTCTCTCTCTCTCTCTCATTCTCTCTCTCTCTCTCTCTCTCTCTCTCTCTCTCATTCTCTCTCTCTCTCTCTCTCTCTTGCTCTCTCTCGGGAGAGCACTCAATTCCGTCCTTAAGCCCCGCCGCAGTTGAATCATCAGTAGATTACGTGTAATCTACTGAATCGAATCAAGTACTCGTTCGCAATAATCGGAAGAAGGTTATAAATAGCGCCGCGTTAGAGCGTAAATGAAAAGTAAAAACTGAAACGTTGCGTAATTAATTAAAGATATGATTTCAAGTAGCGTGCAACATCTTTTTCGAATCGTATCTTCATGGATTAATACATGCGTATAAAAGTAATATCTACACTTTTGGCGTATCTGCCTCTCTCTTCGTCATTATGTGCAGGAAATGAAATTTTCTAAAAAATATCGAAATGCAGTCGAATTAACATTACGACCATTTTTTGATATTTCTCTACTCTACAACCCTTGTGTGCTATATGGTATATTAACTTACATGGCCCCACCGTTTATTATACGGATCGATTGAGGATTATTTTCTGAATCGATTTAAGCTTGTCTGTCCGTCTGTCTGTCTGTCTGTTTTGTTTTCTTGTGTTGAATCTTTAATTCAAATTCTTCTCTTTCTCGAATTTTCGAGATATTTTGATGAAAGCTCGTACACTGACCCACACGTTTGGTTCAAGGGTGAACGGTAGTGACAATAGTTTAGATCGGATCCTTTTTTTAAAAAATATTGCAATTTTTAGAATATTGCGAAAAAAATCGCTTGATAATAGTATTTCGGCATTCTAAATTGGTGTGAAAACTTTGGATCGGATGGACCAATTTTATAAGCCTCTTGCCGTATAACCATTCCCTCGCAGTCTGATTCTTTACATAGCAAAAAGAGCTAATTTTCAATACTTTTTGACTACTTGACTACTTTTGAAATTAATTTTGCTTTGAATTTTGACCACATACGTCCCTTCGTTTGGTTCGCAACCAACATAAGGTGTCTTATGGGAAAAGGTTTAATTTTTAGTATTTTATGATGAAAATTTGTCTTTGTGTAAATCAATCATAGAGAATTTGGATCACGTAGATCTATTTTATAGAGCACACTATACACAGGGGTTCTCATGGCGACAAAGCTTAATTTTTTTTTTATGATTTGTTATGACGGAAACAACTGAAAGATAATAAAATCTTTGACAAGTAAATGAAGTTTTCTAAATTTGGACCGCGTTGACGGTTGAGCAATTTCCAATATTGAAGCCTCCATGAAAATTGTGCATTTACATAAAAGTGATGTATGATTTTTGGTGTAATTAACAGTTAAACGAAGTGATGTAGGGTTGGCATTGCCCGTAATTGTTGCCATATTTCGCGGAACGAATGCGAAACAAATCGTTACGAATAAATTGCATCGAACAGGATCCTGTCATAAATGTTTTTCGCAAACCTCTATGGGCGACCAACGAACTATGAACAAATCAATATGAGTGAACTGAATAAAGATCGAATACCAAATCCAACATATAGTCACGTACATTATCGCGGAAGAATTCGAAAATACATTTATACCCATCGACCCAGCTATATCATCGTAATTGACCAGTGAACTACGATTTTTTGCGATGTTCTACATTGAATGTTCACCAGACCAGATTCATTCATTACAAGGCTACGCATAATTCTTTCTACCCTACCCTCTGCGTCCTACTGAATATGATTTATAGCAGTAAAGATCCGACAGTCACTTATGTAACGGTACTTTGTGAGATGATTTTTTTCTAAGCGCGTAAAAACGCAATTCAAATTTCGGGTTTCATTCTTAGTTGCGGAAGTAAAGATGGACAAAACTAAATTAATTTTCATAAAGTAATTAGTTAAGAAAAGAAAAATTGTTTTTTTTTTTTTTTTGTTTTTCGTTTTTGTTATATACATATATATAATTACAATTTATGGTTTCGATGCATCACAACACATTTATATACTATATAACATATATATGTGTATGTGTAGTATATATTAAATTTGTGCATAAATTGTAACTCATATTGTTTTATGTACGTATATGCATGTGTATATATTTATCATATACATATACATATTGAACCGGAAGTCAACAATTTCCGTTTGTTTTACTTTGGTTGCGTTCGTCTTAATAAGAATCGAATTCTTTGGAAATCCCCATATAGTTTTCGTTTGATGATGTTGTGTGCAAATTGTATGCATGCGAAGGCAATTATGTAAATGAGTTCAAACTCCTCTGTCATACTTATATTACAAAGAAGCCAATATACGTGTATCCATCCATTCATGCATTCGGCTCATAAATTCCTATGTGAGTGCATAAATCAGTGTAGATAACGGTTAAAGTATGAATCGATTACAAATGAATCAGTGATAGGAGAATTTTTCATTGTGATTCATATATATATTGTGAACACTGTATAAGTGAGTCATCCACAGAAAAAGGTAACTAAACAGAGAAAAGGTCACTCAAAAGCTCCGCTTACGAATACAGATAATATAAACAAACGTACATATATATGTATATATAAATATTTGTTACATATCCTAACGATAACTTCCGTTACTGATTGATAGAGAAGGACAACAACGCTTCTATTATTCATTGTTCACCATATGCGATGTTACTCAGGAGGTGGCACGTACGCAACACATACATAGTTCATGTGTATGCAAGAGTTCTCCACTTACAACACTCATTTGGTCTACGCCTATTACTAAGCGGGCAAGCAACTGAACATTTTTCAGAGAAAAAAAAAAAAAGCTGCAGGTTTTTTTATTTAATACACGCTTTGAATCCTCAAGAAAATCATATGTGGAAAAATCTGGATGGAATCTGATAAAGATTTTTTTTTTTTTTTCCAAATTTCGAGCTTCTTCCGAAAACCACCTTATGCGTGCTGGTGAGCTAGAAGCTGATGTCTTGCCTACTAGCTTTTAACTTCTCTAACCAACTTTCAAGCAAAAACACGATAGCGTCACTTCATCGAGACGGCCGTTAAGTAGAGTAGACATGATGTCGAGAGCGATTCGAAAGGTATCAATGCTTCTGCCAAGAAATTAAAATTCTACTATAGAGTTATATATATTTTCTGGCCCTAGACATCGTCGGGGAGAAAAATGTTCGAAGAAAAATCATAAAGAACAACGACTTTCATTGTCTTGGAATTGCATAAAAGAAATAAAAAAATTTATTGTTACGAAAAAATATATTTGTAATAAAATTTTCATAATTTTAAATATATTTTCCTCGAAACACAATTTTCCAAAGGGTCACACGTAACTCCTAGACTTTACTATATAGCTTTTGATATTTCATTACAAAATTACGGCGCGAATTGTATAAAACAAAATAGTGGAATCCATGTACTAAAATAGTCGGCCTTTGCTGCTGTAAGCTGCTTGACGATGACGTATTGCTTTCATACACAATTTCATAACTTCGTTTACACCTTCGTAACAAAGTCCATGCAGATTGTGATGCGAAAATTAGTTTTATAGACCGCTGAAGCGGAAGCGGCTCTTGGACGATCGAAGATACTGAATTAGCCCAAAAAAAAGAATACGCTTAGTATCCGATGAAATTGGAAACAGATAGCCCATCATGGGTCACACTATACCACAGCTTGCTAGGGTGAGATGAGGTTAACGAATCAGAAAAGGCCTGAAAGACGTTCACCGGAAGAAGCGTTATTTTTTTACCGATCATGTAAGTGCCCTTACAACTTGGATGGGATGTTGTGCTTAATGTCTATAGTCGATTGCAAAAGTTACGTCTTTGCACTTTCATAAAATTGTCGGCTCTTGTAAATGAGACATAATCATGCATATATCCAGATCCCGGGGGAGAATCAAAATATCTAGAATGGAGCATATTTATAATAGTTGATGGAAATCTCCCGATTTGATAAATATATTAAAGTCATTCGTCCTGCAGACACTGCAGATTGAAGTGGCTTCGAAGTGTAAGCATTTGATTGCATAGTCAATCAAAATCATAGAAGAAAATTAAAAACTTACATTGTTACTGTCTCTTGTCGTTTTCTTGTTGTTTTTTTTTCTTTTGAAATTTTTGTTTCAAGTTGGCTGGAAAATGCATACGCTTGCATTGTTCTCTTACAATAAATGTGAACCGCAACGCATCACGTAACCGAATGTCGGATTAAATGACTAACTGACTGACTGACTGACTAAATATGAGAGCAGGTATGATCTCAACAGCTAACCAGAGTAGCGTAACATAAAATAAATGCAACATTTCACATCCGGTAATGTCATACGATGGAATTTTCGGTAAGACTGTAACAAATAGACTTTACCACCTTCCAAGTGTATGGGAATGGGAAATGAGCGTAAATGATTCATGCGATATCACCAATACTTTAAGTGTATGCTTTGAATGAAATAGATTTTCATTTTACCTGACAATGAATTTATCGTTTATTTTCTTTACAGATGGCTTTTCCAGTTTTCGGCAAACATTTCCAGAATGGTGTGAGGACGATAGCCTGCAAAACAAAGAAATGGAATCTAGTCGCAATACACAAACAGACCAGTTAATGGGTTTAAGGTAACGCGAATCTTGCTTGTACTCATCAATGTTAGCAAATATCTTGTAGCGGCATATGCAACACCTTCAACAATTTGCGATTTTATCCTCTTTTACTGCACCAATCAGTTTAGTTTAGAATCATTCGCTAAATCGATATACTGCCGTCTGTGCGTCTGTCCGCCGGTTCCCGTCTATCTGTTTATGTATTTTTCGCGTTCAACTTATCAGGCTGCAATGTTCGGGATCTCGACACGATTTGCCACAGAGATGAATCCAATCCTATTGAAAAAGGATTGTATCGAACAAATTTTACAATCACTTTCAAAAATGACGAAAATTGGAACCATTTTTTTTAATCAATGAACTTTTAAGTTTACTCAGAATTTTCAAACGAAATTGGAGCAATAGTTGTTTCTCGCTAGCACCTCTATCTACATGCATATGTATCTATATATAATTTGAGTGAACTTTCTCTTGTGGCAGCTTAATACTAAGCTTGAATACTATAATAATGTTTTTTGATTTTTTAATTTTAATTTTTGAGGTTTCGAAAATTTCAATAAAAGACAGAGCGACAGGCATTGCATTCAAATTTGAGAAGATTTGAATTCATATCATTTTGCATATATGATGCTCTACGTATATTAGTCTAGTCTCAATGTAAACATAATAATGAATTTTAATCGTATTTATTATTATAGATCCCTTAGAATATCTACTCCTCATTCCGATTCCGCTTGTAGTAGTTCTGCAGAGTCATCCGACTGCGAGGGTTCGACACATCATAATTTCAATGAAGCTCCTGTAGAGATAATACCTGGACTGTTTTTGGGCAATGCCATGCATAGTTGTGATGCCAGAGCTTTGCAAAAATACAATATAAAAGTAACTGATCTACCGTGCCTCGACTTTTATACCGTTACTTATAATAATTCGTCTATTCTTTTATAGTATATATTAAATGTAACCAAGGATCTTCCAAATGTCTTTGAAGCTTCGGGCGGCATACAATATTTGCAAATACCTATTACTGATCATTATTCTCAAGATTTAGCGATGCATTTTCCAGCTGCCATACAGTTCATTGGTAATGCTATAATTTTTTTTTAATTTTTAATTTGCAAAAAAAATTAACGCCAGTCTTTTTCTTAATAGAAGAAGCTCGTTCCAAAAATTCTGCCGTACTAGTTCATTGTTTGGCTGGTGTGTCCCGTTCTGTGACGGTTACTTTGGCCTATTTAATGCGAGCCTTAGATTTATGCCTGAACGATGCGTTCACTTTGGTACGTGACCGCAAGCCGGATGTGTCGCCTAATTTTCATTTTATGCAACAATTGCACTCGTTCGAACGTCAACTGGGCTTGAATAGCAACGAATGCACGGAGATGGATGATAGTAGCATTGGCAGTGCGTCAACAACGCTTGCCGGTTCGCCGAAATCCGGTGTTAGCATGTCCTTAGGTTCGTCACATTGTAATTCATCCAAATTCTCTTGTAATTGCATAGCAACTGATTGTAAGTGCATACCAACGCCCAATTATATCGCGCAATTAGCCAAAGCAGCTACCGGCATATCACCCGATTCGGGCATTGAGTTTGATCGATGGACACCTTCGGCGGATACCGGACTTAAATGAGAACAACTTGTAGGAAAAAGTTTTGTACTGCCTCCGAACAATAATGAGCCACCAATGGCTATAAATGCCGATAATGTGTCACCCGCTTCCACCAACTCTTCCTCAACTTCTACCAATACAACAGCTGAGGCCGTGTCGGTTATTGAATTACATCATAGAAATGCAAAAACTACAGAAGAGTAATAATATTAATTAACTGGAAAGTTAGTACAAAACTTTTTTCTACTTGTACAAAACGAAACACATATATAAAATAAGAACTCTGTATCCCACCTTCATCATCGCAATACATATTTTTTGTCTCGCATAATATCCCATATACATATACATATTTTCTATGTATATATATACATATATATTATTAGTTTTGAAAATTAAAAAATTCAAATCACTGGAAGATGAAAATGAAATGAAATTCTGATAATTGATCATTTTTTAAATGTAAAGCAATAAAACGAATGTTTTACAATACAACGGGGTTTTGTATGTTTGTATGTCACTTATCTACTACGGCGTACAAAACAAAAGCACTTTTAAAACGATTGAATATTAACTCTATCAATAAAATTTGAACGTGAAATTGTTTATATAATATATAATATATAATATATAATATATAATATTATAAGCCTTTATATATTCAAGCATATATCTAATATAAATCATATTTATAGTGCGTACATAAATAGCAACTGAAATGTTTATAGACTACTATTATGAAAGAATAAAAAATCTACGGAAATATTTTGCTAAAAATCCATAAGAAACAAAAACTTACAGAAAAGAAAAAAAAAAAGAAACAAAAACGAAAACAAAAACAAACAAAAAAAAAAAAAAACAAATAAAAACCAAATCCCTTAAATCACACAAACAACTCAATTTCATTTTCAATAGAGACCAAACTAATAAATAAAACAAGAACATAAACGTAAAGGAGACAAGTAAGAAAATTATATTCGGTTGTGATCGAATCTTTTATACCCATCAGCGTTGTCTTAAAAAAAGCCTAGAAAAAAAAAGAAAATTCAAAAATTAATTTTCCATACTCCATAATATTGGCGGGGGCGTGGCTGTTTTTTTTCTATTCTTTTAAGAATAAAAGTAAAAATTTAAATCGTATGTCTGTTTTAGTTTACGCTTGAGTGACGAGCCAAAAACCACGGCTAGCAAAGCTGGTCTGAGCCTTTGTTGCATAGGCATGTGGGTGTTGTAAGCGTATCCCATTTACTTGCTTTAGCCGTTTCAAAATTCTTTCACAAATTTACAAACCAAAGTATGTTTGCTGCAGATATCGAACAGATGGATAGACGAACAGACAGATACGTTTAGCTATATTCCGAATTTGAAACTGATCAAGAATGTATATACTTTATGGGGTTTTTGCAGCTTGCTCCTGGTCGTTACAAAGGTTCCAACAATATAATTAAACTTTGATACACTCTTATATTGACGTAGGCGTGGGCAATTTTTTTCATTTTAATACAGATAATGTAGCATCGCGCATAGAGTATATGTTCAAATTTTTATGGATTTATCTGTTGTCGTTCGTGAGTAAAGAGCAAAAAACTATTTTTTCCTTTTAGAAAACAAAGGTTTCTCAGTTTACGTGCTACGGTAGATGTTTCCTTCGACCGATTTTTCCCATTTCCAATATCAACCTGAGCGCAAGAACTTTCAATGCGTCTGGTTTGAGAGCGTCCCTTTTGTGATCGGGAGAATGTTTAACACAGACATAATGCAGGCGGACCCACGGACATTCAGATTCAGAATTCGATGCTAATCAAAAATATATATGTATACTTTATGGGATCTCTGAAGTTTTCTACTGGGTGTTCCAATCATTTTCATTCGGCGATGGGTACAAAAATTATAAAAGAAAACATAACTTTAACTCTTGGATGACGGTATCAGTAACTTGATAAGTTCGATAAATGTACCATCAAAACAACTGAGGAAGCAATGTTTGCCTGAGAGTGAATGAATATATCACCGATAGCCTAGCACGTTAAGTTTCAGATTGTAGAACAATCCCAACGCTAAACAGACATTACGTAAAAAAGGAATCAGTAACAATATGGAAAACGCTGGAGACTTGTTAAAACTTTTTTTCTATGAAAATATTAGGACTTCTTTTGAAAGTTTAGTCATTCATTTTTGAGAAAAAAAGCGTAATGAGAAAATATCACCATCTCAACTCAAAGAACTTTAAAGGCCACGAAGTTTGAATCGCATTCGTTTCTTAAGTTGCTGACGCGTAGGTCCATTTAAAATCAAATTAGCTTCCACAGCAGGAATATATTAAGTTTGTGCAGATGTATGCAACACCGGAAAGGACTTGAGATAGATTTGCCTTTTACTAAACCGATCGATTCAGAATCACTTTCTGTCCTTCCCTCTTGCCTTCTTGTGCTCAACGTACAAATCACAATATTTAAGATAATTGATGAAGTTTAGTGCACTGACATGCTTTGGCCCAAGGACAAACGCTATTGAAAACGATTCGGGTTGGATAACTTGGATAACTAAAAAATCATTATCTGGCTATATAATATATATATAGGATGATGTACGGTATTTAATGGTAAGCCGTGGTCCACTATAATGTTCTTACTTGTGTTGAAGCGCGACGAAATTTTGTAAATCACGTTTAGACATCTTCGCTTACGTCACTCATCGTGCGCACGACCCAACATTCATTCTAGTGAAAATCGAGAAATTCGAAAATTTTCAAAGCCACACGAAAGTCGAGTAGTCAATAATGCTTTAATATTGAATTGCTACAGTCGTCTGAGCAGCTAGTCTGAATCGATTAATCTTATTATAGTCTTAATTTGATCCATTTGATGAATAGTGACGGCTCGACTACAGCGATAAGTTATACATCCTCCAGACCAATATACGTTGCTTATGTTTTTATAAGTCTTTGGCATATTTTCACCCTTTGGAAAATGGAAAAGCGAAATATATCAAAAACACACACTCTCCAAGTTTCTTCTCTATAGTAATGGGATTAGGCTTTTTCCTTGACGTTGAAAAGAATGTACAAAAGTTTAATTTTCTATGAAACATTCATTGATTTTGTTACAAGGAATGCAAGAGCAATTCGCAAACGGAAATGTTTTCACAAATTTTTTTTACTCATATGCATTGCTTACGTTGAAGGTATGAATTTGACCTAAACATGAACAGTCGTGAATATAAAAAAAAATAATAATAATAATAATAATAAATAAAATTTATATTTTCATATAAAAGACAAAGATCGGATAGAGTGGACACTAGACAGATAGAAGACTAATTATGATTCGATTTGTTTTATCGTAGGTCTTTTAATTAAATGCATCCTTAAAGTCAGCGCATAAATGTGTTCGAAGAGTACATCCAGACAACAGCAGACTGACTCTGTCGACCAAGACCGTATTTTTTGATTTTTGCGAACTGTTCAATAAAAACAATTTCACGAATCTAACTGAAAAGCTAATAAATTCTCCAGTGATGGGTGTAAAAAAATTACACGCTTACAGAATTTTTCACGTAAAAATATTGTACTCGTGCAATGTTAATATCAGGGCGCTTTAAAACATAAAAAAAAAAAAGAAAAAAGAAGGCTGTGTAACATATAAAAGAACAAACTTACCATAGAAACCTATAAAAAAAAAACTAAAGAATGTTGACCTTAATGGTCAATCAAGAATTTTTTATGAAATTAAGCTCACAAATAACACAAACAAAGATAATTAATTAATTAAATGCAAAAAGAAAGAAAATTTAATATTTATAACTGAAATAGATTTACATTCACTTTAAACAAAATGTTGAATTGACGCAAGAAATTAGTTTTCATTTATCATTATCATGGTGCGGACAGCGACATTTGAGTCATAGGTAAAGAGCTCGATACATTCAGTTCAGTGGTCTCGAAATTGTTCAATTCTCACTCACAACCGATCGCCTTCTTCTTAAAAGGTCGTGCAGTCACTTTCCCTGCGTGAGCATCTCTCGAGCTGTGACTTCTCCCTCTCGACGGTCTTACGTACGCAAACATACGCAGTATATGCAGCGGCGTAAAACAACATGAAACGGAGTTTTGAATAAAACTTGCGAAGCTTTGAATAGGTCGAGTTCTGCGTCAATAAAAAAGCTCCCCACCATCCGCAGCATCGCAGCGTTACTTGAGATGAATAATGGCTGCGTAACGACATCCAAAGCGCAAGTAATCGTGATGAAGACTACGCGGGACATTAATGCGGTCATCAATGGTATACGCAAACGCGTGCTTGCATACAACACTTGCGTACAAACACTTTACAAATCCAACATATAGTAAAGAGGCGGCGCTGTGCAGACTTGTAAGAGAGCACAGTCTAGTTTTTCAATTATCATCATGACCCCTGCATATATGATGTATTGAATAAATACTTCTTATGATCTTATTATGAATAGGGCTTATCCAAGTCTGTCACGTAAGCAGAGTCGTTTGTATGCATTATTTTCTCGAAGGAAAACTCAGAAAACTAACCTATTCGATTAAAAAAAAGACATAGAACATAGACCTCGAACCAAATCGAAAATCAGGTGAGGACACTTCTCTCTCACTTTCGAATTATATCATTGATTAGTAATTAATTAGTTTGCTAAATGGTGAACACGAATATAATTTACTCATCATAATAATAACTTAGTCTTAGAGAGATATGCGAATCAGATACTCTCCTAATATAAGCTTGAGCTGCCAAGCAAACGTTTTATGTAGGCAGCCTTTTTTTTGTTTGTCTACTACAAATTTACTAATAGAGTGTAGAAATTTCCCATTTACTTTAAAAAGAATTGTTAAAATGATTCTTTATATATTGTATATTTAATGAAAAATCATTTTCCCCACGAAAATATCAGACCAAAGAGGTTTTCTTCCCGTTAATGAATGCTCTTCACATACTTGAGAGAATTGAATGCATTTTGCAATTATAATCCTTTATCTCTACTATGCACGCCTTTCTTCTTCGTTTTAATACCCTACACCACTTGCGGTACAGGGTATATTAAGTTTGTACGGACGGTTGTAATATCCAGAAGGACTTAGGGTAGGCGGCACACCTTTTATTATAAGCTTATTTGTAGACCCGTCTGTCTATCTATCTGTCTTGTTTTCTTGTGTTCAACGTACGGGCCGTAATTTTCGAGATATTTTGATGAAATTTGATGCACTAACGAGTTTTGGCCCAAAAACATTATTAGAAATTGTTCAGATTAAAACCATTTCGTCGACACCTCCCCATATAACGACTTATTTCGAAAAGTTGTAATAACCTGTATGTCGCGGCAAAAATCGCTTAGTAATAGTATTCCGGCATTCTAAATTGGCGTGAAAACGATGGATCGAGCAATTTTTTTAACTCTTTTCCGTATAGCCTTTCCTACGGAAATTGAACTTTCATTTCGTAAAAAGATCTAATTTATAATAATAATTGGATATAAAAATCAGCCTTACTGAGTTTGGACCACGTAGCTCTATTTTTTGGATCCCAACACACATAAGGCTTCTAATGAAAAATAAGTTCGTATCTTTCGAAAATGTGTAATTTTTTATATTTTATAATAAGAATTTGGCCTTAATAAAGCAACGGTAGTGAAAATTGGATCACGTGGATCAATTCTTTTCAGACCGCCACTATATGAAAGCAAACCTACTTCTTGTGGGTAGCCTTGTCCGACTACAGCATTCTTATTTGTTAATTTTTAAGATTGCAAGTTGGACAATATTTGAGATGACTTTCATTAATGTTCGTATCTAAAATAACATCTTAAGGCAAATAAGAATATGCCGGCATAATTTTTATCACACTGTAAGTGCATTAAGTTCGCACCTAGACTTTTAATTTTTTTTTTTTCTAATTCTGCAATCAGTATTAAATTCTAGTTTATATAAGAAAAGTAAATAACACACATAAACGAAGCGTGTAGACATGGACATCTTTTGCACTTGCAATGGACTCAAAATTTATTTTTATCGATATTTAGATCAAAACAAAAAATCTCATTGAATTTTACGGAATATAAGGAGACATTGCGAAATCTCTATTTTTTACTGTTTATTAATACAAACAGGCTGGAAGTTCCATCGTAATTTTAAGGCAAAAATATTTCGATCAAATACGATCGAATTTGTCGTTATCATTAACATAATGAAATAATAATTAAAAGTCAATTTTTACCAACTATTCAAAAGAATTAAAGGACCGAATTGAATAATATAGTCCCAGCACATTTTCTCTGCACTTGCTACGTTACATAGTTGATTATTGTACGGCTATGCTACATATTTATTCTTAGCTAATTCCTCCGCTTGCAAAGGTTTTATTGGGAAAGGAAATCTCCAATCAAATCGAATTTGAAACATTTCAAACATCTACACGCAGTTGCTTTCTTCGTATAAATTAAGACTTTTTGTTTTCTTTTTTTTTTTTATTATTTCAAATATAAAATTATGAAAACTTGATAAATAAAGAATATATTTAACTTTTTTCTAATTTTAACTTTATTTACCGATTTAGCTTGATATACGATATACAATTTTAAATTGTCATAGTTTGCAGTAAATAATTTGAATTCGCAATTCTTATACACGCGTACAAATAACTTATAAAAGTATTGAACACACAAAATATATTGCTTAGAGTTGATATAGCGTAACAATTAAGAGTGTTACTAAAGTATATTAAGAAAATATATAGCAACCAATGTAAAATCAAAGGAGAAATTATCGTAAAGCAACTAATTAAATACTATTTTTTAATACGCCCAAAAAAAAAAGAAAACAGTTTTAAATAAATAAATAATTTTTGTTACATTTTTTAAACGTAAATGCTATCTAAACATAATATTACTTTTGACGATCGATTAAATTATTGTCTTTTGCATATGTATTTGTTATGCAGTAGTCTTCGTTTACAAACCCTTGTTGAAGTAAATCTTTTCTGGTACTTTGCCTTTAGTTCTTTCTACCATTTCCTCATACAATGCCGGTTCAAAACGTTTCATAGTCGAAGTTTTCAGAGAACTAAAAAGAAAAAGGACTAATTTCGAGCAATTACGTATATTACGCACATTCATTTACCATATCTGAGGAAACAGCGCGCAAGCAGTTGGTACCATGAATAACAAGCTACGAAAAGAAAGAAAAAAACCATCGCATATGATCTTCAAAGCCAAGACTTTGTAAAATAATATTATTTATTTCAACTTACAAACATCCCACCATACAAGTTTGTACGGACGCATCTAGCAATTTCATACGTTTGTAGGCCGGATATGCCTTTTCGATTTTCTCCATAAGTATAGGTAGCAGTAACATCCCTGGTGCGCACATGGTTATACGAGACATTACCACCTGGCTTATACCTTTCACAGCTGCCAGGCGACTTCGGCCTACGGTATTGCCGTTTTCATCAGTCACTTCTATGCCCTTAGCAATTTCGTTCTGCCTCATTAACGGTATATTAACACAATTGGCTACAGCCACTGCCGCGAAAGGCACATAACGCTATAAATTTTGTAAAAGGTTTTTATTTACTAAAACTGTAGACATGAAAGCATACAGATGTCAGAGTGAACCTGAAAAATTGGAGGAGCCCTTTTGGTCCAATAACTTTTACAGCCTAAGGCCGCTACGAGAGCTGAAGACGTAGCCGAAACATAAGCTACGCCTAGTTGAGTGACGGAAGTAGGCGAATTAGCATTACGATTCGTGTAATTAACCAGAGCGTTAAACGACTGATTTATAAATTGACAGAGGAAAATCTCAGGCACAGTACGATAAAAAGCCAACATAGCTCCAGTGATTATCATACCGCCGGGCATCTTTAAATAGAAATATTTCTTAATTTGATAACAGAACATGTGATTCAAAGCATTTTTGGCGTTAATTCAAATTGAAAGCATCATGCTGCCACGCGACTTGCAGTTTCCTCAATTTACTTAAGATGTTTCAATTGTACGATTTAAAAATAAATATGTTAAGTAAGAGCATACCATTCTGTACATACACAAATATACAAAAAGCATACCTGAAAGCTCATACGTCCGGCAAAATTTTGCAGCTCACCGGAATCAGGATGAAATGCTGAGCTATACAACTTCATGGCATATTTGACTTGATCCGATGTAGTACCGGGTGGTTCTTGACCTTTGCGATATTGCTCTACCAATGTTTTAGCTTGACGCAATTTATCATCGGACAAAATGCAAGTGCGTGGATCGCTCATCCAAGCAAAATGCCGAAACCGTCCCACAAACGTATTAACATCATACAAGGGTTTGTCCACATCAATGCGACCTGGAAACTGGAATAATGAGCGGCAACATTTCTTACAAAGTGCTTTTCCCAACTTACTCATCTTTTATGAATTTTACAGCGAACAATTGGTCACTTTGTAAGACAAACCAATATTACGTAAGTACTTTAATACCTTATCAAAAATATATTTCAAAATATGCCAAGACGTTCAGCTTAGTTTCTAAAACCAAAGCAGTTAGAAGTCAATTGCCTGCAATTAAAACAAAAATAATTCACACATAATTCAATTTGAACAGTTATTCACAACGGTACTGTAGTAAAAGAATATATATTATAATACTTTAGCATAATCGATGCACACATCCAACCACCTCTCTTTCACATAATTAGGGCTTTGGGTTGTTTTCGTCTCACTTCTCAAGTCAAATTTTAATTTATTTTTACTGTGAAAATAAATTTAGAATTTACTTACCTTCCGTTTACCGTAGTTTTCAGCCTTTTCCGGTATAACAATTTATATAAATTAAGCGCATTCGATCATTCATTCCGTTTGGGGTTTTTACGCATGTCAAGTGCAACTAACAGAGACAGAGTTGTATCTATTGCACCAATTTCTAATGATACGCTTATAAAATTCATGTCTTTATTTTTTTAAAAATGACTACTAAATTAGTCAAGAACGTATCGACTCGTATCGTTCGAAAATGTGTCATATATATATTACAAGAAATTTTTTATTGAAAGTCCATAGTTTTGTTTATTGCCTTGTTGTTGACAAATCACGACAAATGAATCTAAACTCTCATATATTTCCTTCTGATCTTTTTCACGTTTTTTCAAACTTTCGCCCTCTATTTTTTACTATTTTTTACTTTTGTTTCTATGAATAACCACTATCTTGAGTATAGTTTTTTTTTTTTTTTCAAAGGTATTCGCCAAGTTCTTTTAACTTTAGACTATTATTCAAAGATAATTTTAATGCATAAGTTTTAACCCGATAACGATTCTCACAGGGGGAAAATTTGATATAAATGTTTATTAAAATTTTATGCAAAAATGGATTTCCTAATGTATAAAGCTACAGTAAAAATCTTACTCCTAATTTAGTCATCTGGTCAGCAGGTTGTGCTTATATGAAAATATGAGAATTATATTTTAAGCCACAGCTGTTGTTGACATTTTATCTTCATACTTGTATTTGTTTTTCATGTTTGTTCATGTTCGTTCATGTTTTTTGTTTAAATCAATTTCGCAAATATAATGCTAAAAGTCAAAGTGCAGTTCAATTTAATTAAATAGAATTTCAACTTTTAAAATTTAATAAATATTATTAAGAAAAGTAAATGAAATGTGAATAATATTCGGAGAACTCTCGCAATCTCTTTACAACTACGCAACAAAAACTGAACCAATCGAAACGAACCCTAATAAAAATTGAACTAGTCGAAAGGACCCTTCGAATTGATAACGAAAATTGAACCAGTCAAAACAAACCCTCGGATTGATAACAAAGATTTACCTTAATTGACGGGAGAGGAGGAAGGAAGAGATACATACATATTAATTATTTAAAGCAAAAGTTTAAAAAAGAAAAGAAGAGAAAAGGAAAAAAACCAGCTTCATAACGGCCAACACCTACAAATACATTCAAAATAGCCAATTATTGATAAATAGCCAAGAAAATGGTTAATTTTAGAAATTTTCCTAATTTCATATTCGTATGGATTTGCTGTTGTATAGAACCCCTAATATGTTGTCAAGGCACCACTCAATGCAATATATTGGCCGTGCTACCGAGCGTGTGGAAATCTCATTATCTATTCGGACGTCATTTAATGCGACAATTAATAGAACAAAGGAATTGCACTGTTACGATAATAAGTGCATATAGCACGAAAGATACAATAAAGGAAGAATACAAGCAAAATGGAAAACTGCAAGAAATCTTGGTGGAGGGATTATTAAATAATTGGTTAGAAATGGGCATGAGTTTCGATATTGATAAAATACGCGAGAAATCGATACTGGAACGTTTTACACGGCTGATGTATGCAAGCACCAGTAATATAGATTTGTTGCTGTCCGACGAAGAAGTACATAAAATGTTAAAGAGAAAAGAAAAATTCAATTTACTTATAGTAGACCTGTTTTTAAGCGATGCTTTACTGGGGTAAATATATATATATACATATATATCTGTACATGTATATAGTACATGTGTATAGTACTTATTTAATTTAATTACGTTTTTCTAGTTTGGCTTTCTATTATAAAGTGCCTGTGGTGGTCATAAGTCCTAGTGGTTCTAATACTTGGTTACATCAAATTTTCGGTAATCCTCAGAATGCTGCTTTAGACCCAAGCAGTTTTTTACCTTATTCAGAGAATATGCACATTTGGCAGCGTTGCTTAAATACATTGATGGCTGTTTTTGAAAAATTAACATACAGTTTTTTTCATATGATAGCGCAGCAAGTGGTCTATGAAAAATACTTTGAACCCTTTTGCAGAGAGTTGCCGCATTCTAAAGATCTCACTGAAAACTTATCAATGGCTTTGATAAATACACATCCCATATTACAGTATCCACGAGCTCATTTACCGAATATGTTAAACATAGCAGGAGTACACATAAAAAGTGATGAAGATCTATATTTACCAGAGGTTAAATAATAATGAATTATTGCGTTATTTACTTTTAAATAATTTATTTGTTAGATTTTAAAAGATTTCATTGACGGGGCTCCCGACGGCGTAATATATATGAGTTTAGGGGCGAATGTTTATGGTTTCCCAATAGAAAAATTAGACGTTTTTCTTCATGTTTTCGAAGCACTGCCCGAACTACGTTTCATTATTAAATATGAGGCGGAAGAGCCTATGCTTTTAACAAAGAATGCAACATCACAGCTATTAATACATCACTGGTGGCCACAACAAGCCATATTAGGTAATTGAAAGGAGGAAACAAACACTAGCGATGAGTTACAAGATAAAATAATAATATTTTATTTTTCAGCTCATAAAAATGTTAAATTATTTATAAGCACTTGTGGGATAATGAGTACCGTGGAGGCCATACATTTTTTAAAGCCAATATTGGCTATGCCTATAATGCCGGAGCAACATGTTCTTGCCAACAGATTAAAAAATCAGGGTGCAGCATCTCTACTTGTTTACGAGGAAATTGCCTACAATCAATTACTTATCCTTATAAGAGAGATATTAACAAATATCAGTAATTACCAAGAGAACTTAAAGCGTTTAAAACATCTCCTACTGGCGGACATAAATGGTGTTAGTAGTATTGAACGGACACTGAATGCAATTGATTTGATTTTAGATACTCAAGGAGGAGATTTTTTTAAAACTCATAACCATACCTTAAATTTCTGGCGTACGGCCTTAGTAGATGTCCTAGCCATACTGCTTGTCGGTTTTTTAATAATATTAGCCGGACCATTTTTATTGATAAGGTACTTTTTAAAAAGATCATATCAAAACCAAACTAGGTTTAACGACCTGAAACGTTCAAGTAGCTATCATTGCTCCATGCTAAACGATCGCTTGAATATAAATGATATAAACAGACAGACAGTAAATAGACGACCCTCGTCTATATCGCAAAATGGTCAGGAATTTTTTATAGATGAAAGACGTTTTTGCGGAAGCAGTACCAATCTACATCAAAGACGTAAACGAAACTCTTCGAATTGTTCAAATAGTTCGTCGTGTTGTTTATGTTCATCATCGTCATCTTCAGCTCCAACCACACCTTCAGCTAAGACCACTACAACCAACGTTATGTAAAAACGGTGCAAAAGACAATTGTTTTTTTTTTTTTTTTTTTTTCTTTTTACCGTTTATTGGTTATGTTATTTATATCCAGTCGCACTTTTCATTTACCAATGTTACCTAAATGTTGGGCTTATAGTCACAAAAACATAACAGTAATCTCCTGCAGTATAAGAAATCATCAAGGCAATGATTTATTACTGCTGCATATGAAATTGAGAATCCAGTCATACGGCCGTTAACCTTAATAACTTCTAGGTCTGTTAAACAACACGCGGAACCTTTCCGAGCTGCCTATAGAAAAGAAGGCTTGAAACTTAAAAATCAAATTTGTATAGGAAAAAAGTTAAAATCCCATATTTTTCAAAAAAAAAAAAGAGAAGAGCTTTCTTTGCACATTTCAAAAAACATTTATGGAAATATGCAAATATTAGGCAATTTTAAAAAGCCCTTTCACACACATTGTGTGATAAAAACGTGCGGAAGGTAAGCAATACATATAACTTGTTCCAGTTAGTTCTCTAACATAACTCTCCCATAAAAAATCAAGAGAACAACGCGTAAGGTAGCTATGAAATATTAGTTTTTCATGTTCATGTTATCGTATTTACTGTAAAATGCAGTTTACGAAGGCTTTTAGGCGATAACCGTTACGCCAAACTTCAGGCGCTTATAAGATTTTTGAAACCATTGGCACGAAAGACGGAAATATACAAGATTTTTTAACCCATTCGTTTCGGAAAACGAACACAGAGAAGCGATCATATATGCGCTTTCGATCAGAACAAGACTCTAGTTTGATTGGGTATTAAAGTCCGAAAAGTCGTAAATATTTTAATATGAAAATGAATATTTTTGTAGATATCTAATTGATGAGTGTAGGTGAACTTGATTAAGCAGCGCGTTACTATGGATATAGTATTCGAATAATTTCTAAAAAACAACCGAATTAAAGCCCATCATCAATATTTGTAGTGTGCCGATCTGTGTCCTCCTTTGTATGTAGCACTACTACAAAATTTATTTATCTTGTAAAACTTTCTATATATATATATATATATATACATGCATGAAACATGTATATATGCAGTACCGACTGCAACCGACTGTAAGCATATAGTCGGAGCTCTTATGTATTTTTTCAATTATTTTTGAATATTATTACTTTTATTATTATTGCTAGTATTCTAGAATGTAATGCAAAAAATATTTTTTATATTATTCATTGTTTTTGTAATCTGTTCGTTCAATGTATTGCATTAAGTTATGTAAATTGTTATCTCCTGGGTCGCCCAAAAAAAAAAGAAAAGAAACGTCCCTATCGTCACCAATGATGTAATATTTTATGATGTAAGTTTATTCTCTCTCTCTCTCTTTGTCCCCCTCTGTCTCTCTCTCTCTCTCTCTCTCTCTGCATGTGTGCCTGAACCTTGAAATTCAGTTATGCGTACACAATCCATTTAAATAATTTGAATGAACACGAGATACGTCAGGAATTTTATACAACCATTGTATAAAACCAGCTTTATTAAGCTGAACCGAAGCTCCTAATGTACATGTATATGTGCACATGTTGAAATCCTGGTTATGTCTTCAAATTATGACGAGTAAGCTTTCGGCAGAGGAACGAATAAATTAAATTATTTTTCGCGTTTCATACTTACACTGTTTAGCCATATATCTTAACTTTATGCATATATGGACAGATAGAGAGATATGTTGTTCCTTTTATGGGCGTAGGGGCAGCGCACTGCCAATTAGTGGCTCCACAGTGGTATCAAACCAGCCCGGAAAATTGCGCGTTGGAAAATTGGAATTTCCCTATCACCCAACATATACCTACTTCGATTTTGATCAGCCCATAATGTGCAAATACAAGTAATTAGCGAGTAACACGGTAATAATTTGGAGTAGCGAGACAAATTGAATTTTCTCATTTGTTTCACTTAATAACGATTACAATTCTTATAGGATGTCGTATGCTATGGGTGAAACGGGAGAATTCGCATTTATCGTTCATAGAACTTGTGAGAAGTGTTAGGAAATATGCCTCATATCACATACATACATAATTTCCTCTCATTTGAATGCATTTTTTCGGGACATCTCTTTCATAACTCTCATAACAAACACATTGTCATTGACTAAATGAACTCATAAAGTAGTACATACATGTATATGGAGTTCAGTAACTCTTGGGATGATTAAATATGAACACTGCAGGGTTCCTAAATATTATGGGATTTTTAAGTTTGTATTTTGAAAAAAAGTCCAATTTTTTTTTTAGTTTATTCCATTTAAGGAACACAACATTTTTTTTTTGCCGTCTAGACTATACGTTAGAATTATTAAAAGTTGAAATCGAATACTTTGAACTTTTATTTTTTTATTATTACTAAATACTGTATAAGAGTAGTGCAAAAAAACAAAAATCTTTTCTCAAGCGGCGGACATTGTTTTATCATTTCATATGATAGCTTTTGTTTTTTTCTTTTTTTTTACATTTTACAAAAAAAAGTGCAAGCTGTAATATAAAATCTACCGAAATCTAATAAGACAACAGTACCTTAAACACTCTCTAGGACCCCTATCTGTATAAATTGAAAAACTCATCCCATTTTAAATTCGGCTTAAAGTTGTAAAGCATTGATTAAATGCTACCGAAAGAAAAACAAAGGATGAAAGGGATTACTTAATGTATAAAAATGAAAAAGAAAAAAAAAAACTTAATAAAGAAAAGTTTCATTATTATGCGGTTTTTGTGATTATTTTGTTATTGTTTTATTTAATAGTGATAGCTTTTATAATTCTTCGTTTTTAGGTTTTATTTTTCATGGATATTTATCAACTAAAATACAAAAATATTTTTTTTTAGATTTTAGAATTTTTTTTTTTTTTTAAGTAAATAAACACAAATGTGAGCGTATGAGTTATGCAAGTAGATTAATTACTTTATACTTTCATTTTTTATTAATTTCAGGCTGGTTTTTCGTTTTGTTTTGTTTTGTTTTCTGAGAAATTCTTTTGGCTGGTTATAGGTATATGCTCTTATATATCTATATTTGTATGTGTATTTATATAATAGAGTTAAAGTAAATCTTGATAAAAGTTTATATATATATATATATATATATATATATATATATATATATNTATATATATATATATATATATATATATATACATATATATATATATATATATATATATTATTTATTTATGTTTTTTTTTCTTGTAAATTCTACAAAATTTAAGTGAAGCTTAGATGTGCTTAAAAAAAAATGTTTTTTTTCATTAATTGTAATATATGTATACTCGTATTACAAATGTCGATACCGACTAAAAACCCGACTGGCATATCAAGTTGATTTCTTCTACTCTTCTTCTTTGTCGATATTAACACTGATAACACAATTAATAAACGTTAAGATCACATCGTATTTATAGAATTATTTTTAATTTGTTTTTTCCTTGATTATTTGTTTGAATTAAATAATTAATTACTCTTTATTATAACTATTCATTTTTTTTTTTCTTTCTTTGTATCACCACAATTTGTAATACTTGGAATTCTTTATATTAAATAAAAGAAGTTAAAAGAAAAAAAAAATATGTAGAAAACAACAATTGTAAAAAGAAAATAAATTATTAAAATTTTAAAAACTTGGAAACATGAACAATTCACAATAAACGAAGTATTTTTATTATATATAAATAATTAAAATTGGTTTTTCTTTTTTTTTGTTTTTACTTTTGTTTTCTTTAAGGAAATTATCACTTGAATTATGAAAGGCTTTTAATTTTAATTTTACTTTTTAGTTTTATTAAGGTAATCTTCTCTATCCAGTGTTGTTTGTTATTGCGTTCAATTATTAACAATAGAGAAATTAAATTTGGCTTGAACCCAATATATATATATATATATATTTCCTTTTTTTTTATATATATATATATATATATATATGTATATTTATACCCACCACTAATAGCTTATGTTGAAAGGAGAAAGTTATATCAAAGACGTCGTATGTTGCGTGCAATATTTGAAATTATAATTTTTATACGATTTAACAGCAGCAGGGAGAGGGCGCACTATGTATAAACAGCTCTCTTATTTTTGTAAGAGGTTTTTTGTGAATCGTGATTTGCAACTACAATCGCATTTCCAACAAAACAAATTTACAGTCAAGGTTAATGATCCTAAGCCAAGTTTCGGATATATTCTGTAGGAGAGCGGGGAGAGATTATAGGCGAACTTATCTCGTTTTACTTCATTCCAATAAACGTAAGCGTCAAGCTAAGCTTTAAGCAAAGTTTTCGGGATACAATGTGGGAATCGACATGGGTCCGACCTATGCAAAGATTTAACTTAATTTTTGTCTTATGGAATAAATGATATTCGATTCGTTTTTCTTCATAAAGTTTCGCCATAGCAATCGTAACAGACAGACAGACAGACAGATAGACAGAACAATGGCAATTCAATTTCGCTATATTCATGCATAAGGGTATCTCCCATTCCCATATGACTTCGTGTGTTACTAGCTTTTGTCACATGACTATCGTAACCTCTGTGGTGGATATACAAATAGACGTTTTTATATATATGTATGTATGTATGTATGTATATATGTATGAATGCACGGATGCATGTGTAAGTATATTTATATCTATGTTCGTTTCGCATGGGCGATGTTCTTCTTGCTGCTCGTATGTATATTTCGCTTGCATTTCCATAAGTAGTTCAGTAGGATACGATTATTTCTTATTGTTTACTACCAACAACAGTGTTTTGGTTTATTTGTAACTTTTTTATTGGTCTATATAGAGGAAATATGTGTTAGTTTTCTTCTTTTTTTTCGCATCCTTCGTTATTGTATTTTTAAAATTTTTTTGTCTAATAATTGCAATAAATTCATTAAAGAGACTTCCGTGAGGCAAAAAACGTTAATAAAAAACAATCAACATTTCTATTTTTAATAAAATCAATTGTTTAAAATTTTGTTTTTTTTTTTCAACACAAAAAGATTGTTTTCAATTTTTAAATTTATTGCCCTGTTTGCTTTTATTTTTTACAGAAATTTCAAAATTGTATTAATTTGTGTTTGTATTTATTTATTTTTTTTTATTTTTTTTTTTTCAATTTTCTTTTTTTATTATTGGTCTCTAAATTTTACATATTGGATATTTTTATTTATTTTTTTTTTTCTTTTCTTCTTTTTGCGTGAATATATATGTATTTCTAATATAATAATAATAAGATACCATTGTAATAAATAATAAACAATTTTGAAGTAATATCTACGAGATAAAAAGCAAAACGTATTTTTTTTTTTTTTCCAAAATAAAGAGAAAATAATCACAATTAAAATTGTCAAAATCACAAATTTCAAATGAAATGAAAGAAGTTGAAATCTTTTTTAGCTTTAAAATTTATACAAATTACTGGAGAAACGAATTGTTCTATGGCTTATCCCAAGAACCCCGAGAATTGGTTTGGTATATGCTTTGTTCTTCAGTTTTAAAAGCACCCAGAAATGTATAAAACACGTTATCAAAATAATGATGATCCGAAACGATTCAACTATCCTTCGCCGTTCGCCTATCAGGCACTGCGTATCAACTAGTTGAGATAAAAAGCTTTCATTGTCGGCTTCTCGCATTCGCCAGAAATGGACTACGAAAAAATACAATGCAATAGCTCAAAAGCTCGCATTTACAAATTCAGATATTGATCTTAAATTGGTTAGCAATGCCCTGTCAACACCATCGCACAGTTGATAGCCTTAAGTATACGTTAACCTTACTTTGAGATATTGATCGGAAAGATTGGGCCCCATACGAAAGTTGACTATAAGCCTGGCGGCTCGATTGATATACAGGTATATTTGTCTCGCAATATCTTTGCAACTCCTAACTCGAAAAAGAGTTTGTTCTCTTTTGTCTTGGAACTTACTTCTCTGGTTAAATTAATAGTAATAATAATAGTAATAGTAATAATAATAATAATAATAATAATAATAATGATAAACAAATGTGTTCATAGTTTAATCCATTCTCTATCTAATTGTGATGATTTTCAAACTTCACTTGAATCGAATTTTCAAATTCGATTTGAATTTTAATGACACCGGCATAGTATTTCTTTCGAAAATGCCATCATGTAAACATTTCTAATGGATGTAAAAAATATATTTTTGAGTTTTACCAAATCACTTAATTATTTTTACTAAATTGAAAAGATCAATATAAAAAAAAAAGGATTTTTTTTTATCATCAACAATTAACGTGTTGCTAGAAAAGCGCATTTAATCTAAATATTAATATTAAGAGAAAACTTACGTTAATTACTTAAAGGTATACTATAATGGATATTTGCTTGGAAGCTGCGAACATTAAAGAAATTAAATTAAAAGTGAAATAAAAATAAATTATTGGGAAAAAAAGTTTGCAAAAACTTTGCGAGCTTTAGAACTTTCCGAACTTTCCGAACTTCCCCCAATGGTATTATTACAAATTCGATATTTTGAACGGCCCATGGAAAATCCCAAAAATAAAACAACAGAAACAAAACAGAAATGTCCCTCCCTACGAAGGAAGCTGGCTGAACTGCAATGGTAGTGGTTGTGGTTATCTATTAAATTTTATAAAATTCTCGGTTAAAGTCGAACGCCAGAACGTCTAACGCACTAACATCTTATGCGTATAAAATATTGCGAGTTACAAAAATTTGCAAATAAACCATATCGAGGAGGTTTTTTTTTTTTTGTATTATTGCTACTATTTCGCGACAATTTATAAAAGATTTTCGAACACGTCCTGTAAATGTAATGATAAACGGAAAAAGCATTTGCACTCCGAGTCTTAGATAACTAATGCTTGTGTGTTTTGATAAGCCGTTTGGTTCGAGGAGACTTCAATGACAGTACGTCATAGTTGGGTAATCGACTCCAGCTTATAGCTAAAGGATTTAAGCTAAAACTGTCAGCACCGCTATGAACTATTGATGATGCTATTGTTTATCGAACCTCATACGGTATACATATCGGCCGCAAATAAATCAAAGCGAAAATAGCTTCCTATCCTAAGATCGTCGTATCATAGGCATGCCTTTTGCCCCTTCAAATTAGTTCGAGTTGGTTCCGACAAGAGCTCGAAGGAATATCAGTTTGCAGTTTGCTTTGGAATCTTTTTGGACGTATCTATGGCAGTTTTCAAAGTCATATTTCCAAGCAGCTTCGCATTAAGGCACACAAACGATAAGGTTTCGTTTTTCCTTTTTTCTTTTTAATAGCTGCACTTTTTACTCGGCTCATAACGCGAGCATAAAGAGACTGTACACCAAGATATTGCTTTGAGATGTCTTGCAATTAAAATGTCAAATGTTTGCTACAAATCCAGAAAATAAATATATATATAAATATATATATAATTAGTCTCATAGAATGCAAAACGAAAACATGCAGTAGACATGAGGTAAAGTACATTACAAGTGCATAATCAAATTTGAAGAAAGAGTCATCGAGGTTCATAAATGCCAGCGAAATTGATTTTGAAGATAAGAAAAAAAAACTTGTATTTTCAATTCAGTTCAAACCGTTTTGTAAGAGCAACGACAAAAAAGTCTTGTAAACTGACAAAATGTCACAAGGGTTGTAGAGCTTTTTATGTTCAAGTTGCCCGTGGTTGTGATTGGACAAACCACTAGCGACGTGAAGCTCATATTAAAAAGTCAACTGGAAAATTATTATAAAATCTATAACGAAATCGTCCAAGTATGCCCCCTACATGCATGCGTTCGTGCTGAATCGTATATGTGCATGTAGGCATTACTCCACACATATGTCTCATAGTCCACATCATGTGCGTATAACTTGCGCATCCTCTAACCTTCTGAAAGAGAATTTGCATAGCCAATGCCAGCTCTTCACGTTAATCCCTTTGGCTACTGCTACTGCTTGAAATGGTTGAAAGATTGTTGCATTTAACGTTCACCGGTTATTTCACATCCGAAAAGATGTTGAAGGCAAGAGGTGTTGCAATGGATTACGCCATTGCTAAATCAATTTTCTTAACAACCTATGTTCTGATGATTTTTCTTCAAAGGGTAGATAAAGGAAAATTGTTCAACTAATTCGCAAATTCCCAGCTTACTGTGGAACCATTTCTTATGCGGACGCTTTCGGGTAACAAAAACTAAGCAAATGCGCGTGCTGCGGTAATGGGCTTGGCTTGAACTTGTACTCGAAACATTAGTGCAAGTGAGTCGAGAAAGAAACAATGGCCATTTGACAATCTTCAAGAGCGTCGCCAAGTTCTTTATTTTAATCGGTGTAAAAGGCGAGGCGCAGAAGTGCTTGAAATAAAAAGACTGCAATGGTTGCGCGTGAAGACAGATGCGTGGATTTCGTTGATTATGACCCAATCTCCGAAAGAAACGAATATTCGAATTATTGGGAACGAAGGCTGATGAGTGACGCTTGGGGCGCTTGTAATGGAACCTAACCTTTTTTTGATCGCAATCATTCTGCAAACGAATTTTCCTTTGTAACGTTATACAGATACAAAAATATATTCATAATTATGGAGAAAGTATATTTATTAGGTGTCCAAATAAATTCCTCTCGTTAAAATTGGGTGCTTCATAAAACATAGCTGACGCGTTGACGCGTTGACGCTCACTTTAAGATCAGTGAGTGCTTCTTTTTTTGGGTATAATATAGGACTGCTTCGCACGTCGCGTGCAAGCTCACACAATGGACGTCTGTTGATATCATTTACTTCAACAGGTTAAATTTTCCTGAAATTTTGTGTAAGTTTCGGTTGCTTTGGCTTTGCAGGCTTTTGTTCAGTGCACAAAACAGTCGAAAAGTGGCTTGCGGGATTTTGGAGAAAACTTTTGTAGTCGTGAAAACGATGAAAATTCGCATACGTCCGTCTGTCTCCCGCAAAAACAACAAAGGAAATAATTTTCAGCTTAGGCTGAGAAGTTGTACCGCACCCGGCATATTCTCCTGGCATGGCCCGGCGCCTCTTTCGTTTACCACCCATTCAGGTCGATGCAGTGTTGTTAAGCCGATCAGTGATTCACAGAAGTTGAAGATGTGCGAAAATACGTCGATCGCTGTTGCGCCTGCGTCTATAAGCTAACCGATAAATGACAAAAGACGCTAGATTGTTAAGCTTTGTAACAAGGATACCATAAACACTGATGAATTTTATCAAAAACCGGAGGAACTTATATGTAAACCTATTATAAGCAGTTTGATTGAATTTTATCATATCCCTATGGCAATAATAATCTGAACACAGTACTTGGTAAGAAGATGGATAGATTCGCAGAGTTTTAAAAATTTTTCCAGCATCTCGTAGGTGTACTAACTAAAATGGCATGACGTTAATATAATAATAATAATAATAATCCGCTTTGTTTGTACATTCTTTTTTTTTTTTTTTTTTTTTTTTTTGAGAATTTGTGGACGAATTTTGTCCGACCTTACAGACTATCAAAATTTTCACGGACATTCGCGAACAAAGATGTCTATAAGATTCAAGCTTAAGGCCGTAAAAGGAAGACTTGCAAAAATATTGAAAGATTATTAAGTTTTTCGTAATTGTAGTTCTTGGGCCCTTGATTTGGTCAACTTGGAACATTTCAACGTACGGACAATCGAGAAAGATAGCAAAATCGAATTCACTATTCGCGATAATCACATACATACATAATGGGACCTATCTCTCTGAAGCATAGAAGCATTTGGAAATATTAATGAACTTCCTAAGCGGCGGATATAAGAGAACGATATAAAATTGTGGAAAACTTTTAAACTTAGGTACATTGAAGACATATACGATATGGGTGGATATAGTCTTTATAAAAAAAAAAATCTGTCAACGATCAAAAAATGATGCAAAGGACACCATTCCCAGTTATACTGTTAAAATCAATTTAATTGAAAATCAAAAATCACAAAATAAAATAAATATATAAAATCGATCGACGGAAATGATGTAGTGTAGAATTTTAATTGATTCCCGAATTTGTGTCATTCTCCAATTGCCAGAATTACAAAAGAATTAGCCTTTAAATAAAAAAAAAAAAAATAAATAAATAAATAAAGTCTAAAACATATTTGTTCGTGTAAATATTACTACAAAGTTATGCGATAATATATAATAATAAAAAATATGTAATACGTAAGCATGTCTTTTTACTGTTTTCTGTTGTATTAAATTTAATGTGTATTTTGCTATTGTTGTTGTTGTTCCATTTTTTTCCTTCTTTCGGTTTTTTGCAGGAAAAGTATTTATTTAAAATGTTTTTGCCCGTTTTGTTCACATTAATATTCATATCAAGACAATTGTTTACTTTTTCGTTTTTTCGTTTTCTTTTTGTTTTTTGATTACAGTGGAAAAATAATATTTTTTTACATGTAATGTTTAAATATATATATATTTATAAGTATAAATAAAGGATAATATTATAGTATTACTAAGTTGTAAGCGTAAATAACAAAAAGAAAAAAAAAAAAAAATAATAGTAATAATAATTAAGAAATATTCAGAACCAAAACAAAACACATTTCACGGATGACATAAAAAATAAAATAATTATTGATTTGTTTTCAATTTTTTTCAAGGTATAAACTGAATTTCAATAAGAAAGTTTTATTCTTTTTTGAGGGATCATTAGAATTAAACACAAAATTATTCTTAAAGAAAAAAAATTAAAGATTATTAAAATGGTTTTTTTTTTTTTTTGATTTGGTGTTGCTTTCTGTAATCATTTTTTGTTGGAAAAAAGAAAAAATAGTAATAAAATTGTGTATAAAAAATAGGAATTATTTTGAATTTAAAAAAATAATATGGTGAAATTTTTCCTTTTATATTCTTGCGGATCAAAGAAGCCATTGGATTTCTTTTTTCTTTGTTTTGTTTGTTTGTTTGTTTGTTTGTTTGTTTGTTTTTTTTTTTTTTTTTTTTGTTGTAACAAGAGTAAATGAAACTTTTTTCTGCAGCCTTTTTTGTAAAGTACGTAGGAGGAGGATTTTTTTGCTTTCATTTTTTCTTTTTGGATTCGTTGCTTTAAAAGTTTAGAGGAAGGTATTTTTAATATTAATTTTTTCACATGTATTCATTTATTCACTTACTACGCATTTGTTGTTGGTGTGTTATTATTGGCTTTTTTATTTTTATTATTATTATTATTATTATTATTATCATTATTTGTAATTTATAAAGTTTCACAAATCTCTTTACTTTACTTTAATTTAGATTTTATTTTAAAAAAGAATTTGCGATATTTATTTACTTATTTATTTATTTTTTTTTTTTTTCATTTTGTTTTTCTTAAATTCTTCTTTTCGTTTTTAGTTTTTGTGAATCGTTAGAATACTTTCTTTTTAGTTAAGGTGTATGCTGTTCGTTTAGTAGTTAATAGTAATAGTAGTTATTTTGCTGCTATTTGTTGTGATTACAGTATTCACACACATGTATTGTTGTGGTTTTGATTAAATTGATGGGAATAACTGAAATTCTTTTAATCATCATAATCTTCTCCAAAATCGCTTTCATCACTAGTGCTTGCAAGAAAGTCCAGGAAACTCAAATCGCGCTGCTCCAGAAACTCGTACAAATAGATCTATAAACGGAGGGGAAAAATTATAGAGAAAAAGAAAAAAACTGCGAGTGAATTTCGTTGTTAAGATTCAAAAATTTTAATTTCATTCTACCCTATCTGACGCATATACATATTGTGTAATACACACGTCATCGCATGCGAGGAGTTACGCAGAAATTTTTGCGAATCAAAATGATGATCGAATCATTTTTAAGCACTTTTCTAGATTCATTCAACACACATCATTGTGTGTGCACACATTTATTAAAAGTTTTTAAAAAAAGCGCGTAACGCGCTGAACACATTCGATTCAATTACATCGTGTATCAAGCACAATTTCCAGTAATGCAATGCGAGCTATGTGTTCAGCTATACATAATACATACGTACATACATATGAACAATCAATTACATCATATTTTGGCATTCGAGAGTATGGTGCAAAATGCAAAACCATTCATTGTGTCCAGCGTGACTTCATTTTATATCAAAGATTCATCTCTTTCCGCATTACCCCACAATCATGCACATTATCTCGCTAAATTATGCCAGAAGATTTGGTTGCCATCTTAAAGGTTGCGGAAATTGCTTCTAAGTCCTGACGAACAATAAGAAATGAGCTCAGTGTATACCAAGGGAAGCATTATCATTTGAGGGGATCAGTTGCTGTTCCAATCTAACGATATCTATCAGTGTGGCGAACGTTTGCAGCAACAACCGATTCTACTGAGGTAGAAAATGGTCGCAATATGTGTAAACAAATGTGATAAAATGATTTTTTAGTATTAACGAACTACGTATTCCAAATTCGTCCTGAAAGCGTTATTCGCATTGAATGTTGCTTTCGAAGGGGCAAAGCAGAAGTGTCTCGACGGAATCTCCGACGCGCACTTCAGTGCGTTACAAACCTAATAAATCTGTGACGGTGATATTCCTTCCTTGTGAGGAACAAGAAATTCGAATAGACTTTACATTAATATCTTCTTTAGCGTATACAGAATAGATACGAATAAAACATTTCTCGAAGTAATTAATTATACCCTGCAAGCTTTAAGTGCAAGGACGTATTAAGTGTGTGTGCGGAAAGGACTTTAGTTAGAGTGTTTTGGGGCCAAGGACGAACGCTATTGAAAATGGTTCGGATCGGACAACTCGTTTGGTCACTTCCCATATAACACATTATTTTGAAAAACCGTTATGTGAATGATTGTATTAAACGAAGTGCTGTAGCCCACTGTTAAAGGTGAGCCATGGCCGTCCACTATCACGTTTTTACTTCTACGTTCTACCTAAAAACTGTGCTCCAAAGGGCGATTGCATATTAACATAGAACGGAGCTTATGCCAAGACTAAGTAGAAATATTTTATGCATACAGTTGCAAGCGAAAAGAGCACAACCTCGGCCTTTATAAAGTCATCGACATCGCTAGCCTGTTCTGATGGCTTATAAAAGTAATTAATTTTGCAAAGTAAACGCAGCCAATAATAGGCAAATAGACCCTGAATATTGCGCGCAACCTACTTGGCAACTATCAAATCTTATACAGCTCACTCCTCTCATGGTGAATGAAAGTAAATAATTTTCATGCAAAGAAAGCACAAACACAAGTAAGAAAAAAAAACCTGCCTTTAATGTCCATATTTGCAATTTATGTTTATTCTCAAGCTTCGTCTATCTGTAGCCAAGTTAACTAAAACAAGTAAGAAAATTATATTCCCTCGTGACCGAATCTTTTATACCTATCACTGTCATCAAGCAAACGGACAAAATTTTCATACTCTTTAATACGGTGGTGCGGCTGATTTCTTCTATTTTCATAAAAGTTTTTATTAGGTGCGTGGACGTTGTAGGCGTGTCCTCTGAAAAGTTTAGGTCACTTCCAAACTCGTTTACAAATTTGTAGGTTATATCGGGTCACGCAGACGGGTAGACAGACACAAGAATTTATTTACTTTATGGGCTCCAAAAAGCTTGCTTCTGCGCCTTATAAAAGTAATGAAAAAAAAAAAAAATTAAACTTTAATATACTATAACACTGAGTAGGCGTGGCCATATTTTCTATTTTTGTACACTACATCATCGCCTATACAATATGCATTCAAATTTTATCTGATATAGTTTATGAATAATGAGAAAAAAAACAATTTTTTATCCCTTTTGAAAAACAGAGTTGTTCACAGTTTACGCAATGTTGTAAGCGTGTCCTTCGACCGATTTAGGTCACTTTCAATACCAACCTGCGTGCAAGAATTTCCTATGTTTCTGCCAAACTTAAACTTGATCGTTCAATGTTTGCAACAGACATTACACAGACGGACATGCTTAAATCGATTCATAATTTGAAACTGATCATGAATATATATTGTTATATATGTTGTTTTGCAAAATGAATACACTCCTCTCTCAGCATCTGCGTAAAGTCTTAGCTGTCCATCTTAATGCTTGCAATCGGCGATTCTAACAATAGAAGAATTATATAAATATTATATAGATTATGAGATTTCTAATGATGCTTTCGCAGGTCCTAAAAAGAAAATGACCAAATAATCCTACTAACTATACCGTCAGATGGTGGTAACAAAAATACACGATAACCAATATCTTGCTGCAATCGTATTACAATAAGATCTATGGCGGCTTTATTTGAAAACAAAGAATACGCTTTGGTAATAGTAGATTTTCATATCGGGATTTGCGCAAGCCTGTGATACTATTTAACTGTGGTTATGTTAACTTGACGTTAAGAGCAAGACCGCGAGAATAACTGAATCGATTCTCCTACGTACAGACCGATAAAGAGTCTGTAAAATTTCTCATGTTTCGTTGCAATAAATGCACTTTGAAAAATTGAATGTATAGGCACTCTCTGAAGGGCGCAAAAGAGAATACTATACGTCACGTTACGCGGTTATCTTGAATAATTGTTTCATGAATAAATACAAAAACCAAATTGTAGATGGATGTGTGATAAGCCAATTGTCGTAAATTATTGATACAATTGCACTTTAATCGACTCTGACCAGCACTTTGTTGCTAAAATTTGTGAAATTTTTCTGAATGTTGCATACATTCGCACAACTCAATACACCTTTGCACCGAAAGCGAAGTAGGATAAGAATAATCATTTACGAATTATTTTCATGTGGTAAAATGTTCCAAGCCCCTCTATCTCTCTTTTCCTCGCCTCAGAGATATTTATGGGGAATGCCAACGCTTTATTGGAAGTGGGGAATCGAATCGACAAATATCCACATCGATGTCTATGTATCTTCTCTATCTTCTCTAAACCGCTATCTTCAAACAAATCAATTTTTGATACTAATGTTAAGTAATTTACAGCCTCTATGAAAAAATCTCTAGCTATATAGTCCAGGTGCCGTTATCATCTGTCAACAAGACAGGCATACAAAATAATGTGGAAAGGCAACTTTCTCCCGACAAGCACCTACGCTTGAAAATTGTTTAAATAGAAATTTGATGCATATGAGTGATTCTACAAATGACAATAACGCTCTCTTTGCATACATGTTCTATCCAAACTTTTATATACCCATTCGTGGTGTGTTACCAGGAATTCCCGATTGTTTAATTCAGTGCAGGAGCATGTTCATTCATATCGCTCAATTTACGTTTCATGATAAGAGGGAGGCATCGAATTATATACGAGTTTTTAATTACGGCCACCTCTTAATCGCAATCTATCTAATCAAATAATACAATTTCAAGGAAAATTTGATTTCTATCAACAAAATCGACTCGTATATCAAAGCTTTAAATCTCTAATTTCATCTAATTTAATCTATATTAATTTTTGTAATTTTGTAACTCGAACTGATGGCGCTAAGCAGCCAGTTTCAATATTCATTTTTCATTTTTTTTGTTTATAAATTTAAAAAAATAATGATATAACAATTAAAAATTACGCATTTGGCAAACAATGCTGAGATTTCAACCTTAAAAAATATCAAGGCTCATTTTTGCAACTTGTAACTTGGAGGGCAAATGAATAACTTTCAAGTGTATACAAGGTAACTAGAAAGAAGAAGAGCACTTTGTACTTACGTCAAGTAAATTAATGATTTCATTACTACTGCGATGCATTTTTCGACCTTTTTTGGGACAACCAACGTCAACTAAATCGCCATTGGGTAGAGCATGCTTGTAAAAACATTTATTGCCAAAGGGACACTTTCCGTCACCCTGAAACGAATAATTTTTATAATTTATGTAATATTCGATATGTGCTTGTTTACTCTTGCGCTTACTTTTTTAAAGTATTTGCAATCCTTGACACCCAAAGCCTTGCGATAATCACCCAAAAGTTTCTCTTTCTCTTCTTTCGTTTCAACCCAAAAGGCACTGGGGCAAACAAAATCAGAAGATACGCGACATTCAGGACAAGATCTGCAAATGTATTAATATCAATTAAAAAAACATCTTACACACAAACAGCAATAATGTACGGGTTGATTGCCGCAGTCTAGCATATTTTGAACTTGAGCTCGAAAATATCTCTTCCGAATCAAAAAAAAAAAACAATTTTGGTCAAATGCTAAACTGTAAGGTGTAGCGATGTAACATGGTGATAGAAAAAATTTCGATAAGATTCATACTTTCGGAAATACGAATTTCCTTAATCCATTCGGTCGGATATTCGAAAAAATGCTCAGTACTCAGACTCCTTCCTTGCGTTCGTGGCATTGGCAATAGTAAAGAAATATGTGATATACTTAAACGACATATAAATCAATCTTGCACTTGTCCGGAAGGACATAAAGCATTGTCCGGGTGCTTAGGCGCGCACATCATAGTCCATAAACCAACCACTTTTTATATTTACGACTTGTAAGAAAACCGATTTAGTGGCTAATGCTTCAATCAACATTTTCAGAAGAAAAAAAGCTATGTTGGCTGATATGATCGAAGGAAACGTCCGTTACTCGTAATGATCGTACCGAAATTGTTAGATAATAATCCCACATTGGCCAAAAAAAAGAGTACCAAGACACCTTTGCAGTCTGACGTTGCGATGACATTGTTAACGCCCAAAATACGTCATATTCGACAACATCTGTCTGTCTGAGATCTTATCTAATCAAACAAATATAACACCGCGAATGATCAAATGAGTTCCGCATTTATCAAATCCACATCAAGCTTGGAATATGCGGTAATTCGGAAGTACACGAATTACATCTACAATTTTAAACTACTTGTAGTTGTTCAGTTCGAAGTTTGAAAACGATCGATGTGCTAAAATCAATGTACGAAGTAGTTTCGTTACCGAATTTTCTGAATTGCACCACAAATTTTGTAAATCGATCAGGTTCAAATCTAAACTTCTAATACAAATATTAGAAGGCAAATATATAACATAGTCAAAAACAGAAAATGTGATTTATTAAAACCCGTAGATATTGCAGGACGAATTGCTACAGCGATCGTTTTTAGAAAACAATTTTGAGTTAGGAGATCACAATTTACCAAATAATAATCATGAAATATTAGCCACCCACGTTGCATACGAAACGGCAATGAGCCAGATAGAATTGCTGCTTCTATAAAAAATCACACTATGCTTCCCAATAGGAGTAGCAATTTTTCATACGTAGACGTGAAAAGAAAGGTCATAGTTGTAACGAAAGTTGTAAGAAGTTTATTCAAGACAAACTAACAAAATTACAAATAATACTGACTTTATGCATAGCTTCATGCAGGACTCCATTGCCATTGCTTTTTCCTCTCGATAATATATTAATCGCGTTGGTAGAGTGAAAATTAAAATTTTCGCTATCGCTTTAAAATGATCGTTGTATTATATTAGGCTTCATGTTTTGAGCGTGACAGCAAAAAAAAAAAAAAAAAAAAAAACGAGAATTTTCACAACGTTTTCCTTCTTTGAAAAGAATTATGGCGCGATTGCAGAGACAAAGCAGTACGCAAAGCTATGTTTGTGGTTTGCGAAAACTAATTTTTTCGGTCAGTCAGAAGAACTTAACTGTAATCGATTTCCGATCGAAATTTTCTACAAACTAGACACTGGCTTACGTACGTGAAACGTTTCACTAAAGTAAATAAATTGTGTGGAAAGTGGACGCAAATGGTTTATTGACTTGGTTAAATGCGTAAAGGTCTAAAATAAATAATCAATAAGAAATTTCAATTTCACCGCTGCATCACTTTAAGATAACTGCAAGGTGTTCCCCTCGTGAAAGATGCAAAACAAAAAGTACTTAAAATCATACAACAGACAAGTCGGCGCTCAATCAACTATTCTCTTCTCTCCGTCGTTTCATTGACGTATCACGTTAACGTCAATTAGCATTTCGAATCGATACAATATGACAATTATTGCCTGCCTTTAAGGTTAGTACCTTATGATAGATTCCTATGAAATATTACGTATACAATGCAAAAGGTTACGCACCTGGTGATCTTGTGTTCAAATTGTTTAGCTTGGCGCCATTTGCGTATGCACTCCAAACAAAAGATATGATTGCAATTGGGTAATATACCAAAGCGCTTCTCACGTCCTGCCTTTTCCATAATGGTGTCGAAGCAAATGCCGCAGGTTTTGTCTTTCGAGCGCGCAATAGCAAATGACAATTCCATGGCTTGCTCATGTTGTTGCAAACATTCCTTTTTATGTTTTTTGCGCTGCGCCTCATCTTTGGGATGTAAACAGAATTGGTCGCACATTTCACATAACTCCATATGCAAAGAATAACTGCAATACAGACCGAACGGGCAAGGACTTTCAAATGGGCACATTTCTTTCATTGAACCTGGTTCGGCCACATTTAGGACACTAACTCGACCGGTACCGACTACGTCAGCCCATGAACGATTCGAGGACGCTGCCATATCTAGAGCACAGGCTTCGTTCATTATTTCACCCCCAGTGAGATTGGTTTTTGGAACAAATACGGGAGCGTTTACCCAATTACGTCGGCTAGTGCTGGGTTGTTCTTGTACCGGAAACGATGTCGTATTATTAATCATTTCACCGCACGCCACATCATGCGAGAAACGACACAACGTACCGAAACGACATATGCCGCGCTGAAAATATTTGCAAATTGCAGGATTTGTAGCCAGCGCCGTAATGGAAGGGCTTATTTGATTACTATTTGCGAGTATTTGGCTGTTTGAAGACGACGGCTCATTTGTACTGCTTTCAGCTGCTGCTGGTGCCAAAGGTAAAGCAGCCGTAGCAGTGGTTAACGACACACTACTCATAACTGTGCTTACTTGCTTGCCCGCTTTATTGCTTATAATCAGAAACTGAAGTTGTCCTTGAGTGTTTTGCTTGCTTTGCTTGATTCAGAGGGATACGTTCGTATTACAACTTTTCTTCTTCTTATTTCAGATGTCGTCTGAGCAATATATCCGCACTTCTTGTAATGGATGTTGCCGCCGCATCCGTAAATTCTGAAAACTGTAAATAGCAAAAAACAGAAAGTGCTATAATAACTGTTGTTCATCTTTTTTATTTTTCTTTGTATGTTTTTTTTATCGCATTTCCTTGTCTACTTCTTATATATTCTATATTTATTCAAAATCACCATATATATATGTATGAAAATATAAATTCTTCTTAACTTTTTTATGCTTTTCTTCTGATGATGGCAGCCAAAACTAACAACAACAACAAAATATTTGCCTAGTCATTACTCTTAGCTGATAACCATTGAATTTTATACTTGATATTGATACGCTCGCAGACTGAATTTTCAAAAAAGTCCTTTTTTCTTTTTTATATACTCTTATCTTTCTATAATTTACCTTTTCAATCAATCTGCGATAATATCGTGAAAGTTTTCAATAGGATTTTCTTAAGATGTAATTGCGTTTTGACGAAAATTCAGCAAGCTAGTGTTGCAAAATTGTTAGCTATATGATTACTTTGGTTACTCTAAGCCGTAAAAGTAATCGTCAACACACTACAGAATAATATATATGCATTAACAGATTTTGATATATGCTTGTGCATCAGGATATATTCGTTGTTTAATATTTTATTTCGCGATAGGAAATTACATGGATTCATTCAATCGAATGCGAGATTTTGTCATGCATTGCAGTGTATGCACGCTCTTCCTGAGGTATTAAACATAACAGGCGTTAGATCGCGCCAAAATATGAATGAATTCCAAAAATTTGAAAGTGCAAAAACATTCGTTTTAAAAATTAATATGAATATTAAGCTGTCCTGATTTATATTTACACAAAAAACAAATACAAACTTTACTTTCCCGACGTTTTTTTCAATGAAAACATATTTGACAAGTAATGCATGTGAAGCAGATGTATGCCTATTTGATTGCACCCCTGTGTAAAAGATCTGCCGATTTGTGCTTTTATTTACAGCATTATCAGGAATGGAAAGCGGATACAGAAAATCGCGATTTTATTACGTGTCCAAAAATTTCTATTAGTATATTAACCCAAAACTTGCTTCCGTGCTATAAGACTTTATCAGGTCTACCTGTTGTATTTATAATAAAAACAGCAGGCGGAGGCGACTATTAATGTGTATAAACAGAAACATGATTACACTTGCGTACAAATATTCGCTTGATTCGTAGTGTATGCAAACTTCGTCGTTCGTACGCTTTTCGAATTAAAATCTTTTTTTTATACAATATCGAAATTCCCGCCCTATGGCAGTAGTAACTTTGACATTTACTATCGATGATAGATTAAGGGAAATAGTTTGCAGCATAGGACGCTCATTTAATTTAGGACCGACAAGCCACAAGATCTTTTCAGCCAGCAATTGATTTCGTGATTATTCGGAATTTCCGCAATTTTGAAATCATTACGCATTACAAGCATTGAATAGCATTTTATGAGGTTTATTGAATCAAGTATTTAATTAAGCGAAATGATATTTTTAAGAAGAAACAAACTTGATTAATTAAATAAATTTGAAAAGGGCTTTCTTTTAACACTCTTTTTCCTTTGGTAGTTGGTGTTAATGATGATAATTGGAACAAAAATTCTCAAACGTGGGACTAGTGGAACGAAAAAAGATACAACTATAATGAATTCTTAAAGCATTGCCAGCTGTACAAAAGAATTTGAGTGATGCCATATTGACAATTTTCATTTATGCTGATATTACATATTTACGTAGCTCATTGTAGCAGGAACATTATCAATAATTAGACATAATCTGAAGAGTGTGCTTGGAAAAATGTTGCAAAAATCGACAGTTCAATTTTTGGTGCCAGCTGTGCGTAGTCTTGTGCATCGCCGTTGCCAATCTGTGGTTTCTTCACCACCAACCCAAAAGATTTCTACAGCAGTAAGTAATCAAAAATTTTTCAAAACAGAGAGTTACGTAAACCTCTGCAAATAAAATTACATATCTTCTTTAGGAAAAGATAATTCTCGGTGGTGGCATGTGTGCTGCTTCTTTATTTATTCCTGCTTGGGTATTATATCACATCCGGGAATATCGTGGTCTAAAATAAATCGTCCTTAATTCTGCGGCGGACGAATTCAGGTTATGTTTAAACGAGTGATTGAATTTCGCAAGAATGTCGAAGTGTGTTTTCTCTCAAATAAATCGATTAAAGTAAAATTATAAAATAATGGGTTTTATTTGACGCACATCTTTATTCAAGCGGCTCAATACGCCAAGGTGTTCTGCGAAAAATTAGTTTAGTTAGTACAATCTTATTCAAGCCAAATGCTAAATAATTATTTTCAGAATCGCCCATAACTTTTTACTTTTTGTCTGCATTGCCTTCAGACTTTTTATCTTTATCCTTCTCTCTGCTCAAAGAACCCACCGCATCACGTACGGCCTCCGAGTGTGGATCAACACCAGGCAAATTTTCCAACACACTTTGTAGAAAAGCAGGATCACCAATAACTTCAGAATAATCATCATCTATATCCATTGCAGCGCTTTCTTCTGTCTTAGGGCGTTTAGCTTGCTGAGTAACAGTGTCATCTGATACAAAGAATTGCATATGCCTGTTATCTGAAGAATTTTAGAAAAGCATTTCTTTACCTGCATCTTGCATAGACATTTGCATGGCGAATGCTATCTGCTCTTCTTCAGTCATATTAGCAAAGTCAGGCAAATTATCATCGTTCTATATGGGTATGGAATGAATATATATATATATATATATATATATATATATATATATATATATATGTGTGTGTAGATATATATACACATATGTATATATGTTAAAAAAATATATAAAATAAACATATATACGCAATAAAAATGTGCTTCCTTTATTTCTTTACCTGCTCACTAGACATGGCCAAAGCGCGTTGCAACATAGCTTCCTCTGAATTCGGTTCGTTAACTGAGGCGGCGGTGGCGGTAGTAATAACAATTGGTTCTTCGCCACCATCATTTCTATTTGCTTCACTACCACCAGAAGCATTGGAATTAGCTAAAGCCCGACGTTGTTCCTCTTCTTGACGTGCTCTTTGTTCCTCCATAGAGACACGCAATGCTAAAGCCAACTCTGGATCTTCGTTTGGATCAACGCCAAACTCAAAACCGGCGCCACCCAGGCCAGCTCCTCCCATTCCATCTTCGCCCTGAATAATAGGTGAGGTCAACAAAGCATCTGACAAGCCAGAACCCCTTGGCACACTGACCAAATGGGAACCGGTGCCATCTTTGCCATTTAAAGTATTGATAAAAGCTTGCAATATTTCATTGTTATTGGAATGATCTCCAAAACTAACAATATCTACGTTGACCTTCTCCTTTTTCAAACGCTTTGCCAACTTGACCAATTCTGCCTCCTCGTTGCTGACAGGGGAGCCCACAAATACAACAATACGCATTTTGTGATTTTTACCCTGACGATGTTTCAAAACCAGCTGAAATCATCAATTCATGTGAGTTTTGAGCAAACGTAACAAGATTAAAAACTTACATGAGCAATGCGAACACCAGTCAAGAGATTAATTTCTCCTTTGGGCTGTATTAAATGCATTTTTGAAAATATACGTCCGACATCACTGGTTAATGTGGCCAACACCTCCACAGTACTATAAAACATAAATCAATCTGAATTGCATAAACTTTCCAAAGAAATGAACTTCTTTAACGTACTTGGCGTAGGTCATTAAGCCCACATTGTTTTCAGGATTAGAACGCACTTTTGTTAGACATACCAAATTGATGCCATCTTTTTGCACATTTAGACGTGTAGGAAAGTAATCACCATTGCGCTGATAATCACTGTTATCAAAACTAAAAGGATAAAAACAAGATATAATTAAAAATTACCAAAATACAATAGCAAATGCAAAGCAACGCAAATAGCAAGAGGCCTTACATTCTATATTGTTTCACCCAAATTTAAATTTCATTTGCTTAATAAATATCAATTAATAATTTCAATTTTTACAATAAAATTAGCTCACCAGATCATAGTACTCTCCAGAACCATTTTTGTTAGTTTCCTTAGTTTTCGCTTGTCATCAAAGCTGACACAATCACAAATTCTAATTTAATCTGTCTGTTTATATGCGAAAAGTTAACAATTACAATTTTCAATGTAAAAATACAACCCTAAAAATGCTTAACTCATTGATATTCTCGAAAGTACTTTAAGTTATACAACTAGAAACAGAATTCTGCACTTATGACTTAGAATAGTAGTAGTCGAAAGTAAGCCAGTTTAAAAGTAAAAAAAGGAGTAGGAAAAACATGAATGTACAGAATATTGAATAATATAAAGAATGGCCGTAAAAGTTTATAAAAGCAATGAAGTTCATTATAGGCTTAAGCTAAGCCGTTGCAAGTTGAAGCAAGATATCCTTTGTAAGTAGTTAATGTTGTCCAAGAACCCTAAAAAGAATGTGTATACATAAGTATACATAATCCTTAGGTTTGAATAAATGTAACGATGGAATCAGAACGTTCCATCTTTGCGAATATTTATCAGTTTTTCAAATGTTTATCAATTGTCAATAAAGTGAAATTTTTATTTCTTCAATTTTTCTATCTAAATTTACGAAAGCAAGGAAGACAGATGAATTCGCGATGCTTTCAAGTTGTATTTCCGCTTTTACCGTGCTGGACAACAGATAGATTGATTAACTTATTCTTGCTGATGAAGAATGTATCAATCTTAGATGATTTTCTCGTGCTTATATGGATACATCACCGTTTGCGCATTATTCTTAGACGCTTCCGGTTAACTAAAATAGGCCAATACGCGCTATAAATTGTAAGTTGAATGCTTTCAATGCAGGGGAAAAGTTCTAAGCTATCCAACAATAGCTATGTTTTGTGCGATTTCTCAAAAAATTTCAGAAAAACACCATGCGTTTCCATATTTTGCGAAAACATATTGTAAACAGAAATTTTAATGCCCATTTTTTGCTTATTGCTGAATTGTATGTGAAGATCATTGCGTAGAAAATTATAATTTTCTGTGGCAGCTCTTTACGCATCATGTGATAATTAGTAATTACATTCGATCAGTTCCCTTGGCTGGAATATTTTTTTTTCAACTAAGTTTAAAGTAAAATAAAAAATGGTTGATTCTTATGTAGCGCCTTTGGTTATCACTTGTATTTGGGTCTTTGTTGGCATAATTTGTCCTTTCTTTGCTCGTGGACCCAGCAAAGGGTAAGAAAGCATAGAATTTTATATCTCGTGAAAATATAAAATGTAGTTTATTTCTAGAGTTACTCAATGCTGTTTGATGTTAACTGCAGCTACTTGTTGGCTTTTGTAAGTTTATCTGGTGCTTTCATAATTTATTTAAAGATAAAATTTCTTAATATTCAAAGTCACGCCACTTCTTTTCAGTTGGCTTTGCTGCTACATGACTCAAATGAACCCTTTGATCGGCCCTAGACTAAGCCGTAATCAAATCATGATCATTGCTAAGGAGTGGGGCCACGAGATAAAAAACGTTACAGAGAGTATGCATTAACACGCACTTCCTTATAACTACAAAAATGTACACACTTTTTTCTTCCTGTAAATAAATACCTGATAAAAACGCTAACAGGCAGATAAGTCTTTTTATAATCTTTTATTGCTTTCTTTAAAAGCAAATATTTATTAAGACAAAAATTACGATTTTATTTTCTCCTTAAAATTAATTTGCTTTGCTGATAGCAGGGTGAAAGTAACAACTTGCCATGGGTTTTGTCAAGAACCGCAGCAAATATTTGCTACTTTTGTACAGGGATCGTCAGAGAGTTTACTTTACATTCAGTAAAACTGGAAAAAGAAGAGATCAAATCGTAATCTTCAAATGATAATAAGCATGTTTGGTTTCTTAATCAGCGAATAATCCGAAACCCATGTCTTCATCCTCTTCTTCGGATTCTTCCTTCTCCTCTTTTTTCTCTTCAACGGGTGCGACGACAGTCACAGGAGCAGCCGATACAGCAAATTTGCTCGGATCTTTTATGTATTCCTTAATGGTAGCAGCTTCCTTGAATTCTATCTCTGTAGTGGCCGCAATAGCTAATAAGTTCTTGAAGCCGTTAGCAATGCTATGAGGAGCTGAAGCTATGGTTGGATAGCCGACTTCCAAACACACAGCAGCCAAATTGGCTACACCAGCCTGGAACTTCGCACGCAAATCTTCGGGTTTGATATCCAAGATTTCCGGAGAAAATATCGAGCCAGAGTCGTAGACCTGGTTAATGACCAAACCGTAAGAAAATGGTGAAATGTTTAACATGTTAAGTAAAGTGGCTTCGGAAGCGCCCACTTTATCGCCAGGCTTTAAAATAGGTACATCATTGATAATTTCAATGGTACCTTTGGAAATCTTTGTGGGTATAGACAAGGCTTGGAAGAAAGATGTCTTCTCAGGACCCAAACCGGTGTTTTGAGCAGGAATTACTACCGGTAAAGGAGCAATAGCACCAGCACGAGCTGGAGCACGCACTTTGGATTCCAGCAACTTGTCACGAACCTCAGCCAAATCACCCTTGGTAAACACGAAACCTACATTACCTTTAATATGAGGTAACAATTTTTCCAGCTGTGGATTACTTTCCAGATGACCACGAATAGCTTTCCGCATCATTGTATTTTTACCCATCAAAACTATACCCATACCACGCAGACTGATGCGGATGGTCTGCATTTGACGTGAACCAACATTGTCGGCACCCACAATAAAGCATTTCGGGTATTCGTTGAAGAGTTCCTAAAAAATCGTAGAAAAAATAAGAGACATGAACCATCGACTTTTTTCGAGTTTTTATATTTTAAAGTTTTTTTCGCTGCATCAGACTCGCTTTAAGAGCATTTTTTCACCTTTCCGTATAATAGAAATGCCTGGGTTCAGCTTTTTCAAGCAAGGCATTTACTCAATATACGTTTAGACGGACAATTTTGATCATCATTCAAAATTACAAATGTAGCAAACTACGACTTACATTGCACTAATGAGAAAAATGAAATACTTACAACGACTTTAATGAAATATTGCGCTTTCCAAGCAGCTTTGTTCTCCCTAACCATCTTGATAGAAGGTTTTTGTAATTAGGGACTCGTATATACTGAATTTAAGAACTGAAATTATAAAAAATTTCACGTTAGCTTAGACATTTTCATTATTCCTACAAAGATGTTCATTAATTGTAACATTTTGTGAAAGGATGTCTACAGATTTTCCAGATTATAATATTATGCATTTATACATATACATGAAGGTATATACCCATATATATGTAAATAGAAAACGTACCAAAGCACAAAACTGCACAAGTTGACGTCTTTGACGAAAATGAACGCAAGCAAGGAAATTACTTACAGATATATTAACGTATAATAAAGCAATCACAGCCAACTTCAATTCGATAAAAAGTTTGTGGGACCAATACAATGATGCGTTATTCCGTTTTTCGAATAAATAAATCCCAAGTGATAAGCACAACGAGAATGCGCGAAATCAGTCTAAATGCAAACAAAAATACATTTATTCAAATATAAAAATAAACAGATCAACATATATATTATGTTGAAAGAGATGTATATGAAAAAGGCCGGTAATTAAATTAAAGAAATTAATTGGATAAATAATTTGTAAATTTAAAATAAATTGTTTTTAATTCTTCTTCTTTGTTTTTTTCTTTTTATTTTGTTCGCTTTTATACAACGAAGTCTCAAGGACTAAATTATGTAATTTGTTGGAATATAAGCCAACTTTTATTGTGTTAGGGCCCAAGAGCTCCAAATTCCCACAAAGTCTCGTAAAAAACCAGTAAAGTTAAAGTCTCATCCTAAAAATAAGAATAACGCATCCTTGGAGAAACACAATAGGCCGTTATTCTTATTTCCCTCAACTTTACCGATTTCTTACAAAACCTTATTGGCATTTTCAAATCATATCGAAAGATAGTTTCTCCTAAATTTTAAAGTTATTTATCTAATTTATGTTTTTCTTACACCAAATTGAATGTTTTTTTGATTTGCAATTTTCGTTTATACCATGTATTACTTGGGAGCTATAAATGCTAATTTCCAAAATATGGTTCAGTTATACACAAAATGGTCTTCGATGGTGTTATAAAATTTAAGCAGATTATAACATAATATAAAATAATTTTGGTTCTAAAACCATATGTTTTTGGTTACGTTTTCCTGTAAAACAATGTGAGAGTTTTAAACCCGAAAACGAAAATGACGCCTCATTGTGTCAGTCCCCATTGTGTTTAAGACTTATCGCATTTGGCATTGTTGTGCGGCAATTTTATAAGTCTGTCTTGGCAGTAGATGTTTAATATTTTTCTCGGTAGCTTTTTTTTCTTTAAGTTATTGATTGATTATTAAATATAGGAATAAAAATGACTGCCTTCGAAGGTAAAAATGAAGGATTTACATGTTCTTTGCTTACTAATTTGCTTGAAATAATTTTAACGTTTTGTATAGAATTTGGTGTATTACCCGAAATTGGCAAAGCAATCGATGAGATGGAATGGACGTAAGTTTTTTGCATCCATATGCGATAAGGTGCTGTAAACGTAATTTGATTTATTAGGTTACCTACCGATGTCCAAGCCGAAGCTATTCCTCTTATTTTGGGTGGCGGTGATGTCTTAATGGCCGCTGAAACTGGATCAGGTAAAACGGGCGCCTTCTGCTTACCGATATTGCAAATTGTATGGGAAACTTTGCGGGACTTAGAGGAAGGCAAAACGAAAAAAATTTCGGGATCAGCAGGCGGTGTGGCTCCATGGACAATGTCATTCTTTGACCGCGGATCGGCTATGGCTGTCACTCCTGATGGTTTACGGTGCCAGTCTCGCGAATTTAAAGAATGGCATGGTTGCCGATGCACCACTGGTGTTAAAGGTAAAGGCAAATTCTACTATGAAGCCACTGTAACGGATGAAGGCCTTTGTCGTGTCGGTTGGTCTACTCAGCAAGCTAACTTGGATTTGGGCACTTGCCGTTATGGCTTCGGCTTTGGCGGCACTGGTAAAAAATCGAACAATCGCCAATTCGATGACTACGGTGAGGCCTTTGGAAAAAATGATGTAATCGGCTGCTTTTTGGACTTAGAAAAAATGGAAATTACATTTTCCAAAAACGGCCAATTATTGGGTGTAGCTTTTCGTTTAAACGATAACCTTAACAACGAGACATTCTATCCAGCGGTAGTTTTAAAGAATGCCGAAATGTCATTCAATTTTGGGAAAAGTGAATTTAAATACCCTCCCAAGGGCGGGTTTATAGCTACTACAAATGCAGATTCACATCACACTAAGTCCAATTCTCTAGCTAGTCCTAGTACTAGTGGCGGAGCTGGAAAGCCGGTTGCCAATGCTCCTCAAGCTATAATAATAGAACCTAGTCGAGAATTAGCTGAGCAGACCTACAATCAACTCGAGAAATTTAAGGTGCACCTATCAAATCCGGATGTATGTTCCTTGCTCTTGATCGGTGGCGTTAAATTGGAACAGCAGAAGTCTGCATTGCAGCAAGGCGTACACATTGTTGTAGGCACTCCAGGACGTCTAGAAGAAATGATAAATGGCGGTTTTGTACAACTAACTCATTGCAGGTTAGTAAACTTTTAAAAAATTCATAAGTATTTAAAGGAGTAAAATCAAATTTTTTTAAATGGTTTGTAAAGGTTTTTCGTCTTGGATGAAGCCGACGCTTTGCTTAAACAAGGCTATAGCGACCTAATTGAAAGATTGCACAAGCAAATTCCTAAAATGACCTCTGACGGACGCCGTCTACAAATGGTTGTCTGTTCGGCTACTTTGCATGCATTCGAGGTAAAGAAAATGGCCGATCGCCTAATGCATTTCCCTACGTGGGTCGATTTAAAGGGCGAGGACGCGGTTCCTGAGACTGTCCATCATGTCGTATGTATGGTAGACCCTCAGAAGGACACCGTGTGGCATAATTTGAGACAGCGCATACGTACTGATGGGGTGCATGCTCGAGATAATGTCCATGCACAAAATCTCGTACCAGAAACCTATTCAGAAGCGGTTAAGATCCTTAAGGGGGAATATTGCATACGCGCAATACAAGAGCACAAAATGGATCGGGCTATTATTTTTTGTCGCACTAAACTAGACTGCGATAATCTCGAGCAATATTTTAGAACTGCAGGCGGCCAAAGGTACTCATGTGTTTGCCTCCATGGGGATCGTAAGCCTCAGGAACGTAAACAAAATTTGGAAAGATTTAAAAGAGGTGAAGTTAAGTTCCTCATATGCACAGATGTGGCCGCCAGAGGTTTGGACATTACTGGCCTACCATACAGTAAGTTCGCGTAACCATCTAGTTTTGGAGGTTTGGTGCATTTAAATTGGTTTTATTTTAAGTGATTAATGTTACTCTACCCGATGAAAAATCAAACTATGTGCACCGCATCGGTCGTGTAGGCAGAGCTGAACGTATGGGTTTAGCCATTAGTTTAGTGTCTACTGTTCCCGAGAAGGTGTGGTATCATGGTGATTGGTGCTCCTCGCGTGGTCGTAATTGCTCCAATACCAATCTGACTGATGCCCGCGGTTGCTGTATCTGGTATAATGAGAAAAATGTTAGCCCAATCTTCTATTTTCTATTTTGGCTAAAATTAAATGAAATCTTTGGCTTGTTTTTAGCTTCTAGCCGAAATTGAAGATCATTTGAATATAACCATACAACAAGTGGATAAAGCCATGTCTGTTCCAGTTAACGATTTTGATGGCAAAGTGGTTTATGGTGAGAAAAATCTTAGTACCGGGACCGGTTATAAAGATCATGTCGAACAATTGGTGCCTGTTGTACGAAAACTAACTGACTTGGAGCTGCAATCACAGTCTTTATTTTTAAAACGTTTGAAAGTTTAAAAATGCATATTGAATCAAAATAGAAGGCAAACAAGAGAAGGAGAAACAAAACATAAGTCCAACATAATTACATATTTTGTGTTGATGGAATTAATAAAACACGCATACATATATATTAATTATTACTAAAAATTTGTTGAAATTGTTTCTAAAATGCTATTGATTAGTTACTGATTCTGTGTACTCTTTCGCTCCTTTGTCCTCCTCTTCTTTCTCCAGATCTTCTTCATCTTCTTCTTTAAACTCGGTTCTCATCTGTTGCAAGTGCAACAGCTGTTTGCATAATTGGTTACCAAATGAGTTAACATAACCGGGACTTATTTTATCTAGCAGTGCATGCGGGGTCTCAAATATGTCATCTTCATCTGCATTGGGCACAACCTTATCAGCATCTATCGAGTCATATGTTTCAGAGACGATGCGAAATCCCATATTGCCAACATGTATGCAATAGGTATTGCCTTCGAAAGTGCGTAAATTCAGATACATTTTACTCTCAGTAGATGGCAATATGGAGGATATAATAATTTCAGCTACATGCGCTTTAACATCGTTAATTATGGCTGCAGCTTCTTCCACCCAATTAATTAAATGCTCATCGCTTTCGTCGCTATTTAAAGTCTCGTCGGTAACAGTAATATTAGAAGTCATTTTAAAGTTTCTCGTATATAAAATAAAAATAAGACGTTTTAACGGGATAATTAAAATTAGGAGCCGTCTAGGACGACTTATTTGATTTCTCTTACAATCCAAGGCAACCCTGTTGAAACAGCTGATTTTCCAGCCATATGTCGCAAGGTTACCGCACTTTTGGAAAAATCGAAGGGATATTTTTCGCTTAAAATGCATTTTTGTACTTTTGTTGAACGAGGCGAATGATCTGCGTCTTTGTCGACCCAGTCGAGCTCATCTTCCGATCTAGCTCTTTTCAATTCGTCCGTGGTCTTGAAGACTTCTTTTCCAATTAGCTGAATTTTTGCTTACATGGTAAGAGGTCATCATTGATTTTGTTGTTGCATTTTGCAACTTCGTTTTTTTAAATTCGTTGGCGCACGTGCGTACGCATGTGTTTGTTTGTTTACATTCTAAAAAAGTTGCCGTGATTTTTTTTGTTGCATCTTGCACTGTCACCACAGTTGACAGTTCACTTTTTATATCCTTACCCACTTGTCGTACAAGAGAGCGTACCGTTTATCATACCGATCGATGTAGAATCATTTCCTTTCTTTCGAACAAAGTTTGTGTGTCCGTCTAAATAATTTGCATTTTTGTCTTCAGCATACAGTACGCAATTTTTCACATATTTCGATGCAATTTGTTACAACGACCAAGTGGGCCAAGTATGAACGCTATAGAAATTGGTTTGGATTGTACCAATTTTTTGACCACTTCCTATGAAACGCATTATTTTGAAAAGTCGTTATATGCATAACTTTGTTAACCGAAGTAGTATAGGATATTTTATGTAATAAGTCTATAATCCACTATCGCGTTTTTACTGATTTGAACAGCTTTGTGCAATCTTTTTGATTGGACACATAAGCCGTACTGATTGAGTGAGTTCAGTCAATCTCAACAACAACAACATAGAAAATAAGATCAAGGCATTCTTTAACCTTATAAATTTAGGAATTAATTTTATTTTATTCAGAGGCGGGAGTACACTTACGTGAAGAATATGAGCGAAGACAATGTCATCAAGAGCAAGAGCGGCGACGGACGTCAAGAAGAAGTTGTTGAACAACATCAAAAGCTGCAACAGAGACGCAAGATCTCTCTAAACAAAGAGGTGTATTTGCTAATAGATGAACTACTGATTGATTTAGATTAATTTTTACATTTTAATAATTATTAAATGAATTGCTATTATACCTATATATATATATATATATATATATATATTAGCCTTGTCTGTCCGTCTAATGTCTGCCAATCATTCTACAGGTCGGACTTTCTGAGATATTTCGATGAAACTTTGTACACCGACGTGCTTTGACCCAAGGACGAACACTATTGCAAATGGTTCGGATCGCTTCACATTTTCGACCACCCCCTTATATTGAAAACAATTGCAATTTTCAAATTCTTCGACAGAACACGCCGAGTAACAATAATTTGACATTGTAGACTGGTATGAAAACTTTGGCTCGGGTCCCTAGGAAAACTGAATCTCTATATGGCAAGAAGATACAATTTTCAATATTTCACTGTGAAAATCGGCTCATAATAGTAAATTGATAACAAAATCAACCTTACTGAATTTGGATCATGTACGTCTATTTTTTGGATACAACAGCATATAAGAATTTCTTGGAAACGTAGATCTTTATATATCTTTATATATAAAAAAGCTTCCGCATGAACAGTAAGCCCTTCAGGAAAAGTTCTATTTTTAATATTGTATAAAAGAAATGATCTATTAGTTATTTGACAGGGAATTTGGATTACCCCAGCTTATGTAGGTGTTATAATGAGAAGTAAACCCTTATATGAAGAGAAAGTCAAATTTCTGATGGAAACTGAGAAATTATACAATTTTTTGAAAGTAAATTAACTCTGCTAAGTTTGGATCACGCCAGGACATGTTTTATGCAGAAATAATTAAAGTTGTCGCATGCCGATTGGTATTGAAAGTGGGCTAAGTTAGTCCAGGAACACTGTAAAGTGAGAAAATCTCTGTTTTTCAAAAAGAAGGAAAGATTGGTTTCGCGGCCATTCCTTATAAACTATAGCAGGTAAATGTTCAAAAATTTGATCGTGTATTCGATGGGCAATGCGGTAGTATGTCTACAAAAATACGAACTTTAACCACACCTACTCAATATTATAGTATATCAAAGTTTAATTTTTTTTTAATACCTTTACAACGCGCAAAATATCCTATCAAATATATGAATTATCGGCCAGTTTCAAATTTGGCATCCACGAAGATATGTCCGTCCGTCCGTCTGGCTAGCTGTGCAGTATTTGTGATAAACAATTAAACAATTAAATAAAGAATTTGGAAGTGACCTAAGCTCTTCAAAGGACATGCCTAATACGACCGCACTCCTAAGCGATAAAAACGTTTATTTCGGGAATAGAAAAAATCAGCCGTCATATTGTATATGTATTAGAGTATACCATAGAATAAATGAAATATCAACAAGTTCAAAAATATGCAAGATATGCAAAATGCACGGTATGGTACGGCAGGCTCTTCAAGTTTATACTCGTACCTCCTTACTTTTCTTTGGTAGCATTTACGCAAGCATGAATTTCTTGGATTTTTGTTCGAAATTCTTGCATAAAAAATTACGTTTCATTTCCAGGTTTCGTTGGTTGCATTCGCCACTTACGTATTAATTCATCGATGAGAAAAACGAACATTATTCATCATTCCATTGACCATGTTGCCCATGCTATTATTCAATACGCTTCAAATAAGTTTTTTTTTTTAAAGAAAATTAATATTTTTCGTAACTATTTGTTTGCTTTTCAATTTGCTAAAAATATTTTGCTTACCATTCCGTTTTCCAACCCCTAACCTATGCAATTGAACGATATGTTGCCGGGGACATTTTAATTTAATTTAATTTAATTACTCGAACTGACAACATCTACAGTAAAGATAGAAGATATCCATCCAAGCTACGACAGAAGAATATTCACGCCAAGTCTTGAGACGACATCTCTTCTAAATATTACAAACAAAGTCATCCAGTTTACCCAGTTTATTATTATCGAAGGCAAAATTCTAATTTCACTTCGAATTTCCCTTCCTGATGATGATTCTTTAGATGAATTTGCCGAGAAATGCTTTTAAAAGTCATTGGATGCTATGAATTTTTGGATGGGCGAGAGAGAAGAGCTATAACATGAACGCGAAAGGATCGCTGCGGTCATTTATATTCTGTTATATCTGGTTATAAGGATTTGATATTAATATCGCATCATCACGATGTCATAAAGACGACGAATCCTTTACAGATCCCGTCGTTAATCTAAATATTGCAAATCAACGTAATCGAATGGATTTCTATAGAACTCGTCAACCCAGATCTAGAGTTATGTCCGTAATATTGCAAAATAAGGGCAACGCATGTGCTTGTTAATCCTAGCGATCTGTTATATTTACCATCATGTGCACGGCGGCAAAGCCACGTATGCATAGCAATGAATTTCTATTATGACAGCGATCGCCCACGATAACCGCCGTTATTGCTATTTTCGCGTATGCTAGAGGAGTTGACTTTCCATTCATAATAAGATAGTATACACATGGTAATTAAACGTATATATGTGTGTATGTATTTATTGCTTTAAAATACACAACAGAAACTATATCAAAATACAATGAAGAGGTGTTGCAATATCGTTAGCCCAGGGCGTAGGGAATGCCTCGTGAAATGCACGTTCAATTAATATTAAAGCCAATACAAAAATACAGTCATAGTTAATATACGTAATAAATGTTAAGAGGTTACAAACCTTATTACAGACGAAGGGTGTCTTGTTAAGAAGAGTGAAATGTAAGAGAAAGGGTATGAATAGCTTCATTTGTACCTTTTTATTCCGATTGTTCCGATAATTTTATATTTAAATCTTCTTGTCCACGCTCGTTGGACTTTTCAGTTTTAAAATCTTTGTCCATTTCCTCTGACTTGGAGAGACTTGGAGAAATCAAAGCACAGGCTCCTTCTATATTATCGTGATTCTCAGCATCAGGATTTTCTTTATTTTCAAATTCTATAGATTCATGTTTAGAAGCGTTGTTGCTATCAACATTTTCGTTAGCCGGCCCAATCAAGGCAATGTTCGGATAGTTATTATTATTACTCGCCGATGAGCAATTCTGATCGGCTTCGGCCAAATCCCCATCATCCGCTGCCATGATTTGCGTTTGATTATTACTCTTGTTCTGGGCTTTTTGTGAATTACATTTATTCTTACTAGTGTTGTTGTGGTTCTCGTTAGCATTACTGAATACATTGTTCTCCAAATACTGTTGATACCAATCCAGAAATTCGTCTCTCTCACGCGGTAAAGACAACTTTTTTATTTTGGCGTAAATTTTTTTCGGCGATATACTGGTAACGCCGCCATTGCTAGCGATCGTAATATTGCTTGCCGACGGCACTGTCTGAGCATTCTGAACTACCGTAGCTGTCAATTTGGCAACCTCCGCTAACAAAGCGTCGTTTATATGGGTATTGGGATGGGTTTGATTGCGAATGCGTGTTATAATATAAGCAATAAGATCATAATTATTGGGATTAGTATTAGTACAGGTCGAATTGGCAGTCGAAGCAGTGCTAGAGCTGGAGCTAAGTAAATTGTTCGCACCACCATTCTCATCACCCTATAGAAAAGAACCATTAAAAGAGAATTATGAATCAAATGTAAAATATGATTAAGCGTCGAAGACATTGATGAGAACTTTTTCGCCAGAGATAGCTTCATTAGTGAGACGCCAAAAACGGCAAACGAAATCTGGCATGAAAACATTCACGTTTGTGAGCAGTGAATGTGTATATAGAACATTGAACAGCTTAGCATTTATCTGGAAAACCTAAGTATCTAAGTAAATGACGATCAATATCGATGAAAGTCTTGATTTATGATATCCTGGACAAATATATAGGTTTCGTAAACCAGGTCACCAACATTTTCGTTTCTCGTTTCTGGGTTTCTCTGCGGACAGACATATGTCTTTGCTTGTCACATATAAAGAAGCAACATTGTTGAAATTGTTTGAATTGTTGAATTGTTTGATTTCGTTTAGGAAACACAATAAAAGGCTTAGCAGAAAGCCTTCAGAATTCGATTTGCGCAATTCACTTACTGGGCTACTGGGCTGTCTTGGCGGACTTGCGTTATCTTTTCGGATCGTTTAAGACGAAATCTAACATTATTCTTAAAGAAATAACATGAAGAAACTAGTCAGTCCTTCCTATAAGCAAAATTTCGTTTTGTTGGTTATTATGGACTCTTTTTTTAAACTTGAACTTTTAGTAATTGGCCTTCATGTTCGTATTCGTTTTTAAGCAACTCTATGCACAGCACTTTCCTCAAGTTTTCTACAATTTTTTTGTCTTCCTTTCTATATAGCTAAACTTTAGTTAACGCCTATAGCTAACTGTATGCTCGAGGGACTGAAAAGGTCTCCACATTCTTTAGGTTTTTAACTTGCTTACTTTTTTCTCGTTGGGCGGCTGACGATTTTGTTGTTGGGCGGCTAAACTGCAAGCTCCCTTTAGATTTTCATCTTCTTCTTCCAAAAAGTTCGAACTGTTGTTGTTGCTGCTACTAACGTTATTACTGACAGTTTGTTTGCGTTGATTTTTACGTTTTTTCGTAACATTTTTCGTGAGGCCCGTAACTAAAGGACGCAAGTTCGTGTTTGCATGATGAGCATTAGCACCACTAGCACTAATTGCGGCGACGCTGTTGTTCATTACACTGTGACGCCAATTGCAATCCTCTTCTGGTTTCTCATTATCCATATTCAGCAACAACAATGGCGAGTTTTCTGTCGAAGTCATTAGTAAATCAGTTTCGGTATTCATTTTGGCGGCGTTTAATTCACGATCATTGACCGCAGTTGTATTTAAAGCTAACGGCTGCTGTTGCTGCAGTTGGCCTCTTTGTTCGTTTAGATACATTTTACGCATGGAAATATTCGATGAGATATTGTTAATAACTTGTCGGCTGCTACCAGGCGTGTTATCCTTGTCAAGTAGCATGCTTTCTAATCGCCTGAAAACATCTTCTTTTATTGATTCATAAAATTTTGTCGTGAACTTGTCATTTTTCAAAGCATTAACGAGAAGATTACGTTTAATTTCCTCGGAAGTGGTGTCCTCTTCCTCCTCTACGTTATTGGACGAGATATTGTGAAGATGATTGCCATGATTAACTTCGGTAGCATTGGAAGAATTTGAGAAATCTAAAGCCAATTGTAACGGATTACAATTGTTGAAATCGTAGTTGTTGTCTTCTATATCTAGAATGGGTCTTAAAAGGAAATCATCGTGATTTCGAAGCCTTCGATTTTCCGGCAAATTCATATATGATTGCGTCCGATAACCAGCGAGTGTGTTCGGGTATCGATGCTGCTGCTGCTGTTGCTGCTGCTGCTGCTGTTGTTGTTGTTGTTGTTGAACTGGTGTGGGTGGTTGTGGATTTTGCGTTTGTCGATTCAGTTCTTCAGTACGATTGCGAAAATGGCAAATTTGCTTCGGCGTGACTTTGTTGCCTTGGCTAATATTGTAGTTGTGATACATTAAGTCTGTGGTGTTTGCAGCGACCTCTGTGTTGGCATTATCGCCGCCCGCCAAGACGTTATTATGGTCTTGATGTTCCAACCAATTCAAATGCTGTAAGAATTCACGTTGCTGTTGCTGCTGATAGATATTCTGTTGATATTGTTGTTGTTGCTGCTGTTGGTGATGATTGATGCGTGATCTTTGTATAATGCGTAAATATTTATTGAAATTGCTGCCGACATTGTTATCAAAATTTAAATTGTTGCTAATTTCGTCCAAATGCGACTGACTTTGCTGAGGCTGTTGTTGATACATTTGCGGCGGCTGCTGCATGGCTGGTGACCTCTGGGTTTGAAATTGATTTTCCGGCTGTTGTTGCTGATCTTCGTTGCTTTTGTTCGTCGTAGTCGACAATAAGTTTTGTCGGGAATAACTTTCGCATGTAATTCGGATGATACAACAATAAAAGCATAACACAGAACATACAAATAAAGAAAAAGAGAAAAACAACAAATGTTAGTTTAAGGAAAACGCCATGCACTGCCTCAGCTGCATAAAAACTTTAGTATAATTGTTAGCGAAAGCATATCAACCTTTACTTACTTAATAACCGGAACTTGGATTACTTTTGTCTTAAATACATTCTTTTATCTGTGCTCGTCTTCGTGTGTGCACGAACAGACAGAATGTGGTCGCTTGAGATGTAAGACCATAAGTAAATTATATTATTAGTGACAGCGATGTGAAGACAGTAGATGGGGTCGAGGGAGAGAGAGAGAGGAGGAGAAACGAGGCGAAGATGTAAACAATAGTTGAGATGCGACATTTCATACGAGAAGGAAGCCACAAGAAATAGAGGCAATTGAAAAACGTATTGTAGATGAAACAGAGAAGCTAGCGGTCCATCTATTTTGCGCTCCAAGAAAAGTTTCGTCGCTCGCTCTCCTCGATATATCAAAAAACATCTGTTTGCTTGGTTAACGTTGGAGTAAACAAATTTTAATCGTTGTGCATTGCTAAGCGATACGAATGCTTTTGCGCTTTTCCTACTTATTAGCGCGTTACAAAAAAAAAATTCGAACAAAGCGTAGTAGAAACAAGTGAAAACTCTATAGTCGGGCAAAGCCGATGGCTTGCGCGATCTTGCACCACGTCGCTTAATACAAGTCTCTGCTTATTTTCAAAATAGAACTCTAAAAACGATATCTTGTGTCGCGAGAAGCTTAAAACATGAGCTGACGTGGCCCAAGTTCAGCAAAATTGATTTTCTTATTAAAGTCTTGCATACGGCTTGTTGAAGGCAACTTGTACATGCGTATAAACTCGGTGACGAACAGAAAGAAATGAGGAGACGGAGACGCTAGCCAGGGACATGTGTGTCCGGTCGGGAAGTGTTACGCCCTTCAATCGTATTTACGAGTACGCTTTATTTCACTGGAAATTCTTACCTGCAAAAAGTTGAAAGTTCTCACTATTTATGCTGCGGACTGCTAGCAGTACGGGGTATATTTAGTTTGTTCGGACGTATGTAATAACCGAAAGCGCTTAATGAAAAAAACGTACATTTCGTCATTCCAAACGATTTAGAATCATTCTCGGGATCGATTTAAGTATGTCCTCCCTCCCTTTGCTATCGATCTATGTATAGTTTTCTGAGATCTGAAGGTCGCCATGTTTGGAATATCTTGAACAAATTTAGTATGCTTAGGTGTATCGGCCTAAGGGCAAGCCTTATTGAAAATCGATTGCATCCCAATTCTCAATACAATTTTTTCTTTTCTTGAAAGAAATCGCCAAGTAATAGTAGGCTGGATTACTTAATAGATGTGAAAAATATGGATCGGATGGTCTGATGTTTTGAACTCCGAAAAGTAAGCCTTCTTGTTGCAAATTTTCTATGTTTCATAATGAGAACAAGTCCATAAAGTGGGTCGATATAAAAATCAACTGTACCGATTTTGCTTTAGGTCTTTACTTTGGATAAATAATGTATGAGTCATAAATGGGCGTTTATATGGCAAGAGTGTGCAGTTTTTAGCAATTAATAATTAATTTTCCACACGAAGATTAGTTTTGTTAAATTTGGATTACACCACCCAAACAATAAACTCTTGATGCCCAAATCTGGCACGGTAACCAACTGTGTCAAATCGCTCTTGCAGGCCAATTTTCACTATGAAATATTAAAAATTAGTCCTTGTTGTCAAACAAAAGCCCTATCTTTCATAGAAATGGCTATATGGGTCGGTGTTCAAAAGACCCAGCCCATCCAAATTTTTCAAATCGATTCCGTACGTCGAATTGATGTTATTCACCACTTCAAACGTCTTTCAGATTGATTAAGAACTCTCGTAGGCCTCTCTTGTGTACGCCGTAAGGTACTTTAAAATTTATACCAGTCTTTGTAATCCTGCTGGTATTCAATATATGGTACAATATGTCTCCTAATACCCTACACAAGTTGTAGGACAAGAGTGTATTAAATGTATACGGCTGTATACCCCACACAGAAGGATTTGATATATACCTTAGTTTTATTGTACCGATCGACTCAAATTTGATAAACCGACATGTTTTGCCCTAAGGGCAACTGTAAATAAAAATGCTTTGGATCGGTACTACTTTTTCGATCATCTCCCATATAACACCTTGCTTTAAAAAGCCGTTACATGGACATTTGCATTGCGTGGCCAACTATAGTGTTTTTACTACCTATACTTTATTTCACAATAGTCGAGAAACTCGCTTTATTATTTTCTAATATTTCTTTTTGTCGAGATTGTGTAATCCTACGAATTCATTTCATTTAATTTTCAGTGCATTGAAAGGAAACTTGATCGCGTTATCTTTTTAGTTTTATAGGTATTACTTCACATAGAATATTATTTTTTCATATTTAATCATACGCTAAACGGACGTCCAGCTGGAGGTTGGGATGGACTATAGATAGAGGAGGGAGGAAGAGAGAGGACATTAGTGATTAATCTTGATTGATACTAAACAACAAAACAAGATTTTTTCTTCGAAGGAAAAATGACATTTTTTTTTGATATGTAGCGAGAATTGTGTGTAAATTCGATCGCGACTCCTAAAAATCCCGAAAAGTACGATTAAGTAAAATGAAAACATTATATGTGTCCTAATAATAGAAAAAATTTAATTTTAATTAATAAAATTTATTTGTCCTGAACTGAAGACGTTCACACGCACGCTATTAGCTTAATAATGATCTGAAACGGACAGTAGTAGTAGTAGTAGTAGTAGTAGTAGTAGTAGTAGTAGTAAATGAAAGGTTTAAGTAATCATATATCGTCTTTACGAGGTTATATTACAAGAGCTGTGTGGAAAAAGAGTTGGATGTTTACCTTCTGAAATTATCCCAATAGTTATTAGCACGATTACCAGGCGGCACCTGGTTGTTTAATGTGTTACGCGCTGCTACGGTGGTGTTAGCAATATTGCTGCTATTATTACTGTGATGATGTGTTTGTTGCTGTTGTTGTTGTTGTTGTTGCTGCTGCTGCTGCTGCTGCTGATTCTGAGTACGCAAGTTTGCATTATTTTGATGTATTGCGTTGTTATGATGATGCATAAATATCGGAGCTGGTCCACTGGTTACTAAAGGTGATTGCGGTGTCGATATTTCATTGTTATAAAGAGTTGCTGGCGGTTGTGCTACCGCATTTTCTGGTATAGCATTGTTTAATGTTGAGTATATGCCCACAGTAGCTGTCGAAGCAGCGTTATGCTGTTGTGTTTCTGTGCTAAAGTTAAAATTTCCAGCTGACATGCGTTGTTGATGGCATTGTTGATATATATGGTGTTGCTGCTGGTGTTGGTAATTGCTGAATGCATTATCCCTTCCTCCGGCTGTCATATACTGGGGTGGAGGTTGTTCTGATTGGGCACGAGGATTTAAGCCAACATAAAGATTATTGGGAGTGCGGTGACCCGCTGCTACACCATTCAAATTAGGTGGTGGCACTGATTCCGAACGCATGTTATAGTTAATGTTAGCATTTACAGCAGCGCCAGTAGTCAAGGCCAGTATGCGGTCCTGTAATAAGTGTATAGTTTGATTGAGTTTTTCAATTTCTCTTTGTTGATGCCATAACATTTGATTGCAATGGCAAACCGAGTTAATCAACATTTGCTGAGTATGCACGAACTGTTGAAGCATGTTTAGTTGTATGTTAGTAGTCGCGGTAGTTGTTGACGAGGAGGCGGCAGCTCCTAAGTTGTTAGCATTGCATATACAATCGCCGCCATTGGGAGGATTGTTAAGAGTCGCTGTTTGTCCCGAAGCGAAAGCCGCCGGAGGAGGAGGTGGTGGGGGCGGTATACCTGCTCCGTAATAATATTGGTGAGGATTCCAGGCAGAGGGTAGAGGTGGTGGTATAGGGCCAGCTAAGAAAGTGAATTTAATTTGTTATTAGACCAACTTTGACAATCTATTTTTTAACTTTGAACTTACGAAAATTTAAGCCCATTGCCGACATTGGTGGCGGTATAGAATACGACCTCGAGCTGCCTGATTGGATACTAGCTCCTTCCAAAGATGCGCCATCGTGCGTGCTACTGTCCGCCTGGGCAATGTGAGCAGCTGTGTTTGATGAAATTACAGTGGGGTCCATCGAGTCTTTAGCATTTCGCTGACGTGAAGATGTATCTACGGAAGGAGCATTGCGGCTAACAGCAGGGGTGGAAGGATTCGGCTGGAATTTTGCGCTAGCAGCATAATCCGAGTCATTGACATCCTCTTCGGCTTCATCATCGGCTTCTGAGACAATGTCTGGCCGCATGCTTGGTGTCTCATTTACGGGCTGCTCGTCTTGCAACCGTTGGCACAACATTTCGAATTCTTTCTTCTTTAATTCATACTCGGTTTTCAGGCGATCACGTTCTTCTTGGTTTTGCTCATGCTCCTGCAAACGCCTTTCAAGAGATTTCGGTGTTGGCGTAGGCGTTAGACTGCTTCTTTTTAAAGCTTCTTCCCCTATTTGGGCAGCTGCTGCTGCTTGATTCTTTCGTCTTTCAATTTCTGCTTTTAGAGCGTATATACGATTACGTTCCGCCTGCAAGCTTTCGGCTTGTGCTCGTAAATCTGTGGTAACTTCATTTAACATACGAACTTTACGCGATATGTACTCTTCATTGCCACTGTCGTTCGAGAGACTGCTTGTTGTAACTAAGAGAGAGCGATCACGATCGAATTCATTGCAACTTTCACGAGGAGGTGTGCGTCCCAACGTTTTGGGATCGTTTATGGTATGAGTCTCAATCATATTGACAGTTTCCATCATTTCTTTAAGACGTTTTAATTGAGATTTCATTGCATCTATATCTGCTTCCCTTTGTTGTATTAGTACGGTTGCTGCCGGGCCCTCGTCCTCCTCCGGATCTAGTTCGGACTCTGATTGCATAACATTGTTAGAATGACGATTAGCTGACTGCAAAAGCTCTATTGGGACCACACGTGTGTATTCTACCGGAACTACACGCTCCATTGTATTAGATTTGACGCTTTTAGCTGTTTGCTGGGATTTCGGAGATTCGGGCTCTTGTTCAACCACGTCCTTTTCTTGTTCAAACTGTCGTTGGCGTGCTTCCTTGGCTGTCTCCTCAGCCGAACGATTTATATCCTGCAACTCCGTTACCAAGTTTCGCATTTCATCTCTTTGATTACGTAAGTCCTCCAATTTCCGCTGCAAGGCTTCCTGTTCGGCTAATATTTCAGGACCATCATCGCCCAACAAAGAAGACAACTCATTTTGATTCTGTATGAAAGCGGTAAGATTTTTCATACGACCAACTAATGACGACATATCAGTATGAATTTGTTCCACGCTCTGATATTCAGGAGCGCCATCGGTATCGTTAGTTGAACGTTGCGAACTAGATGGAAAACTTAAGGTGTTTGCTTGTTGTCGCAATTTTTCCATCTCATTCAAATGTTGTTTGGCGGCACTTTGTAAACGCAAGAGTTGTTGTTGCTGTTCCTTCATGTTTTCTATGTTGCGATTAGACGCTTCCAGACGTTGTTGTAGCTCTTCAAAAGATGGTGTATTGTCGGGAGTAGGAGTCTCGACAGCGCTATGCAAAGACTGTATGGATTGGGCACGATCGCTTGACTGATAAATACGAGAGATAAGCGATTAAAAGCGTAGAACGCTTATGATATTTAAATAAATAGGTACCTCACTTAGAGCTACGTCCTCTAAACTAGCAGAATTCACTACCATTTCACGTTGTGACGAAGACGCCGAATTAGGATTTATCTCGTGCACCATGCTGGGAGATCTCAGCGACTAAAAAGGAAATAAAAAAATGAGAATTTTATAGAAATCAAATTTGAAAGTGTTCTGAATTAAGCGGCTTCAGACTTTTTGCAAACTCCTGGTACAAATTTCCAAATTGCCTGTTAAACAATCTCCACGACTATTGTTGTTACTATTGTTACTTGTATTAAGACTTTGCAATTGCTGCAAACGTTGCAATAAATGAACAACCTCGTTGGAGTTTTGACTCGTAATCGTGTTTTCTTGGACTGCCGATGTAGAAGTCCGCAAAGAGGGTATCAATTGCGTGGCAAGATTGAGTAAAGGTCGCGCTTGCGGTTCTTCAAAAAGCTGTTGTAAATGCTGTAATTGTAATAATAACAATTGTTGTTGTAATTGCTGATTTAGATTTACGTTTCTTGGAGAATTGTTCGCGCTATGATTCGAAGACGGGACTGGCGGTATTATTGCGGCCGTTGTGCTATTAGGTAAACCGGGAGTAGTAGGTATAACAACGCCAATGGCTGCATTTAAGTTTGAATTAATATTCGCGGAACTTAGGTAGTCGTTCTGCAGTTGCGCCGAGTTATGCGACGTTTGCTGACTACGACGTGGTATGGGCCGTACCGGATAACAAAAGCGTTGCTGATTTTCCTGAGAATTTTCTACCAATCAAAGAAAATCACAAAAAAAATTGTGTTTATTTTCATATTTAAACGTTTATCAAGAACAAAAAAAGAAAAACAAAAAACATATGCAAACAGATTTAAAAAGGAATTATGATTAAGCAGTCTAAAGTGAAGCGGAATCAAAAAAAAATTAAAAAATCTAATGCTCGAAATTTGATTCTGATTTCTCTAATATTTGAATTTCTCAATTTAAGAACATACGTTGCTTACGCATATAAAAACACTCATCCACTTATTATTATCCAACAAATATATATGTTCCAACAAATTGAATATATTCATTTTGCCTTACAATGGCAGCGAATGCAGCAAACTCTCGCGAAGGTACTAACTAAGTCTGTTCGTAGCGAATAATTCGATTTCAAGAGAAAATATTTAGAAAGTCTTCGGAATTGTTTGTACGTTAATGTGAAGAATTTGATTTGGTTTGTTGTTGTCGTCAAATGCCAATCGCAGTCAATTACATCCGGCATATATTTTTTTGTTCAGTTAGGGCTCGCATCCCTTTCCGAGTCGAAAATGAAATCAAAATGGCTTGAAAATTCATTCACTTCTCACTTCCCACTCCCCCCCTTTTAAAATATAAACTTCATCAGAGCATAACCGTCTTCTTGAAACGTCGGCACACATTTGTGCATTTCACTGCGCAATTTTGCATCGTCTTGACAGTTTATGGATAAATAATTTAAATTAATTAGGAAATAATTTTCAGTCATGAAAAATTCTTATTGCGCCCACGCATTTCATTTAGGATTATGAATCAATTATTTAAAATGAAATTCAAGATATGAAAGAAAGAAATAAAAGTGCTTTTACTTTTAAGAACTATTGACAACATGCTACAGTGCACCGATCTTCTAAATAAAATCTAAATTTAGATCTACATTTAAAATAAATAAATATAAAGAGATCGTTCATTCGGTTTAGCCGAATTTTCACCACCCATCATGTTCTTAAGCAAGATCATACCAAAAATTGAATTTCTCTAGAGCGAATAATCACTTTCTTAAGGCATATTGTTAATGCTAAATAACAATTCTTTATATGATATAATTTGTGGTTAAATATTTTGTGAAAATCATGTGTTCACGTTATTATTACATGAAAGGTTGAATTAAAACTTCTCCTTTCTTCCCCACAACTTAGTTAAGTCCTTCACAAATTCCGAAATATGAATTGTTTAAACTCCGATCGTTTATCTATCTATCTATAGGAAGGTTCGAAACATGATCACCGATCAAAAATGTATATACTTGCTATTTCTTGTTGTTGCAAATGGAATGACTAAGTCGGTATGCTTGCTCATCCTTCGATGATGGGTATAACAAATACAGAAATTATTTTTAATTCTAAAAGACGCACAAACATTTTCAGCGCTATTTTAAATGATACATGTATATATGCATATATATATATATACTTACCTAAATCGCTATTGGTAGCGCCTGCAACGCTGTTGATAGTGTTACTATTTTGAACCAAAGACGGCTGCTGGTTGTTATTGTTATTCGAATTGATGCTGTTCGCTGTTGTAACCACTGTTGTGAGTAAATAGTCCTTAGGTAGGGTAAAAAAAATAATAAAAATAAATAAAATACAATTCACAATATCAACGTTATTGGGGAACCGGCAATGAAGAAAAACGACTCAAAATATGTATTTCTAAAAAACAAAAACCCAAAAATATATTTCGTTCTTGTTCTTCGATCGTGTGAAAATGAACTAATGCGAGATGAGAACATTTTTTTACCAGTATGCGTGAATAATCGAAATAGAAATCAAAATGGCCCGAATGGGATAAACAAATAAGAGCAAAATGTGCAGAAAGAGAATTCTCTTCTAGGTGTCCTCTCCTACGTTGTCATTTTCGTATTTCGGCCGACATTTGATTTGGATATGTTGTTTTTGGGATTTTGCTCTTAACACTCGACCATCGATAGGATATCTACAATTATTCAATAGCCACGTCTTTCTGGCTGATACGCTTCAAGTATTTGTCTAAAAGTGATCCAAACATTTTCACTTACGAAATTTGAAAATTAATCAGATAGTTTATCGGATTTTCTCACAATTATCAAACAGGATATAATATGTAAATGTTATTTTTAGTTTATACAAACACTTGCTTAGTGTACTGCGCAATTATGTCAAATTATTACCGGAAATATTGTGTATGATGCACGACGTATATGCGAGAGTGAATTGCGCCGCACTCTCTGCCTTGCAATTAAACATCTTATACCTCCATGCCAGTGGCAGTTATCAATATGTTCGGTTTAGACCGTATATAACTTCCTTCGGATTTTATTTGGAGATTATTTCAAAATTCTTTGTAAGGAGATGACGGACATCTGCTTGGGAACATGTAAAATTGCCACAACTAATCTCTCTTGCATTTTTTGTTAACTGTTGATGTATCAATGGGCTAATTGGGATCTTCTTTATAATGTCGACTCGATGTTATTAATAAAATAAGCAAAAACATTGCAGTTAAACACCCTACTGCACTTCGCGTAATGCAATCGATGACATCAAAAAGTTATTCAAACGTTATTCATTTCTTGTCAGAGATTTCACTATTTTTCAGAAGGTATTCAAGATTACGCTATGGGGGCGTGTAAAGGTATACTTTCAATGAGAACCATTGTATGCGGCGATCTGATATAAAATCAGATTACTTTTAACGACCAGTTCGTCAAATGGTCCGATTCAATTCATTTTGAATAGGATCTGCCCTTAAGCCAACAAAATACAATAAAAGCTGGAGCTGATTTAAATCTTTCTTCACGTTGCATGCATCCTATATCCGATGTCACAAGTTTTGCATGGCACAGTTGGTTGAGTGTTCTTTCAATATTCCAGATTTAACATCTGGCCTGGCACCAGTAAATAAACTCAACTTCTTATAACGATAACGATAACGGTGCACCATTGATCGCATATGTCGTGTACATAGATCTACAAAAGGCTTTAAAAGACGCGAAGGACTTCGTTTCTTAAGAGTGGGTTGTAAAAATGTAATTAATCATGTATTCTGTACACATTAGATCAGATATGTTGAATTTGCCAAAAGGCAAAATAAAAACGCATTGGAAAATCCCACAAAATATAAATATCCCGACTAAAGTGGATAGCAGAATTATGGCTACAAATTCATAATCCCTGCATGGAACAACTGAAAAGTCAACTTTCGCAAGCGTCAAAATTTTGATGTTTACCTTGTTCAGTTTGTTTTTTGTAATATAGGTCCTGTTGTTTCTTAATTTTAAACGAACTTGAGCAGGAGCGAAATTTAGGGTAAAAATTTTTTGGAAGAACAAGATACATAGTGTGATTAAAATCGTCATACGTAGATGGATATATTATCTTTAGTTATTATTAATTTAGCCAGAGAATAAATTCAGACTAAAGCCTTAAAGCACCAGTAGCATGTAAGTCTACCGGCTTTATTGAAAACTCCACCGTACTTGAGAATTTAACCCACGACCATCGAGTTGTTAGTCGAGATCGTTTGCTTACTCGTTCGTTTGGGCGGAGTGACTGCAAAATATATAAATCTTTAAGGCTAAGCACATTGCGGTTGTAGTTCAATTCCAAGAATCTGGAATGTTATATTAATTCTAATCGGAGCACATTGAATCTTTGAAGCTCATTTGAACTTTCCGCTTAAGCTTTTTGATTCCAAAATATTTTTTTTTTGCTTAATAAATAAATCTAAAAAACAATATTTGTAAATTTACAGTTAGTTCTCGTTTTTCTAACGAGTTGTGTCACGAGGTGCTACACATGCGCATAGGTAGAGAGGAATTCTGTATCTTGGACCGGAAGCACCCAATACCAAATTTAAGGCAGAGCTGCCTTCTGGAACCATGCATACCCTTCCAGAATTCTAATCGTGGTAACACATGCGCTAAATTTCTTACGGTCTATAAAGTGGACTGAAGCTTATACAGAGCTTGCAACATTATAAATAAATAAATAAATAAATAAATTTCTTCTTATCTTTTGAAGGTTTTCTTTATATTACACGTGTATATTAAGTTTAGGCGGATGTATGCAACATCCAGAAGCACTTGCGATAGCTCCGCTTTTTATTACATTGCAGAGTCTGCCAGCCTGTCTGTGTGCAACTTACGGTGTCTGCGGTGTTTTATGTAATAAACTTTGGTTCGGTTAATAGTTTGTACAAAAACTATTAAACATGGTACTGTAGTTTCTGTTCTGAAATGGTATGCACAGTTCCTCAATGCATCTTCACCCTATTTGTGGCTCGATTGCGTGCTTCCTATCTAAGATACGAAATTCATCTCCGGCTATGAGCCTATGAAATACACCGTGATTTGATTTGCCGTAAAAGCACGTGGCCCGATGAAGGTTAGGAGCAGAGATATTTAGGTGTACTCTCTTGAGATTGGTCATTTAGACTGTTGTGTGAGATTGGAAAACAAATTGTCTGTTATGAGTTGCGCGTTTCCTCTATAAAACGATTCGTTATTCCCGTTTACATATATTGTTTACAAATACGTAAATCAAACTCAGGAAAATTATTCCGGTAGATGGCTAAGATGTTTTAATGTGCACATTGTACAGCTTAGATCTTACATTTTCAGACTACGATTTGCTCATTCATTTGATTTGAAATAGAATAATTTAAACATCGTGCTAAGACGTGGTCAAAACTATTTGGATAATTTCATTATTTTTCTAATGTATTCAATGCATTATCTTCAATGAAACTTTTATCTTTATACGAGAAAATTTCCATCTTTATACTTTTGTTACAGTTTTTAATTTTGTTGCGTATACTCTTGTTGTTGTTTTCAACAGACCTTGTTCTCGTTTTTAACATGGTTTTGTTGCGTATACTTTTGTTGCCGTTTTTAACAGACCTTATGATCATTTCTAACATAGTTTTGTTGCGTATACTTTTGCTGCAGTTTTTAACATAGTTTCTTGTCATTTCTATGTATTTTAACAGCTCTGTTTTACGCGTTAACAGGGTCTTACCATCTTTCAATGGTTTGAGACTGCATTTTTTTTTTTAAATATATTTTACAGTTTTGCCGGCTTCATATCTAAACACAGCAGCAAGCGTATACAAAAGGATCTTTTAAACGTTGCTTACTCAATTTCACTAAGCATTTAACATTAAATAAAATTCAAGTGCGAAACGAGAACTGAACTGTTCTGGTTGATTTGCTTTAACAAACAATGCATGTAATGTATATAGTAATGCGTATAAAACGTAATAAATTGAGTATAATCATTGATAAAATAATAATATTGGAAATTAAGTTAGTGTTAACTAATCAGGTTAATGAATCAGAATGATGCTTTTATTTTGAGATAGTTGCTTACATTCAAATCCTTAAGGTCTCTTCTTATCGGTGCTACAACTTCGGTATTTTTATGTTGCTGTGGTTGTTGTTGATGTTGTGGTTGTTGGACTTGACGTGTTTTCTGCTGCTGCTGTTGTTGTATTGAGGCTACTATATTTAAAGGGCTACATCGATTTGCTACATTATTCACACCAATAGGTTGTAAAATAGTTTTTTGTTGTTGATGGGCACTGCCTTCCAAAGTTGTAGGATTCGAATTGGAATTGGGCTTATTTGATGAAGAGACTTTAGGAACTGTGCCTGTAGATTTACGCATTGTCACTACTGAGGTTTGTATGCTGATAAACTTTTATTTGTGGAATTGGTTATACTACCTGTAGTTCCGTTGGAGTTGGAACCGCTGCAACCGCTGGCCGCCGATTTATTATGTGCCACATAATTGTTATTGGGATTTCTAGCAGGAGCCATAATCGTTAACGAATGATAACCTTTGTACTGAACTTAAATGATCAATGAAAAAAAATTCCATCGATTTTTTACACCACATATGTGTAAAATTCGCGCACGGTCCCTTATGTTATTGTGTTTGTTCTTTCTATAAATTAAAATCCCTTCTTACGTAAAGTTTTTCGTTTTGCGATTCTCAAATGAACAAAAGCCACTTTCTTCCTTTTTTTTGGAAATCTTTTCGGTTTTTCCTTTTGTGCAAAAATAATTATTCGGGGGAAAATTTTTTGCAAAGCAAAAACATATTCCGGTTATTGACAATGATACAAACTATGTTGCCAGATCAACTTATTTTAATCTGTAATCCACAATATTACACATTATTATTTATAAATAATTTTTTTGAAAAGAACTACACGAAATTAAAGCGAAAATTCAATAAAACGAATGAAATTTAGGAATTAAAAAAAAAAAAACAAAACAAGAACGTTATAAATAAAATTTGGATTACTAATACTAAGCAGGAAACGTTAAAAAATTATATTTATTTTTTTGATTGTTCCCTTTGATGTACAATATCTTCCTTTAAGGCCTTAATACGCTCTCTTTCTGCACGCAAGTTGTCCGCTTGTTCCTTTAAATCACCAGATAAATCCTGAAACATATCCACCATAGTATTTAATAATTGACGTTTATCGTCGCTATCTTCATTAGATGTCTGATTGCTAGATGTCGAAATGCTTGAAGTTTTGGCCAAAAGACTATGCGATTTAGAACTTGTAGCGCACTCATAAGTACTAGTGATTTCACTTTCCTCACTGACGGTTTCTTTATTAAGACTTGAAGCGCTAGTTGTTTGTTGACTCAAATGTTTTTCTATCATTTCCGTGGTACTAACCAAATTTTGTACTTTTTTAAACTGAGCCTTAAGCAAAGCGATTTCATTTAATTTTTGACATATGTAGTCAGCTTCTGAAGCAGCTTCTTTATCAACGGCTTCAGATTGGACCGATTCTTTCGATTTTTCTGCTATGGCTTCATCCGTCGTTTCAGTTGCCTCAGTGATCTTAGTTTGTATTTTTGAAGATGACGATTGGCTGCTACTCGACTGCTGTTCTGATGATTGTTGGAAGCGCATTTGTTGCAATTCTCCAGCTCTCTCACGTAATTGTTCCATGCTTTGCATCAATTGATTGTGTTCAGCTTGCATTTCCAATAATGCGTGACTTGAAGCAATTAATCGCTGCTCCAATTGGGCATTCTCCGAGATCTCTTTAGGCTGATTAATTTCATTAACCATATTTTATCAAATCTGAAATGAATTCTTATTCACTATATTTATGTTCACTACAATTTATTCACGCTTAACTCACTTGTTATTGCAATGAGGAACCTAGGCATACGTATACCATAATTTCTATTGTTGTTTAAGTTATTTTTATTGTTTTTTTCTTTTTAGAATTTCTAAAATTAGACTATTTTTATATAAGTTAGCTGGTTCTTTTCATTTAAATATAGTAAGCGATTTTTATGTTGAAACTTACACAATAAGCTTCTAATGTTTTTCCTTAGTAATTTTTAGGGTCTGTTTCTCGTTCAATTTTGCTTTAGGATCTTGCTCTCATCTTGTCTATCTGCACTTTGGGAAAATGAAAATGAAAATTTCAATGAAAATATGAAAAACAGTTCCACAAGGAAAGAGAAAATTGGAAAAATAGCGTAACGCAAATTATAAAAGAGAATATCTGTGTAAGAAGCAAAGAGAATATCTATATATATATATATATATATATATAAGGTTCGGATCGAATTTTTGAATGTCCACAACTAAGTTGTATTGAAACAGGAGAAATGTTAGCTGAACATATAAATAAAACGAACATAGATATTTAAACATACGCTGAATGATTGTATTATTGCGCTATCATGTAGGGAGCATGTAGAGATGAAATTTGATTTTTCAATGCACTCAACATATGTGCCCGTACGTTAATTTGGACACAAACCATGCAGAAATGAAATTACAATTTGGGAGAGATCAGTTGAAATTCTGAAGCAAGTGGACATGAATTACTTAATATAAAGGACCGTCAAACAATTTGAAACATTTTGAAATAAAAAGAAAAGAACAGAAGAAAGCAAATAAATGGAAGATATGATATGTGAAACTATGCGGTATGCACATTTCGACTCGAAGGATGAGGGATATATTCAGAAAGCTTACGAGGTATATATATATTTGGTCAGCATCAAATTCTTAATCGATTTAAGTATGTCCGTCTGCCCGTCCTTGTAATGTTTTTTGCAAACATTCTCTTGCCTCCTATCGACTTCAAATTCGGCAAAAACATTAGTAGTTGTTGTACGCACGTTTGCGATTAAAAATGGGCCAAATTGGTCGAAGAACACGCCTACAGTATTGCGTAATGTGAGAACGCGTTTGCGTTTCGAAAGGAATAACAAATTGGTTTTTCGATTATTATTCATAAACTATAGCAGATAAATGTACAAATATTCTATGGGCGATGCTGTAGTACTTGTGCAAAACGGGGGAAAAATGACCACGCTTACGTAATGTTATAGCGGATTCAAATTTAATTTTTTTTCAATACTTTTATAAAGCGCAGAAGAAAGCTTCAAAAACCTCATAGAGTGTATAAATTCTTGGTTACTTTCAAATTCTGGACGCACCTCAGCATGTCCCTCTGTTCGTCTGTCTATCTGCCCGTCTGCCCATACGTGTAGTGACTGCGGTGAACATTCTCCCGTTCGCAAATATGAAGATATCGAGCACCGACAACATACACTTTCGACTCCGATTTTGAAAATGAAATCAGATATTGAGTCTCGTAGTTATACTAAAGTAATATATTATGTTGATATTGCGTTCGAATTTTAGGAAGTCCACAGTATCAGTTGATCGGCTTATTTGGGATTGTGGTAAGAAAAAAGTAAGTAAGTTGTATCGGCCTAAGGTCGAACATTCGACGTATGACATATCCCAAGTTTAATTTTATTATGAACACAAAAGGAAGAATCAAGCGATTTGCTATCTCGTCTCTTGTAGAGAAATGCGAAACAAAATCATAAGAAGATGTACGTCATGGATTTCTGGGCCGAATGATTTTCATAAGTCCTTCTTGAAGTCACCTTTACAGTATTGAGAGACTTGCAGAATTCCAGAATTAAGCTCCAAGCCGAGAGACATTGTCGTCATCGAGTACGGCGAGTTGTTAACAGTATAGAGTGGAACCAACCGTCTGGTTACTTCAGGATGTACGGTTGCGTTGCGATCGCATTCAAAACGCTCAACCATTGCCTTGCCTGTCGTCAATCCCGGTTTTCTCACCATTTGCGTACCTTGATCGATTTTTGCATTTTGTTGCCGTACGTCAGTCAATTTTCATCGCCCGTAAAAATGATCTGAAACTGTTTTCTGTCCAATTTTCAGCTTAGCGGCGATGTCATACGATGAAATGTACTGATTTTCCTCAAATTTTTTGAAAAATTCTATCGACTTTATCAACGATTGGTTCACCAGACAGCGACGCCTTTTTAGCATCGAAATTTTCAGAGGAGAAATTATTTTCCAGCTGCTGAGACGATATTGTAACATGAATGAATTTCGGGAGAATTTTCGTTCCTTCAACGAATACCATAACTTTATTTTAGTTATCTCTGGATTGTGTCACCTTTCAAGCGCCACTGTATGACATGATGGCACGACGAACTTACGCGACTTCAAATTGATCAATTGAGAAAAGCGAAATGAAGTTGTCCCGCTATCAGTGATATGCTTATATGTGGAAGCTGATGACATTTTGAAACTGTGAGTTTTCTCTCCGACTATTAGCGAAATCGCTTTTTTAACTATTTACGGCGATTTTTCGAGTTACTCGAGTCCAATTGCTGATTTTTACACTTTACACCGTTTGTGGTACAAGGTGCGGATGTAGATAGCACCCAGAGGACCTTGAGATGGAGCCACCTTTTATTATACCGATCGATTCGGAATCACTTTCTGTTTCTAAGCTTGTCTATCCGTTCATTCGTCTTATATTCTTCTATTCAATCCTATACGTTGCAATTTTTGGGATACAACGACGAACGCTAGCGATTCGTGTCGAACCCCTCTCTCTCTCTCTCTCTCTCTCTCTCGACCTCTTCGCGTATGTAATGCTTTATTTTGAAATATTCTTATATCGATAATTGTATTAAGAGAAGGGGTGTACCGTCCTTAGTGGTCCTTAGCGGTCCTGCCTAGTGTTTTACTTGTTTGCTTATTCTAACCCGCTTTTACTAAAGATGTAGAAATGTAATGATATTTATTAGGTTGGTAAGTACGGGTGTGAAAATGAAATGGGTAATGCAAAGGCCGGCGACTAGGCGAGTACAGTAGAGTTTGGCGTCTTTAGTAATTCGTTAGTAGAATGTTTACCGAGGATATGTCATCTTTTGAAAGGGATTGAAAGGGAATACTAATTGAGAACATGAGCGAAAATTAGAAGGAATTATGTGATAAGTGCTGTCATAGGATAGAAGCGGTGCTCATGATGCCTTGATTAACTTGACATGCATAATCGAGAAAAAAACCCGCGAAACTTGGCGGAAGACATAATTCGTGGAAGAGATACAAATTTATCAGAGCATCAGAGCAAGCTCTTCTGTATTAGTTTTTAATATTTTCATTTTAATTGACAGCTTGATAAGCAACAACGAAAATGAGGCTAAGAGGATTATAATTCGCGCGCTAACACATTATGTGTACCATAGAGTTTGTGGGTTCTCTCATTCGCAATTGTAAAGTGAATAAAAAAAAAAAAAACACACACACACAATATATATATATGTATATATTTAATCAATGTAAAAAATAATAAACAATTTTGTAGATTTTTTCTTGTATTTTAAGGGCCCTTTAAATAACGTCCGTATAAAAAGCTTTAAAAAGTTTTATTGCATATATCTCATGTAAAAGAAACAGATGAAAGTTTTGAAAACCTGCGCTTGCGTTTCACGTATGATATTTATTTACTTATTTGTTTTTTGCTCGTAATTACTTACTCTTGCGTTCGTTTTTATTAAGAAGGAGATGATTATTCCGATTGCTCCGATTGCCTTCTCCTGTTAGAAATGCTGAACACATAATCATATATATCAAAACAAAGTGTTTGAAAGTTTTTGAAGAACTGCAAGCTATAAAAACGAGTTTTAGTGTTTTGTCAACCATCCCAGTGCATGTGTATATATGTGCGTGTTCTCAAAACCAAACATGTGATATAAATCTTGCCATGAAAATTAGAAATTTTTTTCTCAAATACAAGTGAATATATATTAAAAAAAAAAGAAGAAATAAATAGAATTTAAAAGTAAGATTAAGAGAAAAGAAAAGTGAAAGTAATAATTCCAATTATATATATATATATATATATATACATATATATAAAAACGAAAGGAATAGAATGCGAGATTCACAAAAAAAAGTAAAAAAAATTTAAAATCATTTAAATATGTGAGATACACATACTAGCAAAGGCAATGTCCAAGAAAATTTATCAAGGACTTTTATGCTCCTATTGTTCGGGAGGCCTGTTTGCATTGCTAAAATCATTGCATGCAACAATATGTGCAATCGGAAAGTAAGATCAACATTAAAATGAACTAAAATTATGGAATTCAAGAAAAAACATGTATAAATAATATAATATAATATAATATAATACAATATAATATAATATAATATATATATATAGATATATATATATATATATATATGTATATATATATATATAT
>KK502415.1:1450096-1472839 GCA_000688735.1 Glossina austeni | reverse complement strand
AAAAAAAAAAAAAAAAAAAAAAAAAACAGTTTAAAAGCCTTTTTTTAGCAGTAATTATCTTATAGTTAAAGAGACTTTCAATTAAATTACGACAGTGGCGATCCATTCTCTTATATCTGACGTTTCATGTCTATATTCATCTATGCTTTTCTCATGACTTTGTAAACTTGCATTATTTTTGACGAAATTTTGTGGAAGAGAAAAATGGCTTTCTATTCATTGTTAGATTGGTTCTTGTTTTCCAAAACGCGATGTGTCTTCAATAAATTATGAAATATTTCCTTTCGTTCCGATCATAAAGGTAAATAGAGAATAAAATTTGATACACGATGCTTACGGGATATTCCTTTCAGAATATATATATGTTCAGAATATAATTAATATTTAGATATGTTGTGGGTTATGTGGACATCGTATTGAATATGTATTGAAGATGTCGACACATGCCACGTATTTATTTTCACACATTAATATATGTATGAACATATCTATATGTAAATGTGTGAATTGTTTTAATTGTAAGATAAACCGAAAATCTACTCATACACTGACACTCAATTAAAAGTCATATATGCATGCAACTGGCATATGTTAAGTTGCTTCAAATTTGCGAAATACATGCCATATATTGCATTGGCTGTACGGGCTTATTCCGATGAATTTTCAATTCTATTTTTTGAATACATGTTTTTCACTTTAGGTTTTCACTTTTTTCTAAATCGAAAATTTACAAAAAAAATATTCAAATTTAATGAAATGATATTTAAAAGCTTTGGATTTTAACATGAAACCGATCTCTCAATAGACAATATTGATTGATTCCAGTCTCTTAGAGCTCAGTGTGAAAAGCCAAAGACAATTAAAAAGGAAAAAACAAGTGAAAGACTAACTAATTCTATGTATATACTGTTGCTTTACGAATTCAACGGAAACCTCGCTTACTGTTCTAGCGAAACAAATATTTTTATACCCTTCACTGAAGGACGAGGGGTCTATTCATTTTGTCAAAACGCGTGCAACGTGCGGAAGACAGCATCAGAGATCCCACAAAGTATATATATTCTTGATCAGCATCAAATTGTAAATCGATTTAAGCATGTCCCTCCTTACGTCTGTCCGTCTGTGTAATGCCTGTTGTAAACATTCTCCTGATTGCAAAAATGAAGATATCGACTTGAAATTTGGCAGAAACATTGGAAGTTCCTGCCCGCAAGTTGGTATTGAAAATGGGCCAAGTCGGTTGAAAGACATGTTCACATTACCCCGTAAACCCAGAACATCACTGTTTTTTAAAGAGAATAAAAAATTGTTTTTTTGCTCATTACTCATAGACTGTAATAAATAACTGTACAAAAATTTGAAGGCATATTCTATGGGCGATGATGTAGCATTTGTCTACAAAAATGGAAAAAATTGACAACATTGACTCTAACATTATTGTGTATCAAAATTGCAATTTTCAAAATTTCTTAAAAAATAATCGTTAATATGAAAATTTTTGGATCGGATGAAATCGCGGAAATTTTTCGACCCTCCTCTCATTTAATTGTTCCCAGGAAAAGTAAGTTATAGGGCAGCAATGCCTAATTTTTCGTATCTTTTGTGGAGTATTAGTCCACAAGAATAGTTTAATGAAAAGAACTGTACCGAATTTGGATCGGATAGGCACAATTTTGTGAATCCCTTCGCTAATAGGAGCTGCCATGAAAAGTATGCTCGTTCTTACTTGGAAAGAAAGTATAATTTTTAGAGCTTTATTACCTAAATAGATTAAAGAAAGATATTAGGGCTAAAGTGATGTAAGGCGTATTTAATAGTCGGCCTTGCCCGACTAAAATGGTTTTGCTCGTTTAAACTACACAACTTTATTTATGATATGTGATCCTTTAAGAAAGTATCGAGTTGGTGTGAAATTTTATTATTCTGAAAGCAGATAGCAAGTTTTTTCCCCATAAGGGGTGTTGAACTTCTTCATATCATTACCTGCGATTACCGACTGTCCAACACTGGCAATCGAGTCCAGAGTTGTACTCGAGGGACATTTGAGAGTGCAACAATTGTAGAAACCGACGATAATCTCTACATTAAACATTCAAGTCTTTCGAGATATTTACAGAAACCTATGAACTTCTTTTAAGGATTTTCTTATAAATTTCCCCAGAAACTTGATATTACTATAAAGCATAAATTGTACAGTGTACGATATTTAAAATAATGGCTTTCGTTTTTTGATTGTTAGAATATGTTATATATAAACAAGTAAGAAAATTATATTCGGTCCAGACGGAATCTTTTATACCCATCACCGTTATCCTAAGAGAGACAAAAGAGGCGATAGAATTATATTTCCAAGCTTTATAATACGGAGTGGGTGCGGCTGATTTTTTCCATTTACAAAATAAAAGTATTTGCCAAATAGGCGTGTGGGCGTTGTAGGCGTGTCCTTTGAATAGTTCGCGTCACTTCTAATTTCTTTTGGAAATTTGTAGGCGATATCTTCACTTCCGCTAAAGGGAGCAGCGTTACCACGGATACTGCAGAATTGGGCAGACGGACAGACAGACATGCTTCCAATTATGAAACTGGCCAATAATTTAAACACTTTATGGGCTTTTCGAAGCTTGTTTCTGAGCGTTATAAAGGTATTGAAAAAGATAAATAAATTTTGATACACTATACCATAGCAATAGGTAAGCGTGGTCAATTTTTTCCATTTTTCCACAGGAACTACAGTATCGCCCATAGAATATATGTCCTAATTTTTGTACATTTATCCGCTATAGTGTATGAGTAAAGATCAAAAGACCAACATTTTACTCCTGGTCAGAAACAGAGCTGTTTTCATTTTGCGTAGTATTGTAAGTATGTCCTTTGATGGATTTGACCACTTTCCACAAAAATCGGCGTCGAAGAACTTCCAATCTTCCTGCCAAATATGCAGACGGTAGCTTCATTTTTGGGGCCAGGAGAATGTTTGCAACAGACATTACAAAGACGGGCGGACGGACATGCTTGAATAGATTCAGAATTTGATGCTGACCAAGAATATATATACCATATGGGATCTTCGAAGCTTCCTTTTGGGCGTTGCAAACGTCTTGACAAACTGAATATACACCTCATTCTTCGGTGAAGGATAATAAAAAAAAGGTATTGACTTCGTACTTGTGTAATGAATTATTCAGAGTACATCGTGAATACGGCTTTACATAGATATGGGTGGATATGGCTCAGTTATTCGTCTGTGAGGGATAGTTGCGGATGTGAGATACAATGTGCATAAATGTAATATTCAGCTTCGCTTGTGTTAGGCAGCCATGCTTGCTATTTTAGTAAATCACCAGTTCATAAATTCTGCATGTTCTTCTTTTCCACCTGACCTTGTTAATAAAAATGTACTTTTGTTTTGCTTTTTATGAGACCAAACTGTCAAGCCTTCTTTAAATATCGCGCACATGTATATGTGGCACTGCATGTGTATGTGCACTATAAACGTAATCGTGTTTTAGGCACAAACATTATTTTGTTTGTTATTAGTTTGTGGCATAACAAAGAAATACGTCTTGTTGGTTCCTGGTAGGCATGGGGGCGGCTTATAGGCAAAACTAATTGTGCGTATTTTTATTGTTTGTTTGAGTACTTTGACCTTTTTTAGCGATTAAGCGTTTCCATATCTATAAACGTGTATATGCGCAGAATATATAGGTGTATTTAACTAAGTGCAAGCGTGTACAAGACTAACGGCAGTTTATTATTTTGATTTATTTATTGTAAAGCTGACTTAGATTATGCATTTTTGGATCGATAAACGTTCGCAGCAATGTGGCTTCGGCAGATCAAGGGTTGCTGCCTCGCTCTCGGGAGCTGGCGGATCTGGTTTGAGTTTTGGCCATCCGCCACGTCGAGCAGGTGGCTATAAATCGACAACCAGCTCCAATAGCTCAATGCCGATACATCGTCAGCAGCAGCAGCAGCAACAGCAATCGCAACAGCAACAGCAGCAACAGCAATACGGACATTATACGCAACATCATGTGACATACAGTACTGCTGGAACAACAACGACTACCGTTGATTATCACCGAAGCAATAATTATGGTTACAGTGCCAACAATAATAACAATACGCCCAGCAGTGGCGGTCAACATTCGTCTTCTAGTCAGCAGTTAAATAATAACATCGTTCTCCAGCAACAAAACAATGCTTACACAAATACGTCACAAACGTCACAATCGTATCCAACGACAGCAAATGTTAATAACAATAATAGTATTGCGTCTTCTTTATCGGGAGTAATTTCTGGTTCTTCATGGCGTAACGCTCGCTATATCTTACCATCTTCAACGATTAATAGCAATCAGATTTCATTGGCGCATCATCAGCAGCCAACTCATCATCATGACATGCGCAGTTATCATCATCCCCAATTTGGAAATATGTCTGTAAGGCATTACCAACAAACGGACATCCAACAACCATCCGCCAACATCATAGAGCCAAGTATACATAACGGCGGTCGACAGACGATCGCTGTACAAAATTATGGGTACGTATATACTAAATATCTTGAAATTAGGTAGTGAACCAAGTGCTGAAACATTTGTTTGCAGTTGCAGTCAAAATGCTTCTACAGCTTCAATGGTGCCACATCAAACTACGTCTTCAATGCCGGCTACAGATGTTAATAGGCAATCTCAACGTGATTTTGGTTCTAGTCAACGCTCCAATAGCGTAAGCAATTTACGTCCGGCTAATTGTAGTACCAGCTATTCAACTTCCTCCATGGGTCCCTCACATCATCATCATCAGCAGCATGCTACCACCACAATGCATTCTGTTGAAAGCGTGGATAACCAATTACTGCCAACCCATTTAAAATGCGGAATGTGCGCTTCGCTAGTACTGGCTTCTGTGTTTGTGGCAGGAGCCAAATTCTATTTCGACCATCAAGGCACTGGCTTAGAAGTTCTAATATTTTGTGCATTTTCTGCTACTTTCTTTCTTGCCGCCTGCACTGTGTCTCTATGTAGAGTGCCCAAAGGCTTATTGCCCCATCGTTCAACGGCTGATCAACGTCGAACTGCATGTGGTTTAAGCAGCAGAGGCTCAACGCTTAACTCGGTTGACGATATCGTTGTAAGTGGTTTACATGAATTGCAAGAACGAACACAAACAGTAGCTAATAACGCGGCAGCCCAAGCTGGTCCACCACCTTACCACATTGCTATATTGCTGCCTGAAACGAAAAATCATGATAAAGGAATCACTTCAGTAGAAGAATCACCACCACCGTCCTATGATAAGATTTTGGTATAGACTAAGCTTAATAACTCTAATACAATTTAAGTTGTTTTTCTTGACCTTATTTAGCCTACCTTTAATAGCTTACACTGTTTATATATATATATATATATTTGTGTACTTTAAGTCTTCCCGTTTCTTTTCAAAGTCAGCCAAGAGTTTTTTTTATGATTGAATCTGTGATTTAACATAACATAAATTTTAAATTCAAAGTCTTCTCAAAAACATAAAGGCACTTGAACCGATAATACTGATTCCGTTCTTTTTCTTTTTCTTTTTTATTTCTTTTCTTTTTTGCTAATTAAAAAAAGATTACAAATACATTACAATATCCAAGTAAAATATATATAATAAGATAACATTTAAAATGATTGTAAAAATGATAATACTTCTTTATATATATACTTATATCCATATATATATATATATATATATATATACATATATATATATAAATGTATATATACATATATATATATAAATATATATATTATTATATATATAAATATATTATATAAATATATATATGTATATAATATATTTATATATATATATATAAAAATATATGTATATATACAAATGAAAATAGAATGTGTAGTCTTAAGAAAATCGCACAATTATTGTAGTATTTAATAAGCATATCTCTACATATACTTATATAAAAAAAAAAAGCAGTATTTTTCTAAAACAAACAATTCTTTTAAATCTTTTATACTTTGTATTGAAAAATACTCTTCTATAGCAAATCAAACGTATTTTCTAACTCTCAAGCAATAAATTTAATTGTCAATCATTTTTCTCGTAAAATAAAAAAAAAAATAAAAAAAATAAATAAATAAAAAGAAGAAGAAGAAGAAGAAGAAGAAGAAGAAGAAGACAACTAATAATTCCGGTAGCAGCAAATATTTGCCACATACACATACACAAATCCTCAGTTAAGTTCTCTCAATCAGTCAGTCATTTATGTTCTCTGTGATAAATCATGTGTGAACAATTTATACATACTTAATATATTTCTATAAAAAATAAATAAATAAATAAATAAAAACCGATTAAAAATATAATCAAATTATTATAAAAACAGAGTGCGTTAGAAAATCTGAAAATTTTAGTAACAGAATAATTATGTTAATTAAAATAAGAATAAAAAGAAAATAAAGTACTTACAATAATCATTTATCTCGTTTTCTTATTTCATCTACAAAAGACTCAATAAGAGAAACAAGTAAGAAAATTATACGTGACTCTGGCCGGATGGATCCTTTATAAGCTTGTTATACCCTACACCTGTCATTTGTGATACAAAGTATATTAAATTTGCGCAGATATATGTAACACGTAGAAAGGCTTAGGATAGACTTGCCTTTTATATATTTTCCGTCTGTGTGTTTGATGTTTGCCCGTACTATTTTTGTGTTCAGCCTACAGGTCGCATATTTTTCAGACAATTTGGTGAACTTTTAGTACACTGCAGTGTTCTGACCCAAGGACGAACGCTATTGAAAATGATTGGGAACGCTCCGCTTTTTCGACTACGCCCCATATAACGCCTTATATTCAAAAGTCATTATATAGAAAAATATTGTAATTTTGAAAATTTTACTACAAAGGTCGTTGGTTAATACTATTTGCATTTTCTGCATTCGTATGAAAAATTTGATTCGTTTGGTTTTGACAACTTTTTGAGTCCCTTCTCATATGACCGTTCCTATGAAACCAGAATCCTCCTGAATATGACCATATAAAGAATAATTTTCAATATTTTATTTTATTAACAAAAAGATCAACCATATCGTTATTTGGGCCATGCACGACTATTTCTTGAATATCAGAAATCTTTTGTGATGAAAATTTGCTCACAATAGCCAAAGTACTATAAAAATAAAAATTAAGTGAACTAAATGTAAATCGCATGGACCTCACTCTACATAATATTCCTCATGAATAACAAGTCCTTTGGAAAAAGGGCTTCATTTTAAATATTTCGTGATCAAAATTGGTCCATTCCGATAGCGATTCCCCAAAGAAATTAAGGCTAGGGAAGTTGTTTCCCGTGGATCTATTTTTTAGATCCTAACATATTTAAGGGGTATCAGAAAAACAAGGCCTTATGTGGAGAGCAGTTCTAATTTCTAGTCTTTTAAGACAGAAACTGATAAATAATAAATTTTTTGGGACGTAAATTGAATTTGCAAAATGTGGATCACGTCCTATGATGTTTCGAGCAGTTAGGAGTTTTTCTGTTTTTAACTAGATTAGATTGGAAAAAGGTCCAGCTGGAGCTACGGAAATGTTAAGTTCGTTTGGAGTGAAAATGCGGTAAGCTATGAAACGTTTAGAAAGTAATATACGAAGTTTTGTGCAAGCAATTTTCGTCCTTAAAGCGATGAAGTTCGCTTACGTTTATCCAAATAAAGCAAAAATAAGCCAGGAAGTGATCATCAACACAGGTTAAATGCTTCTCTCCCGATTGGCGATTATTCTCTAGACCTTTCTCTTACTGATTCCCTGGATTGGTTCAGATCGATGAAGTCATATTTAGCGGTTCAACAAAGTCGAAGATATACGAAAACCACAAAGTTTTCTTCGCGAGACCATCCGCAAACTATCCAATAGGAAGCAAAAACTCATAGCTGGTTTTCATCAAGGAACCCTCACCTTCAATTTGTACTCCTATTATATTGTACTTTATGAGTAATGGGCCAGAACACATATCTTTGCTTTGGAAAACAAACGTTCTCGGCCAATGTTATACAGTGCGAGGAATTTGGCTGCAAGACCTAGCGATGTTTCTGCCCATTTTGAAGCCACATTCATCAGAAGGATATTTTCATTCATAAATTTATAAAATATTGTAAATCTTTAATAAAATATAGCTCGTCAAAGAAACGCCTGATAATTATGCACCAACCTTTTATATATATTCTTGCTTAGAGCCTAAGAACCGGAAGAGATTGATCTATAGCCAGCAACCACTAACTTTCGTCCAGAAGGACAAGTGTGCCATATATTTCTTATTTGTGAGACAATTGTGTGCCCCACCCTGGGATGTTGCACAAAGCGAATAAGCATTTGTCTGAAATGGCTGCTTTCCCGGACAATGTTCCAGACACATGCATCATTGGTTATTTTTATCGCTATAAATATGGTAAATAATCAAATCTAGATTAAATTAATATAGGTTTAGTAAAAAGCTAATTAATTAACTAAACTGATATAACTATAGAAAAAATATATATATTAATATAACAACTACATGTAGTGTTTTTATATTTATGTAAAATAGATAACTGGGTTTATAGCACATGCCTGCGTATTTGAAGTGCGCAAGAAATAATAACAAGTAAGAAAATTACATACGCTTGTGACCGAATCTTTTACACCCACCACCGTTAACCTAAAAAAGACAAAAACTGTAAAAGAACTAAATTTCCATGCTCTACAATATGGAGTGGGCGCGACTGATTTTTTCTATTTCCAGAATAAAACTTTTTTTTGTTGCATAGACGTGTGGGTCTTGTAGGCGTGGCCTTTGAAAAGTTTGCGTCGCTAAAATGAAGGCTACTGACTCATTTTCCTTCAAGGTTTCAAAAACTCCGATTTTTCGAAATTTCCCGAAAATGAGTACAGGAAAAAGGGTCAGCGAAACGAAAATTTTGCCAAAAATGGCAAAATTTTGAAAAATTAAAAAATTTTTTTTTAAAAAAAAAAAAAAACATCAGTAATTTTTACAACACTATTTTAATTGAATATTTTTATACTAATATAAGTTAATTAAAGGTTTATTTAAAGTTTTGAAAATTATTATTAAATTATATAAATGAAGAAAAAAAAGTAATTGAAATTAAAGGAATATAAGTTTTATAGGTAAAACTAATAAAAATTTTGTATTTAAAGGAAATTTAATTGAAAGGAGTATTTACTAAATTTAGTTAAATAAATGAATTTTAGCTATAGAGGTTTTTATCACTAATTTTTTTTTGCGATTTTGCAGGCGATATCTTCATTTCCGCTCAGGCGAGAGTCTTTATCGCAGGTACTTCACAGTTGGCCAGACGGACAGATGAGAGAAGAATTTATGTACTTTATAGACTTTTTGAAGCTTGTTTCTGCGTCTTATAGAGGTATTGCAAAAAAACATGTTTAAACTCTCATGCACTATAATATTGGGTAGACGTCGACAATTTTCGCCATTTTTCTACAAGTACTACGTGAACTATGCCATAGAATACACGATGTAATCCTTGTACATTTATCTGCTATAGTTTATGAGCAAGAAGAAAAAATCAATTTTTTATTCCTTTTGTAAAGCAGAGGTGTTCTTAATTTACGTGGTGCTATGGGCGTGTCCTTTGACCGATTTGGCTCATTTTTAATACCAACCAGCGGGCAAGAACTTCCAATGTTTCTGCAAACTTGAAGTCGATACTTTCATTTTTGCGGCCAGGAGATTGTTTACAATAGACATTATACAGAAGGGCACACACACACAGACGGACAGAAAGACATACATAAATCGCTTGAGAATTCGATGCTGATCAAGAATACATACACTTGGTGGCATCTCTGAAGCTTCCTTTTGGGCATTGCAAACGTACCTCTCGTCCTTTGGTGATGGATATAACGAAGGCAAAGAAGGAGAAGAAAGCAAATAAATAATCCAAGAAAATTATTTCCTGTTTATCTAAGTGTAAATTAAGGCAAGTAAAGGTTTAATCGAACTATTGAAAAAGTACAAAAAAATCATTTAATTTCAATTAGAGAGGAACACACAGTTTTCTACTACAATTTTCTCTTAAATTTTTCGTTTAAAGAGCCAACTGCAGGCAAAAACCACGCAATTATCCTAAGAAGGTTATTAAGAGCCTAACGCATTTAATTTTACTGACAGCTCTTGCCGAAAGCTCTTGCTTGCCGTGCAAGCAATTGCGAAGCAGATTTTCGCCAAATCCGGGTGCTGGATATTCCTCATCCTTCGGTAATGGGTATAAAAACTTTATCGATAATAACTAATAACTACTTTCATTTTTTTAAATTCCGTTTTCCTGCCATCAGCGGTAATGTTGTCAGATAAAAATGAAACATTTTTAAAACGCAATACCTTAAGCTATTTAAATAATGAAGGCGGTACTCTTTCCAGTTACCGTCCCACGCGAATCACGCAAAGCTCTTTTTCAATTTGTTTTAAAATAGCCCAAGTGGTTGACCTCTGCTGATGCAACCGTTAAATAAAACCTCAACTAAACTATTTGGAGGTGACACATCTTCAACCATATTTAGGGTAGCAGAAGTACTTTTCTGTACTCGTTATTTCTTATAGAAAATTCGGAAAGCTTGTTAAGTTGCTATCTGAATATCCTGACAAGTTTCGCTGGGTTAGATGGAATTTCAACTAAACTCTTACATTTTCCTCCATTCCTAATTACTATTAATCTTTCGAATTGCTCTTCTTTGTTCTTATATACGTTCTAAGTCCAAATCAAAGCCGGCGCTCCGATCAAGCATTTCGTCTTTGATTTTCACACAATTGCTCGCCGTATGTTCGAATTCAGTCCTGAGAATTTGTATGGGAGGGGTAGGTCTCTGTAAATTTTGCAGAAAATCACTTGTTTTTATTGGCCAATTTTTCGGGTGGAAAAATTTTTAAAATATTAAAAAACTGGATTGAGAACTGGATTGAACGCGTTATTCTCGAAATACTTTTTGACTTTTGAAAACGAATCGGGGAATGACTCATGCAATTTTCATTTTTTTCTTTCGAATTTCTTATACCGTCTTTAAAATGATATTCCACGGAGCAATACGCATGACATTTTCGATTGGCTGATTGAATGATTTTTTTGTTAATAAAAGTCGTGTCTAATTCTTGGTCGAAATTTGAATTCAAAATCGGGCACTTACTCGCCAATCACAAAAGACCCGATATTTTCAAAAAAATCTCGCAGTTCTCCAGCTATCGGCATGTGAATGAAAGGATTTTTCTTGAAATTCAAATTTGGACCAATGTAGACGTAGGTCATAGGGTCCCTTAAATTGATAGAATGCTTCCCATGTTGCCATTTGTCAATATTTTTCCACAACAGTTTTTTTACCAGTACTCATAGGTAATCCTCTTACTTATTATTATTCTATTGACTTTCTTTCCGCTCAAAAAAAATTGTCAAAAACACTTTTTAATTTAAGTTAAATTAAAGAGCTTAGAAAATGATAGATCTGTTTGGCGGAATTCAGGGAGGTAATCATTCAAGCAAGCGACAGTCATCAATAATATCTGGTTGTGTAAGCAAATAAGCTGGTAATTGTCGCCAAATGCGCTCTCTCAGCTACGTCAAATCTGGCGACGCCAAAAGTGCTGGCGCTGTGAACAAATTTGCATTGGTGTTGAGTATAAACCAAGAAACGTTACCATAAAAATCTTTTTTAGAGTTACTTTTGTAGGAGAAAGCTGCTATATAAGAAAAATGGAAACAAGCTCAACATATTGTTTGTCCACGCCAATCGCAAGAGGTTGAATTATTTTTCATTTTGGAAATTAGATTGCGTGTGAAACCAAACTTGCGAACTAAATATTACGCAAGAACAAGCAAAAAAAATGGGCTCTTAAATGGGCTCAATGGGTTACATTGAGGACTATTAACAAATGTGTACATTTACAGCGCAATACATCGTAACTTTTCTTAACGGATCGCCTAAAAAAATAAGTTCCAACGAATGCCATTGCAAGACAAGGAACATTAGTATGTGTAAAGATTTGTATCACAATTACATTTCGAAACTCTAAATACCATCCTTGAACATTTCCCAACTTGAGCTACAGCTCAAAAGGCTTGGAAGAGTCGCAAATGTTTATGCAGCGCTGCACGACTCACAGTGGAAGGAGATGAATTGAATACCGCAGCACCAGCGACCTATGAAGATGATGGTGTTGATATTTGTGTGGACGAACCTCATTTGAATGGATTCACACAAAGAAAGAAAAAGAAAAAGCTTGAAATTCTTCACATTGTGAAACTACTTACAGTGCGGAGAATTAGTAAGAGGAAAATAATATTTTTTCTTTACTGGCCCTTTTGTATTTCGTTTTTCCCAAAAATATTGCAATCCATTTATCTTTAAATTTGACATGCTTGTTATCGTTTACCATGCGTCAACTGCGTGTAATTTTCTACGCCGCTCTCGCTTATTAATGCATTATATGCAATGGAAAATTTGACAGCAAGTAATGGAAAGTTAGCGACAATGCTATATGATCAGCCTCGTGACGGCAATCAACTGCATCGCAAAAAAGAAAAAAACAAAGCAATAATTACGGCGCCACTTGATTGCTTACATGATTACCCCCAGTGTTTGGCTTAAATAAAATTAGGCTTCAGTGCTCTTTTAAGCGTGGGAATTAAAGTTGAATGCATTAAGAGTAAAGAACATGAGTTTAATTCCGACGCTTAAAGAAACCACCAAACCACCACGCTTTGTATTTAAGGCTTTTCGGTTACGGCAACTGCATGCGTTCGTAATCAACATTAATTCCTATGCTTGTCAATCGTGCGTCCGAGGCTGAACAAAATTAGACCGCGCTTATATTCCCAAATCTGAGGAACAAATTTAATGTATAGGTATTTGTATATGAAATATATTTGCCATTTTGCAAAATTAGGTATAGGTATACACATGTATATATGGATATATTATGTGTACATACAATAAATATCCCACACCATCTTTGTATTTCTAGGCTTGGGGGAAAGAAATTAATTTATTAATTTTATGGGTGTTATAATATTTACATTATCTATATAATAAATGTATGTTGTGTATGTGAATCTATATAATATGTGTACACCTGTATATAAACATAGATAATATTGTTACGAAAATCCAATTGTCCAAATCCAGTTAATGCTAACTAATTGATTTTTCCCAAGTAACGAATTCCTTAGTGCATATTCGTGGCGCGTCATGCGACTGCTGGCCGAGGAAAACGATTAGCAGAAAAACAGAGAGGGAAAAGCCCAGGTGGACATGCTCGGCGCGTCATACAGCTGCCGGCCGAGGAAAACGATTAGCAGAAAAGCAGGTTAGCGGATTTAAAATGAAGCCAGAAAGCTAGGTGATTGTAACATGCTGGCAAAAATGTATATAAGTGGACTATTTGCGGAAGGCAGTTCAGTCGCACGAGAACATTTAAGTCGAAAATGAATACTAAAGTTGAGAAGTCGAGAGTATTGACAAAGTAAAGTGTAAATAATCCTGGTCTTAAAGAATAGATTGTGAATAAAGAAACTTGGAGTTAAAAGAATTCTGAAGTGCGTTTCTCTTGAAAACAATATCCACGATCTAGTGATACGGACCGTACCGAGATTAGCGGAAATTTGTAACAATATAAAATAAATGTTGTAAATTTATAAATTAATTTCTCTCCCAAGCCTGGGAGAACAAGCACGGCGTTGTTGTGTTCACCGCCTACGGCCTTACCTCAATAAAGATGGCGGTTAATATAACAGGAATAGGATAGTCTTTAACACCTAATTCTCTTTTTACATAATAGACGCGCTCCCAAAAAATTCACGCAGAAAAAGAGATATTGGCTATATGAAAAAATGCTGTACTAGTTCCAGACCTCGAAACGCAACTGAAATGTACAATAAACAATATTACAAAATTCTTGCTAGCGTTCACATATGGACTTTTTTTGCGCGCTTACATATTTTAGATCATTAAAAATATTGTAAAAAATAAATTATACCTTGAAAACCCAAATTAAATTGCGTGAAAAATACATTACGTCCTTACTCTATGCATAATTCGCAGAATCTCACTCATATGCTCGCTCATATCTACATAATGCAACTGAGTATAACGCGAATTTACAATGCACATCGTGAGGAGTGAGAATGAAAAAATCTTCATAGACACATAAGGGAAAACAAATAAAAAATTCATCAGAAAGATTCATTAAAAAAATTTGTAACAAAACTTCATAGAGTAGTGAAAACCTGTTAAAAAAAATTATTCGTGTAAAAAGGGAATTAGGTGTAGTGCTTTCCGTTATACGTTTGCTTGAATTTCAATCGCAAGTACGCTTTTAGAAGCCGTCTATTTGACTAGTACTTGTTTGCTTGAAATTGTGGTTGATTTAAGTTTTTACGCTAAATAGAACACCATAGTAATAGTGCATTTTATACAACCCTGAATGAAAAACCGAGGACACCAGCGAGTGAAATATGAAAATAAAGTAAAACGAAATAATGGGGCTGGATATAAAAACGTTGAAGAGAAAGACATCTTTTCTGGCCAGTGAACCTTAAGATAATCAATCAATTATTAGCGACGAAAAGGTTTATTTTGCAGGAAGTTTGTAGGAAGTGTTTGCAGGGCTTTATTAAATGTTGTCCTTTATCAGCGAATTGCATTGTGTTGCAGTCGTTGCCGTTGTATCGTCGTTTTTGCATCTTTAGTTTTTTGACGTTTCTTGAACATAATTTTTTTGTCCGCCTCTTGTCTCTTGTGGATACATAAGTGCATGCATACACGTTTGTATATATATTTTCTTATAGTTTCTAGTGGATGCACTTTGATTCATTTTTTAATTTTTCATTTAGAAGCTCTTCTGTTTGCGCATATTTATTTTAATCTACAATTATGTAGAGGGCATTTTTTCCCTTTTTTATTTTTATCGTATGTCCCGTATGTATGCATATTTTAGGTGGGAATGGCATGTAAATATGTTTTATTCACTTTTAAATTTAACGGCTTCCATATGAATGCTTAATAATAGTTATAAACAATTGCTCATATACTTGCAAGAAAACAAAAAAAATTTTTGCCAAAGTAAAATGTCTTGCAGAAGTCGCAACCATTAGAAAGTGGTGCAGGGAAGGAGTTGTATTCACAGTTTTGCTCAAATTTTTTAATGGCCACTGTCAGCTTTAATCTGACATGTGATTGCCATTGAAGCCATGGATGGACTATCGTAACGTATCATAAAATTATATATATTTCAGATCATATTTTTATATGTTTCCAATTTTGGATCGGCAGTCTACAAAAACTGCTACCAAATTACTTTGTCGTAATTGGAAAAAGTACAAATTATCCATGAATATAGTTTGAAATCGTCGCTTGAGCGGATCGCTTTCATATAACTACTTTATACCGCTTTTTGCGATTTCGTGATAGCTAAGAAGATAGGGGTACAAGGGTATGCGAATGGTTCTCCGAGAAAGTCGTATATTACGAACAATAAAGGAAAGGGCAAATGTGCACGGACGGTAATTAATAAGATTATTGGTTACGAATGCAATAATGAAATTAATTCACCGACCTTTATCGTTTGCAAATTTTCAAATTGTTCAAAATGTTTAAATGAATGGGTACATTTTGCCGAATTTTTAATTTAATGGGCTTTAGTTATTTCTGAAAAACCGGCAAAGCAACAACCGTATAACTTATTGCTCTAGCCATTAATTATTATTATTATTATTATTATTATTATTATTTATTTATTTTTTTTCTTTTGCTGCTTAAAGATTTGAATGAAAGAAACTGCAAATATAACAACAATCAGAAGATAATTAAAGGTGCGAAAAACATATATATGTAAAAGGAAAAGTTATTGTGAAATTTATAAAACACGTCATCGTATTATAATATTGGGGTCTTCTGCACTTGGCAGCAAAAAGGAAATGCGGTGAAATTCTTTTAGAACAAGGCTTCGCTAATTCTCTAAAAAAATGTTGAATTAAAAAACGGAAAGAAGAAGATAGACTTACAACTATACAAAGCGAAGGAAGGAGAAAAATAAAGAGAAAACGAGAGAGAGAGAGAGAGAGAGAGAGAGAGAGAAAAGAGAGTGAGAGAGAGAGAGAGAGGGAAGGAGAAAATGGCAATAATTTTAGTCCACCTGCGCCGCATAATTTTACTTATGAGTATTGTGTACTTGAGTGGCGCTTTCGTCAGGAAACTGTTAACCGATTCACGTCACGTCTATCTACTGCAAATAAATGGCGGTAAACCGTTGCTGTGGGCAAAACATTTACACTTCCAATGGTGGGCATACATTTACACAATATACGCTTACGTTGTGCTCGTGAATTATATTAATATGCGGCGTTTCACAAATATGCTGGAATTTTTTTTTGCTTAAGTAAATCCCCTCCCCCCCCGTCATTTTATTACATTTATTTGTATTTCTATAAAACTTATTTGATAACTTGTGAAAATAAATGAAAAATATTTAAATGTTGATACAAGATTTATGGCTTTTGTTTGGAAGATGGTTCTCGTGTGTATTTGGGCTTTCTGTATAACGATTGCTCACAAAAACGAAAAAAACACATAGAAATATTTTAAAATAAATCAAATGATTCATATAATGATATGAAATGATTTATATAAGACATTTATATAATAATTTATATAACAAAAGATTTCATAATTGAAACTCAAAGATAATTTTGCAAAGCTCTTCTTATAAGATATCCAATAAGAAAGGATTAACAATTAATGCGTTGTTTTTTTTCCAAATCGCATAAATATGATTATATAAGATTAATGTGCAACAGCACACACGTCACCATTGGGAATAGACGAAGGGATTACTTAAGAGTTTTATAAAAAAAGAAGAGCTAACAGTCCTTTGGAAACAGAAATGACACAAAACTCTATTTAAAAAAAAAAAAAAAGCTACACCAAGAAGGTCAACTATACCTTTGTGCTTATTCTTACATACGCACACGCGCACGCACACGCACCCGCATAACAAAGCGAGCGCTCTTTACATGCCAATGGCGGTGTGTATTTTATTATTCACTTTACCGAAGAATAAGGTTGCAGTACCTTTGTGAGTATGTGTTTGCAATGAAAGTAAACACGCATTAGTGAAAATGTTCTTGATTAACGTGAGATTCCAAATCGATTCAGTCAAATGTTCGTTGGCCATTTGCCGCTGGAAAATTTTGAATTGCAAATTGTTAGCATATATGTTCTTAGCTAGTGGCTGTAGATCAAATTTCAGAAAAGTAGAAAAGTTCCAATTAATTGCAAATTTATTTTCTATGGCCATCTAAAAGGATAATGGGGGCTTATTCATGTTCAGAGACCCTATAAAGTGTAGGTATTCTTGTTTAGAATAAAATTCTGAATTGATTAAGCCATGTCTGTCCGTCTGGTTGTCTGTGTGGTGTGTGTTTTTGACACTCTCCTGGTCGCAAAAATGAAGCTACCGACTTCATATGCGGTAGGTATTGAAAATGGATTAAATTGGCCAGCAGTAAAGCGTAAACTGAACGCAACTTCGTTTCGCTAAGCATAAAATTTGTGGGTTTTTGCTCGTTATTTACTACTTATTACTCATAAGGCGAACAAGACAGAATCTTTTAAATGACTTTGCTAAAAATGGATTCATTTAAAAAACAAAAATGTGGCGGACACAACGGCGTGGTAGACTAAGTTTTCCTTAACAATACCTTTTAGCGATTTGAAGGCTGGAAGATAAATTTTATCCCATTCACTTTCTTTTGACCATAAATAGTAGGATGGGGCGTTAAAGATTTTAATGGCGTTAGGTGTAAAAGATTCGGCCGGATCGAATATAATTTTCTTACTTGTTTTCTTTTTTGTTAATGGTTGCTTCAAATCCAAGATTTTGATAAGATGCCTAAGTTTGATTTTTGCTATTAGGGAGAAACTTTACAAATTAATTTTTCTTTCTAATCGGTTCTCATTCTTAGCTCGAAGTGAAAGAATACTTTAGGTTAACGAGACTTCAAAAAAGGAAAGAGAAGACTCTGCCGATAAATAACAAACATATCAGCGTATTACGCTGGACTGCCTACTATCTAGTCCGAATGATTTAATGACTTGCTTCTTTTCATTTATAGTCCTTTGAATTATGACTGATAGTTAGCGCCGATGTCACATATATATATGCAAGAACAATCCTGTGACAATCCTACTAACTATTGCAAGTCATTCGCGTTCAAGTGGTGAGCTCCCACGGACCGAATAATTGCGATCATTAATTTGAGTGCGAAACTGTTAGATATCAGAAGATTTTGTGCCGAAGCTGCGAACTTATGCAAACTACGTTCTGTACGATCGAATGATTTGCGTTTTGTTTATGGTATTATAACCGGATGAAAATTCTTATAAAAATACTGCGTTATAAATTTATTTATTTATTTACATTATTTAGATTATTTACATTTCCGTGTAATTTATAATTACATACTTAAGAGCTCAAGATTTTTTTTGTTTACCTTACATATATATATATATATATATCTATATACAGATTGATAGAAACCTATTCGATTTTAATTGCTACTTACTTCTACGCTATTTAACTATTGACCGGATATATGGGCAAGTTGATGCCAACTCATTAATATGCTCGAAATCGGAGTAAAGGCATCGGATATTGAAATTATGAGTGAGTTTATTAATCTTGTCATACCCCCAACATCAGGAAGACATTATGTAAGAAAAAAATTCCGAGGAAGGTTATATATTAGCTTTCATAGTTTATTAGGGCCTATCTGTAACTCATTTTGCCTTAACAGAAGATAGTGCCTGTGTAAAATATGACAGCGGAAAATATTGACTTTCAAATGAGTATTTTATTAGGAATGCTTAGGGGTTGGGTTTTTCGATTTATAAAAGGATATAGAATACGAATTAATACGAATACTTTTACTCTGTCATTGATGTACGGCATATGGTCATTGAATTTCATCTTCAATACCTGTACAGTACAACACCTGTACTATATATATTGTACTATAGTATATATATAATGTAGTAATATACTATACTATACTATATATACTATACTACATATACTATGTAGTTTCAGCTTAGTTCATTTTAAAGACCAGACCGTCATGCCAGATTGCATCAAACGTCATTTTCAGATTCATTGGCAACATGTCAGTTGATTTTTGGAGGCTAAAGTTTGGGCTAACTAACTAAGTTTCTTTTAAGGATTGCATCGAATTTTGCTCTCGAGGGAACTCCAGCTGTTGAGGTGGAATGATATGATTGCCTTCTATGAAATCTTTCAATCGAGTTCCAATTAACTTTTCCAGAACTTTGCCGAGGTTTACTAAAATTTCACACTCATCTTGGTTGATAGTGTAACAACAACCGTTTTGTTTTACAAATGGAATATTCTTAGACATCTTCTCAAGAATTTTTATTACATTCCAGAAGGAGGATGAGCCTTTATCTGGTGGCGATAATAGATTACCCTATGAATTGTTTGTAAATCACGTATTTCCATATTCCATAATTTCGTATGATAAGAGTCTTTGAAGTTCTGCTCTGTACCAGCAGGTACGTAGGGCAGAGAATTACCTCCCATTTGGAGAAGTTTTTTAGGCACGCTAAGAATGGCTCTCTCATTCAAATGGCTTTCGAAACTAAGAAAGAGCATGATCAATGTGGTCGCCGTTAGAGATATTTTCGAAATCATGTAAGTTTGAAGGCTTATTGAAGAATGTGAAAAATTTTCCTTCAGTTCGCATTATTATTAAATCGTTCGAGTTCAAGTCGGTGGAGATATAATGCGTGCAGCGTTGATTGGGGAAAAATCACGAATGAAACCTTCTGCCTACTTGCTTTCGAAGGTAGGCGAGGATTATCACTAATCTACTATTAAAATCTGGTCCCAGTATATGCCTTGCAGAAAATTGTGTAAAAATTAAAAGAAATTAAGTTAATACATAACTTCATATCTCAATATCATATATAGAAATCAGTTTTTTTTTTTTTTCGTCAGTAGATTCTTCGAACTTTCTAGACTGGGGAGAAAGTTTATTTCCTGCAAGAAATTGCCTTGAAATTTCTTCCCAAGCGTTTCGAAAATTCTACATGCCTTATATAACTCCCTCCTGGGAAAGTACTGCTTGATGTCCTACCATATGATTACTAACTTCTCTAATACACCAGCAGTAGTTGTGGGTATCTTCAGAACGTGTTTATGTTCATTTAAAGGCATTCCTTAGAAATGACGTCACTAGTACAACTTAATCGATGCGGCCAAAATTTGCATCAGCTATACGGCTTTTGTAAAAGAACAATGGTTTTTTAGGCTGCTAGGGTTGCTTAATATAAAAATTATTAAGTAATATGAAGCTATATAATAACGAGTAAATTGAAGTCATATAAAAAAGTTAGTGCGACAAATAAAAAATAGTTTTTGAAAAACTTCAGTCGAAACTACTATTTATGAAAAATCTTTTATAGAGTGGGGTTGAAGAAATAGACCCATATGGTTCAAATTTTATCGATTTAAGTTTTTTGCCAAATTACTATTATGAACAATTAGGACTTTTTGCCATCTAAGGGTAATACATTTCCTAAGAAGCCTTATATGCAGTCATGTACAAAAAGTAGACCTCCGCGATCTAAATTCGGGAAAGCTGGTTTTATTGTCAATTTACTATTACGAACCAATTTTCACCATGAAATATTCAAAATTATACCTTTTTGCCATATAAAGACTGAGATTTCGTAGGAACGAGTGTATGAGACGGGTTGCACAACATTTTCCATACCAGTTTAAGATGTCAAAATACTATTAGTCAGTGACTTACTTATATTTGAGTTTTGAAGATTGCAATTTTTTTCCATGTAACAGACGACCGATAGACAGACAAGGTTAGACAGATAAGCTACAAAAGGTGATTCTGAGTCGATCGGTATACTAAACGGCAGATCCATTTTAAGTCCTTTTGACCCTATATCACAGGTGGTGGAGGGTGTAAAAATAAAGAAAACAAAAAGAGGTAGAAAATCTACTATGAAAGATTGAATATGGAGTTCCAGTCTTTAAGCGAAAAATATGAAAATTGCTTAGGTTTCTCTTAATTATACAAGGGGTCCTTTCTCCTATAAATGTTATAAGTGTGCACTGGTATTAGTCATTTAAATTCTCGATGAAAATATTTTAAAATTTATTAAGACTTTCCGTTATTGCGTATGTTGTCCTCCTCTTAAGGGCGTAACGTGCTTTTATTTATCTAAATTATGGAAACACATTTGGAATTTGCAAGTCAAGTAGACGTATCAGTGAACTAATTTTGGACGTGTTTACGAACATGTAAATAGTGTAAACTTCACGTCTGCGAATTCGTGAACTAAATGTTCTGGAATTTAGAGATTTTTGCTTGCTAGACTTTTTAAAAGATTAGCATTTGAAAACAATGTATTTTCAAACTTAGCCTAAGTCATTGAATATGAATGAGCGGACGTAGCAATAACTAGGTCGAAATCGCTTCTTCGCTATTCACTGGCTCTATGATGCGTGTTTCGGGGAGTTTCGAACGAAATGACACAACCAATATTTTTCCCCGGCGGTGTGTATGGAAAGGAAAGAAAACAGAAGAAAAAAAAATAACAAAAATTACACACATTTTCCGACAGAGTAGAGTCTACAGAATTTTAGAAAAATCGATTTAAAAATATGAGAAAATAAGGCAAAGAGGAAAATTTTCAGCCAGAAGTTGTTCAGAAGTCTACCGAAAAAATGTAAAGAGCGAGATAAATATAACTAAAAACTAAAATCCGGCAGTTTTCTTTTGGCAACGCAACAGTGTGCAACGTACTCGAAACGTAATGGTGAGATCGTCAACAACAATGTCATCATTAGCATCGTGTAAATAGTGAACGGGAATAAGTTTTTAAAAATAACGGTGAAGAACCAAAAAAAAATTTTTTTTTTTTTGAAAATTGTTTATAAATTAATGAAAAACAATTCGGAGAGCTATAATTGTCTTGAAACGAATCTTGGATGCCCATCATCGAAGGCAAATATATAAAAATTTTTGGTGTTTTTTGTTTTTTTTTTCGTTTTTCATGAATTGTGGTCCCATCAGAAAACAGCGGATGATAATTATTTTTGCATAAAATATTCATATTATTCTGATAAACATATATGTGCTAAATTTAAATATGATCTTCGCATCAAGATGCTCCTTGGCTATGAAAACATAACAGTATTTCAATTTTTTTTTTAAGTCGTTTCAGGTTACCTTCTATTTTAAGAGTGCTTGTGGATTGTGGGCCTCTACTGTGATAATTTAACTTAACCCATAGGTCAAACATTTATTTGCATCAGATTTATAATGTTCATGTTGTTAGGTATATCACTAATAACTAGATAGACGGACGGACCTGGTTAATATGAGTCAATACATCGCGCCGATAAATTTTAATTTGTTATTGTTACAGAATAAATGATCAAAAGAGTATACATGCTGTGGTGGATATGAAGAGAAATAACAAAAAAAAAAGAAAACAAAAAAAAAAAAACACTGAGAAACGATCGCAATGCAAATAATTAGTAAGAAAAAGAAATTTTCTAAAAAACAAAATATAAAAGAAGAAAAAGAAATAAATAAAAAAACATTTTCGCCGGTTTTTAGTGGTTCTAAATACAATACA
>KK502415.1:1348422-1448944 GCA_000688735.1 Glossina austeni | reverse complement strand
AAAAAAAAAAAAAAAAAAAAAAAAAAAAAATCGAAAAAAAACTAAAACAAAAGTTTTATACTCCATAATATTGATCTTTTCCAGTTGCGAACAGGTGCAGGTGCGATCACCCGTTTACTACAAGTACAAAAGAGAGATACTTGCTCTTCGTCTAGAGCCGGAAGTGTTCTCAATTGAAGTTGTACTGTGGGCTATTTTGGCTCATATTCAATATCAACTTGACTGCACGAATTTCAGATGCTTTTGTTAAAGCGACGGACGGACTAACATGCGTAGATCGATTTAGAATTGAATACTGATTGAAGATTTCTTTTATAGCGTCTGTGAAGTCACCTTGCAACTGTTACAAACTTCTTGACAAAATGAATATTCTCTTATCCTGCGGTGGTGCGTATAAAAATACAATCAATACGTAAATCATTAATATACGCAGCGCCTGTGTATCTGTTTATGTGTATGTGTGTGCGCGTCTGTTCATGTGTGCGTGCGTGCATGTGTGTGTGTGTGTGTGTGCATGTGTATGTGTGTGTATGCATTTCTAAATAAATAAATGTAATAATGTAAAAATTGTAGTTTCAAAATTTTCGTAGAAGTGCAATGAACGACAAATTAATGAAAATATTGAAACATAAATGTATGCCACACAATCTCAGTTTAGCCGCTCGGTTTTTTTCCCCCCTTTCCGCCGCATTTATTCTCCCGTGTGCACTAAAGTAACAGCACACAACACAAATAGACGAACATATTGCATTCAAGTTATTTTAAAATTGTGGCAATATTTTTTTGTTTCTTTTATTGGCATTTATTTGCAATTGAACATCAGGAAAATTTTGTCTTACAATGCGATCAGTGTGTACAAAATAATTGAAGATCCCGTTACTTATAAGTTAAAGCAAATGCGAGCTGATCAAATTATGATGGTGAGAGTGTTCACCGAATAAGTAAGAAAGACGGAGAGAGAGAAAGAGAAATATATTCAGAGAGGGAGAGAGGAAAAGAAAACTGCATAACCATGTATATAATAATAGACGGAAGCACAGGAATGCAAAAATTTAAGTGAGGGCTTGAAATTTCATGATGGACGGCTAATAATAAATCATAAGAGTAACAAAGCCAATGAATGAAACGTTGAGAGAGAAAAAGGGAGAGAGAGAGAGAGAGACTGAGAGAGAGAGAGAGAGAGAGCAAAAAAGCTTTGTCGAGTTTGATACAACATAAGCAGACAGACATTCGCAGTAAAGAATATGAAAATATTATCACATCGCCAGTGACAGTGATATTGATTAAGAACGTGCGAGCAAACCTATTATATATTTGTCGAAATTCAAAAAATATCTTTTTTTTCTTTTCGAAATATGTTAATAAAATAAATTAAATATATAGAAATGTCTTAAAAATAAAAGATAAATACAATAACAAATTCTTCGGAAAATTATATTAAGAAAAAAAAAAAAAACAAACTTTATTTTAAATTACTCAGGTTTTTGCTTTAAATGTGGTGGGAGAACACATATGTGCATCCACGTGCCGAATTTCCAATGGCGTGTTTATTTACGTCCTAAATGAAAAAAAAACAAATTTACTTTACCAAAACAAAAACTTATTTTATCAAAACAGAAATAAAAACGTTAAGAAAAGAAAAAAAAAAGCAACGTTCCGCTATGTGTTTTTTGTAAGCAATTTAATTGCATGCATCTTCAAACCGAGCAGTAGTCAAACAATTTTGAAAAAGCAATTAAAGACGAATGATGTCTTCGTATCGCAATTATGTAAGTAAATGAATTTTTATTTTTTTCCAAATTTTATTTTTTTTTTATTTTATTTTTACTAATTTTTGCTATACAAACTATTTGTTGTTGCTGTTGTTCTTGTTGCGGTTGTTGTTGTCTAAATGAATTTATTATTTAAAAAGCAGAAAAGAAATAAACAAACTAGAAAATCGTCCAAAGTGTCCAAAAATTATAATTCTTTCATTTACTTTCACAACTTCAACTATTTTTGCATAATTTCTGACTATGACTATGACTTAATGCTGGCGGGTTTTTTTCGCATTCTGAGAGGAGTTCATATTAATGGCAGAGTAGAATAATTTTGCTTAGAAACGTTATTTTATATAAAATTTGAATTTTTGAAAATTGTTGTATTATAATACCATAATTAATTATTGTACAACTTTCTTAAAAGATTTAATAAAATTTCGCAGGCCGTATTTTGGAAAACTCTCCATTAAGGTTTCTTCTATTTACGCCTTATAGCACTTGCGCTACAAAGTATATTAAGCTTGTACGGAAGGACTGCCGATAGTTTGCACTTTTATTATACCGATCGATTTAAGCATGTCTGTCCGTCTGTCGGTCTGTTCATGTGAGGTTTTTCTCTGTATATTTGTGTCGAGTTTACAGATCGCAATGTTTGAGATATTTCAACGCAAGATTGCACACTGACGTGTCTTCGAAAATTAATTTGGCTCGAATCATTTTTACGACCACTCCGCCCCCATGTAATGCATTTTTGTAGGTCACAAAGTTCCAAATTTTAATATGTTATGATGACCCTTAACCTATAATAAACAAATTCTTAATACTTTATGATGAAAATTGATCCACCTCAACTATGCTGAATTTTGAATACGTACCACAATTTGTGAACTTCTTGGGCACAACCATTCGTACGGAAACTAAGTCTTCATTTGCAAAGAGATCTAATTTTGAAAATACAATCCCATAAGAGTAAGTTCGTACAAAAACATGGTAAACTATTCGTGTTCTATGGCAAAACTAAAAATTGTATTAGACAATGCGGTGTAGGGTATTTAATAGTCTTTTTGATGTGTCACATTGACACCTAATCCACAATAGTTCTCTATTTTTTTCGCGCTCCACGATGTATAAGCGTTCTCATGAACACTAAGGCTATATGTGGCAAAGAAGTGTACGCTTTATATTCCATACTTAAGTGCAGCAAATTTGGGTCATGTAGGTAAATGTTTCGGACTGTATCCCTAATGAAGCAACAAAGTCTAGTTTTTAGTACTTTGTGACGCAAATAGAATAATAATAATAGCAATAATAATAATATCTGTGATAAGAAGATTAACTTTGTAGATGTGTTTCTGTCGCATTCTGTATAAGATCGCATTTGTGTTGCGAATTGAATTGAGTCAATTTTATATAGAATTACTTGAATTCTATGTAGCTGTGTAAATGATGTCAAGTTTTCGTTTTACGGATAAAAGTAATCATTGCTAATCGTACATAAAAAACATGAATGCGTTTATATGCGTTACGAAAGTGAAGATAAATTAAACATGTGAACTCTGCCTGAATGCTACATCATTTTTGTCGAATTGTTTATCGGCATGCTATAGCACTACACTACGCTACAAAAATAGCGCTTTTGCTAAATTTGAACCAAGTAAATCCACGTTTTGGGCCTAGCTCCATGTAAACGCTATCATGACAAGGAGCCTTTGGTACAAGAGCGTATTAAGTCTGTGCGGATGCATCCAACGACCACAAGAACTTGAAATAGACCCATTTTATGCTCTACCTATTGATTGAGAATCACTTTCAGCATCGCTTTAAGGTTGTCTGTCCTTTTGCCTGTCTTGTATTCTTGTGTTCAGCCTATAAGCGGACATTTTTGAGATTATTGTAATGGAATTTGGCACATCGACGTGTTCTAGCCTAAGGATGAAGATTATTGGAAATGTTTGGATTGGACCACTTTTTTGAAAAATCGTTATTTGAGTAGCTATGCTAAGCGCAGGAGAGAGTCGTGGCCCACAAGAATGTTTTCACTTTTTCCTGCTTTAAAATTGTCAACCAAACATTCTTTCAAGTATAACATATGATCTGTACCCGTTGGAAACTTAACTCCATTTGAATTAAAAATAATTCCTAGATGTGTCTTACTCCGGTGAGATCACCACACGATCAATTAGAGAAAGTTAAGTATTCATTAAAATATTAGAAATTCAATCGGTTAAGGAATTTTTTTAAATTCAGGCTAGAAATAATTGTCTTTTGGCTCTCTTACAATTACCAAAAAAATCGTTTCTAATGTGGAGGTTCCGACTAACCATCCTGAGGCCTATCCCTTTGCTTGCTCTTCTTTTACCATACAGTTTTTGAGCCATAACACGCGAAATCATATTAACCATCGCTGTATATGCTAATGAGTTTAAAGCATCTTAGATTGGAAGTCGATGTGTATATGAAATACTTACGCTTTTGTACATGTTCTACCGTTCGACAGTATGGGATGTGGCAGTGAATATTAGAATACACATAATCCATAATCCCAATGTTGTTCCAATTATAGGTTAGCTAATGTAATTATAGTTGAAAGTGGTGTAGATGAGCTGGTTAGACAGGCGAACAAGTAGAAGTTTCCGAAGTAACGGTTGTATACCTTTTATAGGAAGTTCAACTCATATTTCTAAAGGAAATGTATTTACTTACCTTGGTAGCGTTTTCAATTTCTATTAGTAAGTTTTTGTACTATGTTAAGTAAAACTGGAGCTATCTTCTATGAATAACCAGAAGAACAAAAAATAAAAATGAAAATAAATTAAAAAGAAAAAATCACAAAAAGTCCTTCATTAAAATTAATTAATAAATAAAATACAATAGTTAAGAGTAAAAGTTTAAACGTTAACGTAGCTCTTTTTTTTTTTTCAAAAAACATGACAATTGTGAACATGCAGTGAAAAGGTTCGTTGGATTTCGGTCATAGGGTGCATGAATTTCTTAGACAAATTATCGTCAGAGATGCAGTGGCTGTAAATAATTGTCGAAATTGCGCAATGCAACAAAATTGTTGCATGTCTTCAGCATTAAAACTGTGCGTATCTATCGCTTCGCATATGTGAACGAGAACTGATGCAGTGCATGAAATGTATTCAGTACTGATACAAGGTCATATTTCCACGCTTCATCAAGGCTGAGAACTTGGTTACCATACTTTGAATTTACATACAATTAAAGCAATTTCTAAATTTAAGCGTATCTATCCGTCTGTCCGTTTGTTTGTTTTGTTTTCTTCTGAAAATGGTTCGGAACGGATCACTTTTCCGAAATGCCTTAACCTTACCTTAAACGGCAGACTGGCCGCCTGACAGACAAGGTCAAATCTATTCAGAAAATTATTCTGAATCGATCTGTATCACAAAGGACAAGTTTGCTTTAAATTGTTATACAAAGCCCCATACACCAAATAGTCCACTCTCGGGTACAGAAGTGGTGTAGACTATGTAAACAGAACGGATTAAGTATGAAATAATCCGGTGCGACAAAATTAATAGCAAAGCGTGTAGCATGAATATAATATATTAGCTTTAGATTGAACACTATCACATTCACTAACATTTTGAAACCCTTTTTTCAGGATAATTGAAATTTGAAAATTTTTAAAAAAGAAATTATTTTAATGTTTTGAAAATAATCTCTTTATCGCATTTATTCATATAAATGAAGGTATAGAGAGAAAGATAAAAAGAGTGAGTGAGTGAGAGAGAGTGAGTGAGAGAGCACAATTAATCTCCTTTTATTTTAATAAAAATTTTAAAAATACATTCGCTGTTACTATATAAATGTCACTAAAAAATAAATCTCCGATAATTTGAAAGGTGATCACAATTTAAAGAATTTTCCTTTTTTTTTGGAAAATTTACACACATTCATCTATTTTTAAGATAAACACTCCGTATGCAATTCATTTATACGAAAACTTGCTTAAGCAATCAATATATATATAAATATCTCCTTTAATATATTGAAATGACTATACAAATTATTGCTGATGCTGCTGCTGCTGCTGCTGCTGCTGCTGCTGCTGCTGCTATCGTTCTTGTTGTTATTGTCATCGCTGTCATCATGATCATCGCTATTTTCCACATACTATAGGTTAGATGAATTTGTTTTTTATTTCCTAAGTTTTCATATTCGATTGTAAATCAGAGATTCCCACATTCCTTTGGGCATTTACACACAATGATCATTACAAAAAGATCTAAGAGTGTTGCCCTCGTCGTTTCGATAAATAAAAACTTGTGCGATTATTTGTGTAAATAGACAACTTGTTAAATATTTACCTATGTATGTATGATGCTAGTAAGTTTTCTTACTACGACTACACAGGATCTTTGTGAACCTTTTTCTTGTTTTTCTCTTTTGTTGTTTACTTTTTATGACCACAGCTACTGAAAGGATGTGCCTTGGTAAATACATTCGGGCACGGGGGTGGTAAGGACTGAAGGTAGGTAAAGCGGGGAGAAACATTGGAATTCATTTACGAAAGTTTAGTTTCTTAAAATGATTTGATGAATATTTCAGTAGCATTGATTATAACTCTCGTTACTTTCTTCTTCGTAATTCTTTAAGGGCTCGAGTCGACATCCCTTTGAGAAACGCGTCTTTATAATTATAAAGTCACTTGATAGATATTTTATATTTAAACGATTTTCTTTCCCACGTGAAATTAATTCACTATGAATGTAATGGCTTTGAGTTCACGAGCAATTGCAATAAAATTCACTTTAAACAACATCATATAGAATTATTAATTAAACTCTTAAGCTATTAGAGAATTTTGCTTTACAAACACTTATTCATATTAAAATCAATTTCAAGTATTAGTTCAAGGTTATTCATTAAGCTCATGTCAGTTTTCTTGATATTAAAGGGACTTTAATGCGCAGTTAGTCGTCTTAGAAAATAAACTGTACACATGGAACCCACCTAATAAAGAGTGGCAATCAAATTAAGTCTTTAAGTCTTTTATTCAATTGAATAATTGATTAGGAAGAAACCTATAAATCACTCCAAATTAAAATTGATTGTGACAATTGACAGAACATTTAAAAAGTCAATTTCGAAGAAGTTCAAGACGTTGTCGCAAGACAATATATTAAATATGTATCTTATTGGATTGGGGTAGATTTTCCGAGTTTAGTCATAAGAGTCTTAGTAGTCTTAACATTTATTTGCATGACTTTTAAGAATTCAGATGTGTAGGACTTACTTACTGTGCCTTGTGGCTGTTGTATTATTTAAAATTTTAAATATTGAACGAGAAGCTTCAAAACTGAAGTTCGCAAGCTCATAGCACTTGTTAACTGGGGTTTGTAAAAAATTATCTGACGACAATCGCCAAATGATCGAAGCATTTGAACTAAATGCTGATAAATAAATTGCTAAGCAGTCTACTGAATGATAGCAAAGATTTGCTGTCTTAATTGGGATTAGAAAATGATGATCTAAACAATTTCGACTTTTCCACTTTATTAAGAGAGAAATGCCGTGGAATTTTACATCAGTAAATGGAATGTCTAAGCTTTGCATAATGTATCTGCTTATCATAAAACTTCGAAAACCTATCGGATATTTCCTGCTCGTTAATTGAAATTCTTGCGAGAAAGGTTGCATAAGTATGCATGTGTAAGTTTACAAAAAAAATTAATAAAAGTATAGACAAAATTCTTTAGTGCTTAAGTAAAAAGAACACTTTCGCATAAAGCATGAAAAGTTTGATATTATTAATCTGAACCGAAGACAAACCTCTCTATATAATAGCGAGCAAAAATCAGCACTGATCAGACAGTATGAAACGAATTCCGATTGAAAAGTTAAATATTTTATAGCAATCCATAAGAACCTAATACAGCTAAATAATGTTTGATAATATATATGCTTGCAACGATTAGTGGGACGTCACATAATTGGGACAAACCTTAAGATAAATGCATTACCATAGCTTTCACTCGGAAGTGCCGTTTACAACAGTATTAGTAAGTTTTCGTAATTTGTAGTTTTGTGAAGAATAGCTATGCTGGGCTTGGTATCAAGGGTATAATCATTTGTCAAAACGTTTACAACGCCCACAAGGAAGCTTCAAAGACTCGTCACAAGCACGTATATACTCTTGGTCAGCATTAAATTGCGAATTGATTTACGCAGGTCTGTATATCTGTCTGTTCGTCTATCCATCTTTCTGGTTGTCCGTCTGTCCATCAGTAATGAAGCTGTCGTCTTCAAATTTGGCAGCAACATTAAAAGCTCTTACACGGTATTTGTATTGAAAATGGGCCAAATCGGTCGACGGACACGCCTACAGTACTACATAATATGAGGATTCTTCTGTTTTTCGAAAGGAATCAAAAATCGGTTTTTGCCTCATTACTCATAAACTAAAGTAAATAATTCTACAAAAATTAAATCGTATATTCTATGGGCGATGCTGAAGTGCTTGTGCAAGAGTGGGAAACATCGAGCACACGTATCCAATAACATACTGTATCAAAATTGAATTTTTTTTTCAGTTCCTTTATAACGCACAGAAAGAAGTTTATCAATTCATCAGTCAGTTTCAGATTCTGGATGAACTTTAACATGCTGGTCTGTCTGTCTGCCCTGCACTGTGTAGGGTTTGTGGTAAGCATTTTGCCTTTCGCAAAAATGAAGATATCGGCTAGAAATTTGCAAAAGAATTTGAAAATGGCCTAAAGTGCTCAAGGAACACGCAACAAATTTTTGCGAATTCTTTTGTTTTCCGCGTTTCTTGCTTCTTATTCATAAAGTTGGACTTTTATTCTGATAATAGCAATAATCAGCCGTCCCTGCTCTATATTATAGAATATGAAAATTTAGATCTTTTTTTTTTTTTTTTTTTTTTTGGGGATGGGTAAGAAATAATCGGCCACGACCGAATATAATTTTCTTACTTGTTTATTTTTGTGTGTCACATGTGCATTCAATTTGTGATGCATTTATCTGATATCTCGAAACGAAAGAGGTTATATTACTATTTTGATTATATTATTATAATAATTACTCTACAATTTCGCAATTGGAAGATAGTCGATTGAGTCCCGCAGTTATTATATTTTAACGGTACTAAATAATTGAAATAATTGAACCGTTAATTGATGCGCTTGTGAACACACATTTAAGAGATTATTTTTTTATTATATAATCGTACAGCCGTGGGCATATAAATCGCCCATACTTTACCATGATATTAAACCGAAAGATTTAGTAAATAGATTCGCCCATTTTGTAGTCCCGAAAGTAAAGGTGAATAAAACACATTTCTGGATAGGATTTCGATTATATTTTTTGTCAATACATTGTTTGAATATTGGCTTTATTCGTGGGAAGACAAAACACAGATAGTTGTACGGTGTACGGAAATTTCCAAAACTTATTACGTTTCGTGGATGTGGTTTGAAGCTTACATTTGAACTTGAACCAAAGTAAACCGAATCAATCTGCGCCGAATTATCAAAAACCATTTATGGGCAAGGCAGGGTATTCAGTTATAAGCCATTGCCTACGAAGTACTAGGAGATCGTAGATAAGAGAAATGGAACTTCACTCTAGGTTGCCATCAATTGTCGGGAACTAAAAGGTTAACTACTCTCGGTTCTTTAAATGTTATCACCTTTTTATCAGCATGGACCCGTACATTTCCTTTTCATATTCGATGGACGCTTTGATGGTTTTTGTAAGCATAGTTATGACTTAAGTTAACAAAAATAAAATAAAATGAAGTTTCATGCGTTATACACTGGACTAGAACTAAATTGTTTTTGTTGCCCAAGTTAATTAAAATGTATTACACGTGCTCCTTATCTGCTCATATTGGCTTAGTAGTAGAACAATTCCTTGAGTTAGAAATTTATTCAAATGGCGTCGTTTATAGATTTCGAAAAATTTAAAAAGAGAAAATGAGCGTCAATCGATCAAATTCGTCCCAAGCATAGTGTCTTTTGTCTTCTTTCAAAAAAACACTAAAAATATGTAACGTTTAACTGTGTCGTAACATCTGTAAGTACATAAGGACGGCATACGTATATATATATAAGTTTTTTGATCTGTGTATGTATGTATGCGAATGAATGAAAATGGCACGCGAATACTTTTAGACGCATTTGCAATTTGAGCGCAAATCAAAATGCTGTTGAAATCGATGAATGAGTGCCAAACGTACATAAATGTTTCGTTGACAGAAACCTTAGAGAAAAGAAATAAAAATATATTCGTTGTATATATTAAAGGGTACTTTCGTAATTGCAGGCGTGTCGGCTGGTCAATCTCAAGATTAATTTCGTATCGAGAAATATTTGTACAAAATTTTAGATCGGTATTTACAATGGAGTGTGAGTTGCAAAAGAAAAAGCCAAACCTGAAATGAATTTAAATTAACGCGATGCTCGGGCAAGGTCCCCCGCAAATAAATTATGCAATGCCGAAGCGAGTTTTTTAAAATACAACTCTATAACAGGGTGAGTGGTCGTAAGACTGGTACACTCTACAGATTCCGCTATTGGAACAAAATTTCCTTGAAACATTTCAGGACTTTGCCACCTGCAAGATGAGTAAAATGTTAAATGTACAGACAGACAGACCGACAAAGAGAGAAAGTCAAATCGATCCCGAGAGCTGTTCTAAATCAATTAGCCTATCGTAAATCCTCCTAGGTATGATATAGCTCCGCGCAAGCTAAATATACCCTATACCTCAAATGGTGTAAGGAACATTTCTCATTAAATAAGGCACGTGAGTATGGATACATTTATATATTTATATATTATATACTATTGTTGTATTGTTATATAAAAAATGTAAATGGAACGGAAAATGGAAAATGACACAAAGTCCAAGTTTTCTTCTTGAGAAGAAAACCAACTTTGCTAAATAGGGGATCGTATCATTTCTCATTATTGCTTTTCAACCTATTGCTTCTTTATGCATTGCAAGCGCTTCTGCAAATGCCGTAGTAGTAGTATTTCGATAGTAAATTAATACTAGATGTGACAAGTTTCAGTTTTTTATCAGCAATTTTCAGATGTGTGTGTACTATTGGGACGAAGAACTGAAGATGACCGTCAACCAACCTACAGCTACTTCTCATATGATTTGAGAAAGTAAGCCTCCACCTACTTTTTTAATTTTATTTCAAATTTTCTTTCCATTCCTTATTTAAATAGTCTTTACTTGCATGTCCTAATGCCCGAATTAGCCAAAAAATAATTGTTCTGAAGTCCGCATAGTGAAATCATTTTGCTTTCGAGCAAATTAAAAAATTTTCATCTCATTTTTAAAACGACCTAACCCAGAAAGCTTTTCATAAAACGAAAAAAAAAGAAAAACAAACCGAAGAACAACGACTAAGAAATCAAGTAAGAACGTTATAGCCCGGCAAGACCTACCAATGGATACTCTACGCCATAGTACGAACTCGTTTTGGTAATAATACAGTAAATATTACACATTCTTTTCAAGTAAGGACATACTTTCCATGAAAGGCCGCATATTCGAGGATGCCCAAAACATCGTATGGTGTGATCCAAAAATATTTACTTTTTAAAAGTTTTATTATTTTAGAGTTTCTACCATAAAAGACTAGAAATGCGACCTTCCTTCCATCTAAGGGCGTGTTTTTCATGCTAACCTCTAAATATATTAGGGTCTGAGGGCTAGTATGGATTAATTTTCATCATAATATATTAAAAATTAGACCTTCCTCTGAAGGGGAAAATTTTGAATATTATTGCAATTGTTTTTCATATAACGACTTTTCATAAGCAGAGGTTATATGGCAAGTAATTGAAAAAGTGGACCAAGCATATCAGTGTAGAACATTTCATCAAAATATCTCAAACATTACGATTTGTAAAGTTGTTAATTTTTGTGCCACAAGACCCTTTGATACGGGTATTACGCAGTTTAGCAGGTGGACAGACAGACGAGCGCACGTGCCTAGATCGATTTAGCACTTGATATTAATCGGGAATATATGCACTTTTCAGACTGTCTAAGGTTTCGTTCTGATTGTTTTAAACGTTTTGATAAAGTGAATACACCCTCGCACCCTCGCGTCGGTGGGTAAAAAAAAGAAGGAAAACATAAAAAAAAAAAAACAAGAGAGGAAAGATTTCTGCAACGCTTCTTTTGCTAATAATTTATTTCTGTGAGCCACAGCGTACGTATGATTCGTTTCCCGGCTATATATTTAAACTGTCAATACAGCGTCAGTTCTTAAAAAAATCTAGACGCCACACTATTCTTATCAAATATTAAAAGCATGTGCATATATTCGCTGCCATTTGACAATATTATCTGCTTTATTGAAAAGCAATGATATTCCAAACATCACAAATGTGCAAATTGTCAAAGGACAAGGCGGGAAATGAAATAATAAAAATCTTAACGTGCGTGTATGCATAGTTTATATATAAATATGGGCAAAGGAATGGATGTAACGCAACATGCTTTCGTGCACGTTTCCAAGTGTTGTTATATATAGTTATGTGCAAGCATGCTTACTTGAATGGGTACCAAATTTAAGTTCTGTATGGTAACAATTACAGTTTTGAATGGCAGACACATAGATAGAGGAGCAGAATTTATACTTTGGCATTAGAGTCGAAAAGTTATGCGTTATTTAGATTCATTACATTCCTCCTAATGTAGGCGTTTTTTTTAAAATGTATTGATAATGATAATGATAATCTTCCTATATATGCAACCATGAACACACAAATACTACACAGGTCATCTTGTGCGAATAAGTAGAGTTTTAAGGGCCAATCATCTTTTTCGTCATAAAATACTAAAAACCAAAGATCCTTGTTACGTGAATACTTACTTCTCATGGGAGTCCCTAAATAGGAGCGGGCCCAAAAAAAAAAAAAAGATTCAAATTTAGGATAGTAAACTTGTATGTAAACGTGTGTGCTCTATAAGATGAAGTTTCAGCAACAAATAAAATGAAAGTTAAATCTTATTGCGATATGACGGCTTGTGTTTTGTAAGCACATTTCTAAGAATGTGTGAAAGCAAGCGGCGAGGAGAGCGGGTGAAAAAGTATACATATCCTACCGCAATTTTTCACGTTTCCGCGCTATGTCAAAATACATTCTTTCACTGCATTATGCCGATCAATATGGTCCGACTTAGTACCGGTTTCCCATGGAGCAAGATGCCACTCTAAAAAAAAAAAAAATTTATCACAACAGCTCGGAAACTACGTTAAACGAAAACTATATAGATAGACGGACAGATACTGCACATACTGAATATACGATAATATTCTCTTAATCTTTGACTAACCTTAAGGGACGAGGTTTACTTTGTCCATTTATTTCTGCTCTATTCATTTTCAATGCAGGCGACCTTTTCAAATGTGGCAATGCTTTGTTGGCAGTGTATCAAATCTCATCAAAATATCTTAAAGCTTGCGCTTTGTAGGTTGAGTACAAGAATAATAGACGAACAGGCAGGATTCAAAGAGCGATTCTGAATCGATTGTCAAATCCTTTCGGATATTGTATACATTCCGTATAAAGTTAGTATGTCTTTGCACTACGAGTGGTGTAGCGTACAGAAATGGCTAAAATTAGTAACCGTTCTGGGCGGACGCACGGGTCGAAGCAATTAATTTTTTTTTAATTTAATTGACGAGATAAACTTACGAGATGGTAAACGTGATTTTAATAGATAGACTCACATACACTGGTCTTTTTTTCAAACGTAGCCACCATACAATAAATCGATTAAAGTTGACAAAGTACGAGAAGACTAATTTTGGCCATCCATCCAGATCTCGCTGTGAGCTGAGAATTTTTGAATGGAGTCACTTTCAATGACTTTTTATGACTTCGATATAGCCTTGGTAGAGCCATTTTTTTTTCTTTTTTTTTATCCTATAATATCTGCATACGCGCGATGATTGATGTGGGGAAGATTTGCTTCTCTCTCTGTCTTCAATCGATTCAAATGCATGCTGTCATACGAAAATTGATTAAATGCTTCTGTTAAATTGCTTTGTGCGTTCGTTATCGTTAAAATAATTGTTGCCAACGAAACACTAACACATACATTTCAAAAGAAATAAGACCGACATTTCCTAATACTGAAGACTAAGTGACTGGCAAGTAAAGTGTTTTGCCCTTAAAAAGGCGCAATAAAACCATTTGTGAAAATTTCAATTAATTGTTGCGTTCGAAACGCTACTTACTTACAACCACATCGATCTCCTTTTGTTATAGGTTCGTGAGTGTGTGGCCCATTGATCACATAGATATCCGAAGCCGGCGTCTGTTGTTAATTAATATGTCTGCGCGAATCTTGTCATTGTTTGGATGCATTCGATAATATCAGACAATGTTTGATTGAATATATTGACTAGAGGAAGCATTAATGTTTTTATTTTACTTCTCTTTCTATTTGTAGAGTCCTTGGAAATCATCACTACCATCTTCTTACAAATCCAGTACTGGAAGCTCGGTAGGTTAAGTTATATTATAAAGCAAGCTAAGCGCTTTTAAGCAAAATTTATCTCATTTTATTTATTTTCTTTTCTTTGCTTCTTTAGTATTCGTCGCGTGATGATGTTAGCGCTCGTTTTTCCGCTTTGTCTTCGCCCAGTTCATATAGGCCATCATTTTCGGGAGGGACGTATCGCATTAAACGAGATCCTGCTTCAGTTCCGTCCTCTACGTATGTTAGCCGTTATGGCTCTAGCATAAGCACTACACTTAATAAGCCCGAAAGAGATACGAGTGCCAGAGAAGAGTGTTCGGGATCCCGGACATCATCTCTTAAACGTTATGGTTCCACTGCCAGCTCCTTAGGGAGATATTCACGAGAACCTAGCCCTGCCAATTTAGAGCATACTAACCGCCTCAAAAGTCGGGATCCTAGCCCAGTTAATCGTTCGTTACGAGGCAAATCCCGAGATCCCAGTCCTGCTGTAGATAAAAAAAGCAAGATTGGTTATTCTGCCTTGAATTCTTTTCGTTCGGGTTCGTCTAGAAACACGTCCGTTGCCAGCTATACGGGACGATATGGAAATAACAATAATGCAAACAATGTTGTGAGAGCCTCTGTTCCAAGTGTACCAGATAAATCTATATCGTATTTATCTTCAAGTGATATTAAAGCTCGTACACTAATTAAAACGAAAGATTCCAGTAATCGTACACCAAGCGAAACTGATATAGAAGTCGAACCACCACCTACATCCAGTAGGGACTGTAAAGATGATGTAGAAATTGAAGAACACGAAGAGACTGATGCTTCACATGAAGAAGAAGAAGAAGAAGAAGAGAAGGAGATATTTATAACTATAACCGTAGTAAATCGAGCGACATCACCCAATCCACCGGGTACAAGTAGTGCACAACGAAGTCGCCGTATGGATATAGCGAAAACAATTGAAAAGACTATTCAAAGATCTACTAAGAAAACCGTTATGTTAGAAAAAGAAATACAATCAGATCGCCTGGATGACTCTTCGCGATATTCACGTTTTGGCTTGAGTGGCAGAGCTTCTTCTTCTTATAGTCCCCATAATGATCGCTATACTTCCCCAAGTTTACGTTACAGTGTTAGTCCTCTTGCAATAATTTCGAGATCTAGTTCGAATGATAACAAAAAGGAGGACAACTCCTGTTCTAGTAGTGCCACTAATGCAACTACTTCTGCCAGCAATAGCAACCCTATTAGCAATGGCAATAACACTAGTAGTGGTAAGAGCACGAAATCATCGCTAGTGAAAACGAAACTGTCGCCACCTAAGGCTCTAAAATTGAATTCTCGACAGTCTTCTGTTGAGAATTTAAGCGCTAGTGCTAGTAAACCTCCATTTGTTCCAAAAAGTGAATATCTTGCCAAGTGCACGAACACAAGCACGAGCTCGTCGAGTACATCGGCTAGCAAGCTACCTAATAAGGATTTTAGAAAATCAGCTTTAAACGTGGGACCTACGGATCGACCCCGTAAATCTCGGACGCCGAGTTCGGGTACGGAATCTGATGCTCAATTAAATAGTGCAGAGGTGTTAAATGGAGCTTTACAGGTCACCCAAGGTTTAGAACGTTCACCCAGTGCGGGCTCAGAAGTGAGTAACGCCTCTTCACGTTCTGCAAGACGTACTGTACCCGATAGCAAATTGCGGCCACGTAGCCACAATAAGCCGAACACTTCTTCTCCCCCGAGCAGACATAATAGCAACATAATTTCTAAACAGTCCTGTAGTAAACCGAGTACAGGTGGCACAACGTCTAACGTTGCGATAGCGACGTCATCTTCAAGTGGTGCAGAAAGTTCTAGTGAAAACAAGAAACCGGCAAGAAAGACCGCGAAGAAGAAACACAACAAAGAGGGGAATTTAGTGGTTACAGCAGCAGAAAGCGAGACTAGTTCAGATGTAGCGGTGATAAAATCGTTCAATGAAAAAAATTTGGTTGCCAAATCAGTGGCAAACCATACGACACAAAAAGTAAGCAAAACTGAATCATCATCTAGCGTGCTGACGTCAAGCAAATCTAACAACGTCTCGTCATCGGAAAAAAATCCCTTAAGGCGTTTACAAAAATTATCAAGTGTTTCGAATTTCTTTGTAGCTCATCAACAAGATGCTAATAGCGACGAGCAGATATTCGTCGAAAGCTCTGAGAGTTCGGGCGGTGATGCCGACATCAATGCAAAGCAGAGCAACAGTGTTAGCGAAAATTTCGAAACGAAAACATCAACAACGAAAAACGATAGTTCAATAAATTATACGAGTAGTCAAACGACTCAGGAAATTTCCTGTGAAAAAACGAAAAATTCAAGCAAAAGAAAATCTTCTACTAAATCAAAGTCAAAAACAAATTCATCTCCTTGCTCTCTAGACGCAAGCAGAATAAACAAAACGTCAACTTGTATGAGCCCTATGGAAATGCAAAGTGAATCCTTGACATCCTATACGACGACAACAGCCACCACTGGTTCGATCACAGATCAAGAAGAGCCCAGTTGGTGGCAAGATACAAGTCGGCAAATTGATACCGTTTCAGCTTTAGACTACAATAATATGGATGAAATAGGTTATAAGGTGAGACATATTGAATCGGGTGAACCGGATTGGTGGCTAAGGAACGATGAAGACGATACTCTAGCCGATGATGATTTGAAAACTTTAAATCAGCAAGGCGACGAAGATAATGATGATGACGATGATGATGATGATGATGATGATGAAGGAACTGATCATTTGAATTCATTGCCAACGACTCAAAGTGGAAACGATAGATCCGCTTTAATGAAAGGCGACTGGTGGACAAATGAGACAACCGACGAGACTGATGAAATCGCTAAGCATAGTAATGCCGAATATAACCCACATTTTTATTGTGAAGATAAGGAAGAAAGGAAATCTTTACCCCAAAATCAAGCAGTGCCGGACACTGAATGCTGGGACAATAATGGAATTGGGAAGGCAGCAAACGAGCCACTTGAACTAGAAGATTCGATGCAATTGAAATTATGCAGCGTAGGTTCTGGAGAAAAACCATGGTGGACAACTGAGGAATATCCAGAAGCCGTGAAGCCAAGCCACGAAATAACCCTGGAGGCTACAACAACTGCCTCATCAAAAGCTCAAAATGTTGAGACTTCTTCAAGTAGTAGTGAACCGAAAAGATGGTGGATGGCAGGACCTATCAAAAAACTTTTCAATCTACAGCGTGTGGATTCAGACGAGAAGCCTTGGTGGCAAGACGACGCTGAAAAGGAAGCTAAGTATACGAAACCCAAGCGTGACGATTCCGACGAAGAAGAATGGTGGTTAGATAAGAGTGAAAAAGAGCAAAAGCAACAAAAGCAACAAAAGCACCAAAATGAAACACCACAGATGTCTGAGCCCAATAATAACCGTCAATCATGTAGTAACGGTGTGAGTGACATCAACGTTGAATTAAGTAGTTCGTTTAATTTTGAATATTCAGAGCGCCCGCCACCACTCGGCCAATGCGCCAGTCCAGTTGAATATAAAGAAGATAGCCAGCAAGTGCCGTCACTATACCCTAACATTCCAATGTCAAAAGTGCAAAGAGTAAATAATCACCAAGCATATGTGATCGCAAAAGCAGAGCATAAAGTAAATAGCAGGCAGAACTATGACAACAGTAGCAAACTTTTTATATCACGTCATCAAAATATTGACGAACTTTTGGGAGGTTCATGTCGTCCACTAAGTCCACTCTTCTTGGATGGTTCGAACTTCGGAGTAATGCCTATACAACGCAATATGTTTTTAGAAGAGATAACACCCGACCAAGTGCGTATACATGATAGTACTCCGCAGATGCCAGTAATACAGATAATGGATAGGTGAGTTGATCGGTAATAAAACGGAAGGAGGAGAAGCATGGAGACGAAAAAAGTTTCATTGTACTGTCTTTGTAATCAAAATTATATGTATTTGTTGTCGAAACTCGTGCTACTGTTTTATTGTATTTTTGCAGAGATGAATGCGAGCGTGACTCTCAAACGGTTAAAACAGCAATAACAACTTTGCCAATGCCCCATTATGAACAACAAGTAAGTACAGTTCAAGTAAAAATATTTGTATTCGCAAGTTCTCTATTACGACTGAATTACCGTAAAAAAAGCTGGCCATCGCGTTTTTCTGTCATTTTATACGACTACAACAAATACCGGCGTTTTATCTACTTATGTATCTCTGCCGGACCGAGTCAATTTGGCTCATCGTAAAGCAGATATTCAAATATATGCCGATTTGCTGGCAAATATCGACAAAGAAATTTTTCAATTATTTTATTTGTTGAACATGTTTAGAGAGGAGAGGGAAAAAGACGGAAAAGAAAAGGTAACGTAAGATGACATAACATAAGATAAGATAAGACACACTAGGATAACAGAATAGAAAATAAGATGAGATAAAATAGGATAGGAGAAGAGAAGCAAAGAGAAAGGAATGTATACGACTAATTGTGTTTACCAAGTTATCGCGCTATGCTGATTTTGTTACAGGAAAATGCTTATAGACAGTTGCCAATTATAAGCGAATATATGTTCAGTATCGAATAATGTTCCCTTGTATGTCAATGCAATTATTAAAATTGCAAAGGCCGAGAGAATTAGCTGAAGTTGATATATAAGATCCATTTCGATTTTCCCACACCGAGTGTCTATAGGGGCTTATTGTATAAAAGATGGAAAATACCAGGAACAAAACTGAAGGAACAATTGACGCGATCAATCGCGGAAATACCAACAATTATACCCTACACGCCGAAGGATTTATGAAACACCCACCTTATATTATGGGTATCCGTCTGTCCATTTGATGTCTGTCCATGTAGATTTGTGTTTAATCTACAGGTTGCACTTTTTAAGATATTTTGATTAAATTCGGGACGCTGACTTGCTTTGAAAATGGATTTGATTGGTTCACCTTTTCGACCATTTCCGAAAGAAGGCCCCGATTTTGAAAATTCCTCATATGGGAAAAAAATACAATTTTCAAAATTTCTTCCCAAAATTCGCTCTGTACCGATATGTGAACGTTCTAAATTAGTATGGGATATTTGGTTCGGGTGTCGAAATTCTTTGAAACTTTCTGTCACATAACCGTTCTTATGAAAACTGAACCTGTATGTAGTAGCAAAGTATAATTTTTAACATTTCATGGTGAAAACTAGTTTGTAGTAGTAAATTGACATAGAAATCAGCCTTACCAAGTTTGGACTACGTAGGTTAATTTTTTGGATACCGCCGTGGGCCAATATGCGGGCTTTCATCAAAAGTATGCCTTTGCTTGAAAATAATGTGTAACATGCCTGTGCAACATTACCAGAAAGAGTGGATATCTGTATTAGGGAAAATGGTGTAGGCTATCTAATAGTCGTCCTTGCCCGATTATAATTTTCTTACTTGTATTCAAAGACATCGTTTTGGATTACCACAAAAAAATATCGTTCAACTATATGGATTTGCACGAAATCGCTTAGGGATTCGTAGTTTCTATGCAAACAGCACTTATCGATGTTAATCTTCAAACTGTTGGGTTGTGACGGTTAGACTCGCTTTCAACTCTCTATTAAAGCTTTTAAAGAATAACGAAGGATAGAGTAAGATTGCTTTGAGTTGCGTTCCATATTCTGGAAGGAATTGCTAGAGAATTTCAAAAGTTTCTTTAAATATTTCTCAGAAGAATTTAAGAACACTTTTCTTATTTAACAATTTGTTCATTAAAATGCAATCCTTGCTTTCAGTAAAAACGTAGTAGCGAACGCTTTTGCATCTGTACGCTTTATCTTTACTTTTACTTGATTGCAAATGTGTATGTAATGTAACGATAACTACAAGTTTATTGTAAGTTTTTATTGTGACTAATTTTCTGGTGGCATTTTTCCCAATTTGCGATAAGCAACACACCTTGAAGTGCCTTTATAATTATTTTGCATATATATACAGATATATGTAGGTGCGCACGTGTGTGTGTGTGTGTGTGCTCGTATACATTTAAGCATACGAGTTTAATCGCATATGTATACGCAGGTATGAGTCAGACGTCTCATCCGTGCAGACTGTTGCTGAATAATGACATTTCAGCGGGGAGCTACAAATCATTGTAAAATTTACAATAGATGCCTGAGTTTTGAGGAAAACGTACGAAAAACAAAAAAGGGGATTTCCTTACACACATGCGCGTTCCGTGCCGATCTATGTTATCATCTACGAATTACTAAAACAAATTTTGCAAATTATTTTTCGATTTTGTTTGTTTTGTCATATTTTATTTAATAATTCACTCTTATATACAGCCATGGACAAATATATAGCACGTACTTTACTATCAATACAAATCTCAAGACATTTTATAAAACTTTTATAATAATATGTAAATGCACAAACGACTGATAGGAAAATAGAAATTCCTAAAGTAAATACGAATTCAATGATGTGTTCAAAGGTAATAAAATGGTTTGGATGTACAAAGAGGAAAAAACTATCTGTGCTTGAAGACATTGAAAAAAATTTAGGCTGACTAGGAATGAAAACTTTTTTGATTTTTGATTAAATTCGTGCTACTTATGCGCCAATGGCTGTGCACATGAATATGCAGAGACCAGCGTTGATTCATGATGATTTTAACATTTGTTCCAACTGGATGTTCTGTTGGAGCATCTAAAACTCTTGACTTGTTATTATTATTACATCAGAAATCGATAAGCATATAAACGTCCCTACACTCTGGGTAACATATGAAGGTATGTTTTCAAAATGCTTTGGACTCGTTTAACCAGTTAACTGTGTGAGACGAATACAAATGTCATGAAAAAAATTAAAACATTTTGTGCTGTGACGAAGACACACATCGTGATCCGTCCGTCCGTCTTTGTCGGATTTCCTCCGACAATTTTACCATTATGAATTTATATTTGCCATAATAATGTATCTTAGAACTCGTGTATGCCATTTTGTCAAGTTATTTCATTACAAGCTAACTTCATATTACGCACACTCTGCGTATGACGAGTATACTCGTCATTGTTATGACGCAATTTAAATGCACATTTACCAAAGAGGTCGACATAGAGCTAATTGGTTAAACCCGTTTGAACGACTTACTGTGGGAAAAACCCGTTGCGAAAAATTTTGTCCACTTTATTAGTCCCTAGTTGTATTGCTTTAAAGTAAACAAATTAGAACGGAAAAAAATGGAAGATTTTGTCTTTATGTTGGGACTTTCTGTAATTTAGGGAAATTGTCCTCGATCAAATTCCATTCGACGTGTATTTCTTATACAAGTTAGATTAGTTGGATGGTTGGTTTTATTGTTAATAAACCGCTCTGAACTTTAGCAAGCCAAGTCTAACTTATCGACAATGAGAGGAGTAAAATTATTATTATTATTTTAATTTAGCCAGAGAAGTTGTAAGAGACAAATTCTAAGACTAAAATCTTAAAGTATTAGTATATCTAAGGCTTTCGGCTTTATTAAAAACTCCGCCGCACTTGAGATTTGAACCCACGACCATTGAGTTGCTAATGGAGACTCTGGCCTACTCGGCCACTCAGGCGGATAGAGTATAATTAAATCTGATTAGCTCACTGCCTAAATCAATTCAGCTCCTCATTACTCAGCTGAAAATAAAATTAGAAATATTTCAGAGTGAAATTTAAAGATAATTTCCTTAGTCCTTCTTTATAGGTGCCAAAGAAGGTACCTTTTGCAGAATCGAATCAATTTTGGTGAAATCAATGCTTATGTGCACAGGCGGACCAAAAAATAGGTGCGAGGAGTATTTATAAATTGTAAAAGCCCACACAATGTTTTTACATGTCGCAACATTATTGAAAATTAATTTTTAAATAAATGATAATTATTACATAAGATATAATAACAGACAATAAAACAATAAGAACAGTAGATATATATTTTTCTGTCCACTTGTGTATGTTTATACATACCTGCCTACCCTACCTACCTCTACTATCTATCTAGCCCGTCCACCTACCTATGTGAGTAGATTGGTGACCAAGCTTCTTATCTACCTTTTTCTTTTTCTTGGACGTTATGGCGGCGTGTTGCCAACTACTGACCCTACACTGGGATAAAAGCCCATTCCGGTATGGTATTTTGCATTACTTCCTAATGGCCCTTATTATTTCTTCATCCTAGCATTACCATCCTACCCCGTATGAAATTAGAAGGTCGCCTTTGTGTGGCTTTACACAAAAGAATATCGGACAACGAACTGGCGCATTTCTTCCATCGCTAGCAGGTTGCATGGCGTGACTTCTAGAGATCTGGGAACTAGACCTATCCTATTTACCTATCTACTTACGTACTTACCGAGCTGTCTTTTATCGCGCACTGACGCACTGATGTAATGGACATAGTACAATATAATGAACCCATAAAATGAAACATGACGGAATTGTTTTCATATTTAGAAATGAAATTTCCTAAACGAAATGAAGATATTGCATATGCTGCTGAGCGAGAATGAAATGACAGTGCGGCTAGCGCATTGATAAATATTAAATCAATAAAGAGTTTAAGATGATAAGTGGAGCTCGGATCATATAAAAAAAAAGTTATGAATTTGAATCAAAAATTATTCACAGAAGATTATATCACTTCTTGTAATGGTTTTAAAACCTTTTTTGAAAATTCGCTTCTCTTTTAATGATGCGATATTATGATGGAGAATAATCTGCACCTAATATAAAATCACATCATTACTGAAAGTTGCACTATTGAGTCTTTTAAGTTACAAGATTTCGAAACGCATTGACTAATTGTAACTTTGCAAACTTTGAAAAAAGTAGAAAGGAGAAAAGTTTAGTATAAACAGACGCAGCCTTGCTTCAGCAAAAGCAAATATTTAGTGAATAAAATTGTTGCTTCTTGGTTCGACAGAGAAGATTTAACAGATCATCGCAATTTTTGAATAGTTAGAACCACCCGGCACTATAGGCAACTCAATAATTTGTATGCGGTTAAAAACAAACAAATTCAAACATTAGAATGCTGCAATGCTGGCTACGAAATACCTTATTCCGCTCCGTCTAATGCAATTTGTCATCTATTTGCGTCACAAAGTGTCAATAATTATAGCTTGTTTTCAAGTAAGGGCTTGCACTTTACACCCTACCCTACATGGGTGTAGGACTTAAAACGTGAATTGTGTGTGAACTTATTTTCATTGAAAAACACCAAAAATTGGATGTGGGTGCCATAGAAGGAGTTCTACTTTCCCTATGAATATGTATATGATTGAGAGATGTTAAAAATTTCGAGTGCTTTCTATATAAGAATTTTTTTGGTAGTTGGAGCATTAAATGGAGAGTGATAGCAAAAACAGGCAGATCTAGTTTATGCAGTTCGCTTTCAGCGGCGCTCGTCGTTAGGTAAAAGCATTTCGGATCGTATTAAATTTCTTTAAAATATTTAAAAATGTTGACGCTTGTAATGTTGAATACTTATACACTTATATATTGACAGATATAGACAGACGAAGGGACAGACATGTAATACGTCAAAAATTTCCTTTCATTTCTAATGAAAATTCTAATCATTAATGTGCTCTTCGGCGTTTTGCGAATGACATAAGGCAGAAGCTAATAAACTCTTGTTTACGTATTGAATGCAGAAGACACTTAAATAAATGCTGACACAATTGTTTTTTGGTGGGCCTTTTCCTTTCGAAAAGGAAATCCAATAAAAATATTTCTTATAGAAATGGAAAAAGTTTTGCGATTTCTATTTATGTCTATATCGGTATACACGTGAACAATGGACCCTTTCCGTATGCGTGTTTACATGTTAACTGGGATAATATTTCGCAACAACTTTATTATAAAACAATTTAATTTTTCACTCTAAAAAAGGCGACTCATTTATAACTTGACTGCTTGCACAAACAGGCCAGAACAAGAACATGATGAGCTTGATAATGATTATGATTCTGATCAGATAAATGCTTACGACAACGTGGTAGCAGCAGTTGCAATGCCATGGTCAGTACAGTTTGTTGATCTAAGCCAATGCTTGAGTGCAATGTTACTAAATACATTTCAATGCAAAAATATTACTGAAGTGAAGATAGCCACCCAAGATAACCCACATTTATATGGTTCGCGTCTTCATTACAAATGTCTTCGCTAAGTTACAATTTATTGCGAAATAAACAAAAATAAAGTAAAATAAGTATTAAAATTAAATAATCTTAGCAAACGTGCACATATAAAACATACCAAGTCGCTGATGACGAACGCAAAGCCAAAAATGCTTAGTTATCTCTCATCAGTAAATCTCATGCAAAAGTACGTAACAAATACAGAAAGAATGCAATGTTAAAATCGTGTTATAACTATTTTTAGACTACGGGTTTTTGATATTTCGTGAAAAATGCTAAAATCTATCAGAAAAACCTAATTTCATTAGCCTGGTCCGGGTCCATCACCTCGAAATTCGCGAAAAACCTACTCTCTCCATATACAAAGAACACTAAATTAGCGATAAAAAATTTTTACGAATTTTCCTTATCGCAGATTTTTGATATGTCTTAAAGGACGCTAAGACCTATCAGAAAAATCTCATTTCATTACTCTGGCTTTCGTCCAACAACTCGAAATTCGCCAAAAACCGCCCTTCTCCACAAACAAAAGACCCTAAAGGCGAAATATTGCAACAATGTTGCTAATAAATGTTGCTAATGAAATGTTCAATCGGTTATACACATAATTTTTTTTGTCTTTATTCAACACGTATGTTTAGGATCACATAACGTTTTTGTCTTTATTCAACATGTGTGTTTAAGATTACACATTACGGGCATGTGTTTGCAATAATAGCGCATTTGCTTAAGAAGTTATATGCATGTTATTGAGTTGTCTTCATTTTTCTAAATATGAATCGCGTACAATTTTATTCGAAACATTCTATAGGCTACTAGAATATATACAATGGCAAAAATGTTTGCGTGCGCTTGTGCGTGCGCTTGTTGATTAGCAGCTACTTCAATGCCTGCTTTCCCTTTCTCATTATTTATTTCGGCATAAACTCAGTTTATGGCTTTTGCGTATGACGACGTATTTTCTCAGACTGTGCCCTATAACTTAATTTTATTTAAAGACAATATGCTACCTAAAGTGATTACAATATAATTACTTTGAGTAAATCAAATAATTAATAAGTAGTTCTCTTAAGCCGGAGATTTTTGAAAATAGTAGAGGAAGCACATAACGATTTTTAAACATGTGTTTTGGGATTAGAATTTCGAGATTTATTTCAATTTGTTTTACAAATTCATAAATGATGAGCGATTGTAAAATTTAGAAATTATATTCATTTATTTATTTTTATTATTTATGTCCTTTAAGGCATATCAAAAATCTGCGATAGGGAAAATTCGTCAAAATTTTTTATGTACATTTTATGTATTGTAACTTTTCGCCAACAATATGCACGCACTGTATGGCAAATAAAAGAAAAAAAATTCTCTATAATTTCTTATTTTATTTGCGCTTGTATTTCTATTTTTATTTAGTTTTTCTAATCATTTTGTAGCGTTCAATTATCAATTACCTTAGCAGAAGCACGAACCCAAGAGTGAAGTTAGTCCACGTTTTTGTCTTTGCTAAAATGTGCGCTATGTGCAGTGGGCTATCTTCACTTCAGTAAAATATTATACTTTACCATTTCACATACGTGCATTCATATGTGTCTCTATCTACAGATATATTTATACATTCACGTGCCTTTTGTTTTGTAGTAAAAAGAGAAGCAGCAAGAAATAAGAAGAAATTAATCTTCTTTTTTTATGTATAAGTAGTTGGAGAAAGATGCAATTTTTCATCAATGTATGCTTATGTTTACGTTAATTTATTGCAAGGACGTTCTTAAGTTCTTTCATGGTAAAATTTACACAAACTCTCTCTCTCTCTCTCTCCCTCTTTATTATTCAAACTTGAAAAAAATAACCAGAACCGCAGAACAGTATTTGCCAACAAGAGAGAGAACAATGGAGTTCATGTTTAATGGCAAGTTTTAAGGATACCGAGCATACTGTTCGACCGTTGATAAAAGTTCTAAAGAGAGCTTTAATTTTAGCTTTTCAGCTCTTTATGTTGGAAAATAAAGAAATTTTTCGTCTTCTCTTGTTACGGATGGAACACTTCCGGATACTTCTACTTAGCATCACACGTTTCGCTAAACAGTGCCATTAGTCGCCATATTACTTTCACTTTTGGCACTTCTTGATAATACTTTTATCTCTTTTTTCTCTTCTTCGTTTATTAAAAGTGGTCTCTTCTTCACTCTTTGTATCTGAGAAGTCGCATCCATCGACAGTGTCAAACGAGTCATTTGTATTATTTATCCAATTCACACAATCCTTGTCCTTCAGGTAATCCTTGTTCAAGTGAAAGACGTAGGTTATGATGCAATAGCAAAACCGTGTTCTGCAATCGAAAAACTTCATGAATATATGAAATTTTGCAGCACAATCATCTGCAAAAACCCTCACAATAATAATGACGTATAATCTTATTTCTTCGAGTGGTTAAATGATCTCTCTCGGTATTCAAAAAAAAAAAAAAATAAATAAATAAATAAATAAATAAATTAATAACAATTAAATAAATAGAGAAAAATATATCGAAAATTGTTTTCAAAAAATAGGGTGAATTTTTACTTTAAACATACGCGTTTTTTGTACGGCTTTTTCCATCATCATAAAATTTCTCTCACATTTCCAATGCATTGGCAAAAACCATTACTTTTCCTTTTTTAAGTATTTATTCATTATACAAAATTGGCGACAGCAATGTCCAACAATTACGACAGACGTTCTAAATTATAAACTAACAAAATCGAAAGACAGAAAGCTTCTGTTAGCCTGGCGGATGTTGTCATGAAAAGTGTCCCAAACTATAACATGATAACGTATGTATCGGTATTCGAAGTGCGCGTTATTTTTAAAGCAAAAATGCTTTTTCTACATTTGAACACACTGTTAAATTACATATTATCATATATGTTACTTGGTGCGTATTGAGAACGTAACGATTTTACTAAAGCGGCGAGTTCATGTTCTCAAGAACTTTTTATTAACCAGGCGTTATTAGCCGAAATATATTTTCACTTAGCTAGACGATTTTATATTGCGGTCGTTCGCTTTGAACGTTCTATGGCAACTTCAATGTCGCTAGTATATACATATCTATTTAAAATGTTAGTAGTATAGATATATGTAATAAAAGCCGTAAAGCGTAGTGATGTCATAACGTTAAATGTAAAACATTTTTGACCGAAAGTTGAAAGAGCGGTCATTTGACTTCACTTGGTAAGTTCACTCTTCAGACAAATCGGAATATTATTTATTGTTTTTATTTGAAGCAAAATTGAATGCAATAAACGACGAATCAAGAAATGAATGACTTTGATAAGCTTTTGACAAATTTCAAAAAATATTTCATGAATTTTTGAACAATTTTTATTGCACAAACTTTCATAATTTAGATCGTATGCTTTATAGCTAGTAGAGTATTCGTAGCTTGCCTAACTAACGTTTGCCGCAAACGGAAAGAAATATTTCGTTTATGGACGAATTGAGCAGAAAAGAGTAAAAGACAAAACGAACCTTCAGAATGCTTCCAAAGCAGACACATATACATTAAAACGCGTAATAGTTTATGACTAAAGATTGAATAAATGACGTTTATTAGACGCTTGATGATCGGACGGATTACTGGCTTTTTCATTCTTTTCATGTGCATAGATTTGTGCATACAGATTTCTATCTATTTTTAAACACTGTTACTAACATATACATACCTATATATATACATACACACACACACAATATATATATATATATATATGTATATTAGCAAGTAGTGCCTACTTTCGTTGGCTCAAGCGAAAAAAAAAAGTAAAAAAGATGACATTAAATGCAATTAAATGGTTGATCACAACACAAGCGTAAAATTAAAATACATGAGGCACATAAGACACACAAGTATTTGTGTGCAGCAAAAAATAACAGCCACTATAAACGTAGTAACAATATCTCGCCAAAACTCTTATATAAATAAAAGAGTTTTTTATCTCCGCAAAGGGTTTGAGCCCCATTATCGCTTATTACATTTATTCAGCCTATAAGTTGCCCGGAATATTTATATTACATATAAAGTTTCTCGGAAATCGTCATAGGTTGTAAAGTTTGCACCTATGAGTAGGTAGCGCTCAGTCCATCACTCAGTGACTTTTTATTCATCATACTTTTGAATGTTCTGTGATTTCCACATAGGAAAATAAGTTCGACGTAATGGTTGCGTTGGGTTTTGTATGTCAAACCGAATTCGTGTGCAAAAGCCTTACGCGTTGCATCGCGTATATCGGGAACACAAGCAGCTTGTTCTCGAAACTTGTCGTATGACGATAAAACAAAATTGTTCGAATAGACAAACACATCTCTTAAATTCTTTTATAGCCTGCTTACTGATATTTTGGGCAATATGGTGATGTTGCTGCACCCTACTTATTCCAAAGTAAAATAAAATATCGCTTATTGTTACCGCAAGGAAGTCAATTAATGGCGTAAATGAATTGTCTTTGGGGAATACCCTTTAACCAGTGCGCGCACAAGGGCAATTTTATTGCAATTAATGAGGCCTACCCTCAAGTCGATAAAATAAGTTTTGATAGATAAATATTTCTTTTCTTTATTTAAAATTTCCTGACACTTTTTACACAGATTTTTAGACTAAAAATTGACAAATAAAAATAATAACGCCCGGTGCTATTAGTAGAGCATAATGTATAAATAGTGTATACTCTTACACATATTTTTTAAAAATTGGATTAACTTTTTATCTACTTTTCCGCGATATTCGAATAAGGTTTTGTAGATTTTGTACCTTTCATAGAATTGGAATACAATTTTATGTGTACACATATAAGTATTAGTGTCGCCTATAATCCACAATATGGTGTAATTGCTCTCTCTCTCTCTCTTTCACTATTTACCTATCTCTTTAATTCACTAATAAGTGGTTTGTTTTGTTTTCTATACCCATCACCGAAGGACGAGGTGTATATTCATTTAGTCAAAACGTTTGCAACGTCAAGAAGCAAACTGCAGCGGCCACATAAAGTATATATATTCTTGGTCAGCGTCAAATTCTGAATCGAGTTAAACATGTCCGTTTGTTCGTCTGTGTAATGTCTGTTGTAAACAGTCGCCTGGCCGCAAGAAGGAAACTATCGACTTCAAGTTTGGCAGAAACGTTTGAAGTTCTTGCACGCAGATGGATATTGAAAAATGGCTAAAGTGGTCGACAGACACGCCCACAGCACTACGTAAAAAGGGGACATCTCTGTTTTTCAAACGAAAAGCTACAGCAGATAAATCTACAACAATTAGATCGTATATTCTATGGGCAATGCGATCGAATCTCTACCAAAAATGGAACCAATTTATCACGCCTACCCAATGTTATAGTGTATCAACATTTTAATATTTTTATAACGCGCAGAAACAAGTTTCTAAAATCCTATAAAATATATAAATTCTTGGCCTGTTTCAAATGCGGAATGCACCTAAGCATGGCCGTCTCTTCCATTGTCCACATGTCCGTTTGGTTAGCTGTGTGGTATCTGAGGTAACTATTCCCTCGTTTGCAAAAATGAAGATATCGCTTAGAAACTTCCAAAAGAATTTAAAAGTGGACCAAACCTTTTAAAGATCACGTCTAGTACGCCCACACGTACATGTAGCATAAGTTGTGAACACTTTTGTTTTTCATACACCGTATAAATTTCCACTTTCGCACCTAATATTATAAAGTGTGAAAATGTACTTCTTTTCCTTCTTTTCGGCATCGCTGTGATGGGTGTAAAAGGTTCGGTCACGGCCGAATATAATTTTCATACTTGTTTTTACTCAGACAATTTTAATTTTTAATTTGCGGTAGTAGTTGTTTACGTTATTTCATTATTGGGTTTCCTTTTTTTTTAAGTTTTGTGTTTCTTTATAGTATACATACACATGTTGTTCCTCTTTTTATTTTTAATTCCTATCTCTATCTTTCTTTTAGAATTTGGATATTCGGCTAACCGACTCCTTCGTCGCCTTCGTCATTGATTTAATTACTTCACTACAGTCCGCTTAATAATATTGTAGCCCTCATCAAAGAGAACGCATTCTCTTCGATATGATCCGACAGCTTCCTTTTTGCAGCAATTGTTATATGGTTTCTCATAACTGCGTTTTCATATTTTTATGGGTTGCAAGAAACCGAACTAGATTTCAAGAGAGATTTTTTTGACGGTCTTCTAGAGATAGTGTTAACTTGTTACTTTACCCCTACCGGAGAGGGTTTATTAAATTATTCAAACGCCTGTAACGCGCGCAGGCTTCATAAGGCACCCATGCTTTTGATCAACGTGGACAAGTTTTTTGACCTAATTGCCTCCATATGTCTGTCGTTTTGCTAAAATCACGATTCCATCTTCCACTTGTTCTCCGATTACTTTTCACCACTCTCATCAGGTCAAGTTTAAAGCTATGCTAAATCAATATACGTCTTCGACAATAACGCCGAAATCTCGTTAAGTGCTTTAAATTTAATCTTAATTTTATCATAAGTTAGATTGAGTTCGGGAAAAGTATTGAAATTTGTAAACGTGATTTAAAAAATAAGATATCGAACGATTCGACGCTCGCTCTACCTTGAAAACAAAAATATATGCGCATATACTTACAAATTGTTCAGATTTATTATAGAAAGAACAAAACATTCATCAAAATTTGCTCTTACCGCCATTAAAACACATACATTCTTCATAGACGAATTGATGCGTTACCTTTAGCTGGCTTCAAAGTACTCTTTTGTCGTGCATCCAGCTCATTCTAAGCGCCTTTTCAAAATGGATTTTACTCACTGGACAGCTTCCCAAAATTTGTGTGACGATTTCGCCCCTAACGTGAAATTCGCTTTACAACATAAAACTTAATGCAAATTTTTTGATTGCAAGACATGTAGAGCGTTCAAAGATGCAATTGGAAAGAACAGCGGCTTCAAACACCTCGAGCGACAGATGCAAATCGAGTTTACTTCGCTAACTCAATACAATGCGACCGACTTATAAAGAAAGGAGTAAAAAAGTTATACTTGCCTGAAGGAGAACTTTTGATATCCATCGATCATTTCAAATCGAAGCCTGAGAATTGCAAAATATTTTCTTAAATGTGCATCTCTTTCGAGATCATTTTTATACTGGCTTTTTGACTGCTTAAAAGTATGTGCATTCACGAGACTTCACTTCAAGTTATTTGTTTCTTTTTGGTAGACATATTTGTACAGAATATTTGCATCAAGCTTTTACGGAAAGCATGGGTTAATTGTAGATCCCGGTGAATGCCTTCCTTTTTCTGTACATTGTGAACTTGGTTGCTAGAACTGATTTATTGTGGTTAACTAAGAGTGTATTGAAATTTTTTTAACTGGGCTAGCCGGGCAGAAAGACGTAAGTAAATTGACCAGAGAGATTTACGTTGGCTAAGAATACAAACAATTTCTATAATCTCCAATAAGTATTATATAGATTTTACAAAGTGAAAGGCAAATCATGTATAGGCATACATACTATTTTCTGTGATGTGTATAAGAGGTATGGCTGCATGTTTAAGCCGCATTACATATGGGACGACAGACTTAATAAAAAGTCAAGTTTTAGGTATATTTAGAGCATTACATGTGCTTGCCTACATATGAATGCTTATGTATCTGAAAATATCTCTCTAGTGGTTGACTTTTAGTTTAGTTACAAAAAAGAGCTTTTTTGAAAGACTATTGAGCACAAAAATAACGTTGGCATCGGGATTGTTGTTGTGTTCTGACTGGATTGCTTCGAGTATAACTGACTGTTTAGTTAATAAGTATTCAGAGCACATGCAGTTATATGTTCGTTCGTATGGTCGTTGCTGTTGAATATTTGTAAGTGCTTGAGTACGCTTAAGTGTGTCTTTTGGGGGTTTGCATCCGTAGTCAGAGTTGGATTGAAACTGGTATGAGTTTCTATGTTTTTTCCTTTCGTTTTATGTTTAGCCGCAGCACTCTCTCATTCTTATAAGAATCGAGAGTTATTGGCTTTTTCTGTTTTTTCTTTTTTTAACGTATTACGTTGTTCGGTAACCGCGGCACCCTGTGCTTTGAGAGTTTATTTTGGTAGTTTGACAGTTTGGTAGCATGAGTTCGTTAGTTCGTAGCAGTGTTGACTTGTTATATGCCTATGTGCTTTAGCCCTTTAAACGTTTACGTGCAGATTTAATACCAATAATGTTGGTTGGTTAGTCAGAGCTGAGAGCGGAAATGTCTTTCTTTATTCCCAATCTCTTTGTTATTGCTGACATCGTTGTTGTATAAAATTCTGCCTTACTCTCAGAAATTTCTTTCAAAATAATTTTCGCTTTCTCTGAGAAAAAGTTCTTTAATTATTTGTCAAAACGAGAGAAAAAAATAGAGAGAGAGAGATGAATAAATATTGGTGCTTACATGAATGTCAATACTTTTAATACAATACAGCAAAATAGCAGCAATAAAAATAATATCGAAAAGACGTCTACGTCAATAGGCATAGGCAAGCGCCATAAAACTTTTACTCTCAAAAAGGATATTTTCACTCCCAAGAACGGGTTCCTTAAGAACGCACGGCAAAGGGCATTTCGAAGGGCATTCAAAGGCATCGGCAAAGCAAATTCAAAGAATTTCAAATAGCAAACAGCACATACATATATACATCTATGTTACAGATATTTAGAATATTTAAAACAATATTCTCGCCCTTAAAGTTCCATAGATTTCACATTATGAATATTATGAAAGAAGTATTCTGAATAACTCCCCACATCCCCTCCCGCTAAACCAGCTACAGCTATAGAATTATTTAAAATAGCTATCGTAGATGATGGTATGATTGGATGATTTCCATGGGCTTATCGTTGCAAGGCATATTTCTCCGATATTTCGTCATTTAATCGTCCTTTTAAGGCTGAAAGCTAGTTTTGAAAAAACGCTTACTTTCTCAAAATTAAATTAAAATAAACACGCTCTCTTATTATGTTACTTTTTTTTGATTTGCCGAATAGGCCGAACAGACCGAATATACCGAGTACATAAAGTAATAACATTGTATAATTTATTATATATTTTATGTCCAATTTTGTTTTTGATGATGATGTTAATAAATAATAAAAATTAATTTTTTTAAATCAAAATATCTGGGAGTTAGCCATTCGCCAGAGTACAGAGTACTGAGAGTAGAGTACAACCTATAATTATAAACAATTATTACATTCTTCTAAATGTGTCTACGCATAGAAACTAGATAGACCGGATAGAATTTGATGCTGATGATGCTGATTCAAGAATAGAAAAAATACTTTATGCGATCTATGAAACCTTCTTTCTAAGTGTTGCAAACAGTTTAACGAAATGAATATACCCCTCATCTCTAACTAATGATGGTAACATGTTCGTGTTCGTGCTCCTACCGTCTCTCAGCAGCCTCAGTCGATTCAGTCGATTCAGTCGATTCATGTTCATTTGTTCATTGTTTCATTTGCTTAGTTTGCTCAGTCTTCAAAAGTCGTTCGTTTGGAGCGTTTGGAGCTTATGATAAGAATATCTTAAATAATAATGATATTAAAAAAAATGTATAGAAAAAGTGTCTCTTCAACAAACGAAACTGCAATAAAAAATTGTTCAACTTCTTCAAGGCTTTTTTGCGAATTCGTAATATTTTTGTAGAACATATAAGAACGGACGGTTAACCTGAAAAAAGTGAGAATATAAGTTAAATAATAATGCAAACCGAATAGACCCTCTCCACTAGCAAAATAATAATAGTGAGCAAGATTGGAAAAAGGGAAATTACTTGAAGGAAAAAAAAATTACAAAAAAAAGATAAAAAAGAAAATTAAAAGAAAAGAAAAGAAACAAAAACAAATTTAAACCAATGAGAAGAGAAAGAAATTAAAAAGTTATGTGCGAAGGGTTTTCAAACATAACAAAATATAAAAAAGTTAATTTTGACTCTTGCAGCGAAGAGGATTTTGCGTAGGGTTTGTTTATTATGCTTATTATCGAAATAATGAAAGCATGTAAATATCGGAGTATTTAGTATATTAATGCCTTTATTCAGAAATTTTAGTCGTGCACCAAGTGAAATAAACGAAGTAAACTTAAACGGTGCAGTAATGCAACAGAAGGCAATTAGTAGCTATTTTGTTTATAGCCTTCTTCGGTCGCTTCGGATTTTTGAATTTTGGTCGATAAGGATGCGTGCATTTTCTACCGCGAAGGTGTGTGCGAAATAATATACGTATTTAGTATGCATGATAATGGGAAAGAAAGTATTAACACACAATAAATGCTTTTGCATATGATTAATTAATTAAAATATATTTAGTATCTAGTTTTTAAATGAGAGAGTTGCATAAATTTCTTATCGCTTGAGATTATGATAAACAAAACACAAGATAAAATAATTTCCGACAAATGAATAAAAAAAATCCCTTTGAACACTAAGGATATGTGAAATTGTTATCGCGAGAGCTTGTGCGAGGTAATATATGCAGATAGAGAGAAGAAAAAAAATAAATAAAAAAGTAAAAAACTTTCATATATAATTAATTAATTAAAATATATATAATATTACTAGTATTATAAACAAATAATAAATGCTTCAGCCCAAAGTGTTTCATTGCCACGAATTTGCCGGTTCAATCGGTTTGAACGGTAGGAACGTTAAATACGTTACGGATTTTCATGAAAAATTCTGTATTCTCGTCTTAGAATAAATAATAAAAACTAAAAACCGAAAACTAGAAGTTGACGGAAAACCAGGACAGCGCTAAGACGTGTTTTATTTTTGATTTTCATTTGTTGTTAGTATAGTAGCTGTTAACGGTTTTTATTTGTTTGTGTTTGGGGTAAAAAATGTAAGCAAAAGAGACGAAGAACAGGCAGAAAAAGTGGTAGAGCCGGAAACTTGTGTGAAGAAGAAATCCAGTAAAATAAAATTACAATAACATGAAATTCGGTTTCGGTTTTGCATGCATGCATGCATGCATGCATGCATAGTAAAAAAGAGAATAATTTAAAAAGACAATTCCTTGGCGCGTGAATTACATGCATAGGTGTTTGTAAGTGTTAAAAAAAAGAAGAAAACGAAAAAAAGAAACCAAAGCAAGGGTTAATGATTTAATGACTTAATACGAGTTAAAACAACAACAACAAAAAAAAAATGAATGATAGACAAAAATTTCAAACCAAAAGCTCTAACTTGCCTGCTGAGTTTTATAAAAGCTTATGAAATATTCAAATTATAAAGTCTTTACGTTTGTGTGCATGTGTGCAACTGAAGGTTTCCATTTAATTGTCTCATTTATATCTGATTTTTGAAAGTTTCTATCTCCATTTACTTCAAAAAACTTTCAAGTGTAGCGTTTAGATGTCAGAAAGCGATATTCATTCATCTAGCAGCCCATTTCGTATATTCGAATAGTGAACCGATCGAATTTATTTCATGCAAATTTTGAATTGTGGGTGTATTTCCATGCTTCGATCTGAAGTGTTTTTCCAATCAAATATTTTATTGTGTTATTCGCCGTCACTGCGGATAGTATCTTAGTGTTATCTTTTCTCTGCGCTATGCCGTATGCGAGTAAATTCCAATTAAGCAAATATTACCGATGTGATGGTTTGTTTGCTTTTGATAATTTTATCAGACCCTTTACGATTTTTAATAATAGACCACGGACGGGACGGACATGTGTACATTGACTCGAAATCTTGCGTTAAAATTCAAATAAGTATTTCAAGCTCTCGAATGGCTACTCTGGACGTTACGAACGAAATGAAGAAACAAGTTTGCATCATTCATTGATGGGTATAAATATTCAACCGCACATAATTCAAACGAACTCAAAACATTTTTGATTGAAAACTTGTAAAGATACATGCTTGCACACGCGCGCGTAATGAATACTAAGGTTTTAGCTTTAGAGCTGTATACAGTTATATGCATGTAGATCGGGGTTTTTTTTTCTTTTTCTTTTTTATTATTATTAACTGGAATGTTATTGCAAAGGAATTTTTATTATGCAAGAAAATAAAAGTTTATTAAAGAGACCAAGCGAAGTAAACAAAATATTCTTAAAATAATTCGTAAGATATAAGATCGTCACAATATTTGATTGAAACGTTTAAACATTCATTTAAAAAACAAATCTTGAAAAGAAAGCAAAAAAGGTTAACGAATTACATTTCCTGATTTTCTTTAAAAATTATTTTAAAAAACTTTTAAATCCTTTCCTTTCTTTTTTTTTTTCTTTCGTTATTTCCGCTCTTTTAACCTCTTCACGGAAAACGCGTATCACAAATTTTATTGCGTTCCGCATAACAGATGAATATTTCTATATAAAAATCGAATATTTGGAACTATCTTAACCTTGCCGTGTTTCACGTTTAACGTACGCTTAACGATGGAATCAATGGAAATTAAAATGAACGCTTCAAATGAACCTATCGCAGATACCTCTCGAAGTATGCGATCGTTTCGGACAAGCGACCATACATTTTGATATCGAAATTGTTAAAAATGATTGACCTAAAAGAGAAGAAAAAGAATGGAAACGCATGGAATTTGTGTTAAAAAATAGATTTTTTTGATTTACTACAAAACAGAAAAAAAAAGTAAAATAATTATCATAAAGTTATCATGAAGACATGAAAAAATGAATCTATATCTCTGAGCAAAAAGTCCATAGCGTATGCAAAAAATGAATATAACACGAGTAAGACAATAGTATTCGCTCGTGATCGAATCTCTCGTGCTCATTACCGTGATCCGAAAGAGACAGTGAGAAGTTAAATTTTCGCACTCAATAACATAGAATTGTATGCGTTGTAGTTTATGATGTAAACAAGCAAGGAATACAGAAAACAAAAGTGTTCACAATTTTGGTGATATAAACGTGTGGGCGTTGTAGGCGTGTTCTTTGAAAATTTTGAGTCATTTTCAAATTCTTTTGAAGATTTGTACGCGTGTTGCGAACAGGAAATAGAGTACCACAGATACTACAGAGTTGGCCAGACAAGCACATGGACGCACTTAGGTGCATTCGGCATTTGAAACCGGTCAAGAATTTATACATTTTGTAGTGTTTTTGAAGGTTGCTTCTGTACGTTATAAAAGTATTGAAAAAAAATTAAATTTTGAACAACATTTAAATTGGATGAGCGTGGGCGATTTTTCCAATTTTTAGTTTATGAGTATGGAGCGAAAAGTTACGTTTTTATTCCTTGTGAAAAACAGAAGCGTTCTCAGTTTACGTAGTACTGTAGGCGCGCTCTTCGATCGATTTGGCCCATTTCCAGTAGCATCCTGCGTACAAGAACTTGCAATGTTTTTGGAAATTTGAAGTCGATAGCTTCATTTTTGGGGCCAGGAGAATGTTTACAACAAACATTATAAGGACGGACAGACGGACATGCTTAAATCAATTCAGAATTTGATGCTGATCAGGAATACATACACTTTGTGGGTTCTTTGAAGCGTCCTTCTGAGCGTTGCAAACGTTTTGACAAAACGAATACACCCCTCATTCTTCGGCGGTGGGTATAATAATAAACAGTTTTATTTTAATGCAAGTGTAAAAAGACAATTTAATTCATATTTAAACAGTTGTTGCCCTACAAATGTCAGAGTGATGCTTGCGTTTTATCAACCTCGCTGCCTACATGTTTAATAGTTTCACATCTAACTTAAATGAATAGAACTTTTAATTTAAAAAAATTTTTGTTTTTTTTTCTTATTATAAATATTTGCGAGTAGTATACGTAAAATGATAAAAGGAAAAATGTAAAAAATGAAAAAAGAATTTTAAAAAAGAAATACAAAGAACTAAAAGTGAAGGTTGTTCCTTAACGAAAATTTTATTTACTTAAAAAACATTTTGAACATACTTTAACACTTCAGTTGAAGTTATTGCTAACGGCTTTTAATAAACAAAAAATGAAAAAAACTACTTAAAAAATGGTGAGTTTGCTCTATATTTGTTTGTAATGCATCGCAATAAAAATAAAAACAAAATAAAAAAATTAATTTTCTTTAAATTGTTACCATTGTCGTTAAACTGTTGGAGAAAACGTATTATTATTAAAAGATTACTTTTTATAAAATTACGAGATGGGTGCTGACGGTCGCTTGCGGGACGGGAGGGAAACGAAATAAATAAATTGAAAGAATGTCTAGAAGATTGCTTTAGCTGCAAATCCATCAAAATGATTAATGATCAATAGTTTAGAATAAAAGTGTTCCGACTGCGGTCAGGATAAAAATCATTTAAATGAATTATACGAGTATCTGGGAATTATGTGTGTCTCCCAATAGTGGCAAATTTTAGATGAATGCCGAAAACATCTAAAATCCTTCAAAAATTTTCAATTTTCTAGTTATTGTCAACGACTTTCTTCGCGAGCAAATTACATACACCGTGGAATGTTCGCGAAGGAGAATCGATAATATGAGAAATTTTAGTTTCCTGACTTTCTAAAGGACACAAGATGGGCAGAAGAACTACATAGACGCCTTAGTAGTCGAGGTAAAATATGTAACAACTTTAAGGCAAAGTTGTCTTTTTTTTTCGAACGTCTTCGTGTACATCGACCAGCCAATATAAAAAAAGGCCATTGTTTAAATCGAATGGAGGCAAATTGAACTCCTGTTACATCTTTGCGAGCCAGTCAGTCTGTCATTTGCAAAAGACCCGTTCATATGGAATATATCACATAGTGGGCGTGTAAAGGTTCATATATAAAGCTTTGTAATGACGCTCTGCTAATAAATTACTGATAACAATATGTATAATAAAAACAACAACAACAATAATAGCAAAAAGAACAAGAACAACAATGTAATGCTACGTTGTTTCACTTCTTTTAGCCGTTTGTTTGCTGGTCTAGCTGGTAGAGAAGTGGGAATTTATACTTTTTAGCAAAACACGAACTAAATAAACAAGACCTGCTATAAAATGAGGTTTCAGTTTTTTTGTTTTTCTCTTCTTCTTAACTCTAGCGCTTTTTTTATGTGTTTTATAATTTTCTTTCATTTTATTGCTATTTTGTGTTTTTTAGTTAGTTGTGAATTTTTCTCTAATTACTTTGGCCAACAACGACGCGTTGTGACGCGGCTAAAACAAAAGCAAAATTATAAAGACAGACAGAAGCAAGGTTGCGTGTTAAAATGTCTTTAAGAGACATCTATTTTTCCTCTTGTCTTATTTTTTTTTTTTTTTTTTTTTTCTATTTAAACTTCACCTCAGAATTTATTTAGCTTAGGTGTAAAAAAACACTAAAACATTTAAAAGTATTTATTTAACAGTATACCAAGAACAAGATACAAAATCTGAAAGAAAAAACAAACAAAACAAAAAGACGAAAGAAAAGGAAAGAGCCCATCAGCATCAGTGATAGAAGTAAAAGAGGAAAAAGAATTTTCAAGTTAATTAATTTTTTTTTTTTTTCTCTCTCTTATTTACAAAACGGCAAACATGGAAAATTGTACGTAATAGAATATATATGCCTTTGAACATATACATATAGGAAAGATTGTTAAGGTAGTGAGCCCTAGGTGGTGAATGTCAATCATTATATGCGAATCGAATGTAAACTTATCTATGGATTCTTTTCAAGAGCTGCAACAACTTGAGAGGACAAAGAAGTTTAGCGTTTTGCTAAGATTACTTAGCGTGCGAGTTAGAGTCTTTCATAATAATTTTCAAAAGTCTTTTAAGATCAACAATCAACAAGGAATTATTTATTGAATTGTATAAAGTTTGCGATGAATATCCCCATTCTGATTGGGTTTTCCTTACAAGGGGAAATGCTATCGTGAAAAGTTTTGAAATCTACCAGTCGCATACTATAACAATTCCAGTATATATTGTACATGATACACCGCACTTTACTTTAATATAATCGAAGAGTAACTTAATTAACATAAAATTATCGAATAATGCGAGAGACAAAAATGTGAATTTATAGAGCGAAGTATGCCGTGCAAACGAGGCGAATCCTTGAAATCCCTCGAAGGCGAAAACGTACTCTATATGGCTGCCTTTGTGTACGTTCGTTCGTCTGTGTTTGTGTGTTTGTGTGTGTGTGTGTGTGTGTGTGTGTGTGGGATCAGTTTTGGCTCTTATTACTTCTACTTCTACTAGCGGGACCTTAGTGAACACCATTATTCGATGTCACCACTCTGGGACACCGAGTGAGATATTAATTTATCTCGTCATGCGTTCTATCGATAGGCTTTGATAACGATTAGCGTCTCTTATTCGATCGATCCGATCTTTCCCTTTCCTCACTTCTTTCCGGCCATCATCATATTCGACGAATAGATGGCATCCTCTGAGTGATTGGTTCAAGAAAAAAAAAAAAAAACTTCTTCGCAAACTTTACTTTTGCATTTCAATTGAAGCAATTGTCTTACGATTTCAGTTAGTATTTCCTAATGTTGTGAAATACTTTTGGAAAGATTACATTTACAAAAAAAAGAGTTTTCTTTTTCTAAAACGTTTTCATTGTTAAGTTTGTGTAATTGTTCAGATTTTATTCGCCTTGTGCTTGTGTTACGTTTATTTAATTAATTGCATCTTAAAGTGAGCTTTCGTTGATACATTCTTTTGAAGAGGGCGAGGAAAATGAATATTTCATACTATCAAAACCTTTGATAAATTCCTAGCATTTCTAATTAGATTTTGAATTTTACTCTGCCTTAAATCACGTAAGTACATTGTCGTTAGTCATATTTCGTTTGCGCAGTTTCCTTATTATAAGATAAGCATATCTGCGACATTCTGTTGAATGTGAGACTTAAGTAGAAAAGCAAATTACATTTGGCTTAAATCGAATTCATTGTGGCCTTCCATTTATTAACTTTTGTTGTTTTATTTTCGATAGCCATAAACACATTTCGAAACGAGAAGATCATATGCGTGTAAACGCAACGTAGCGCATTTTGCAAGCTTAAGTATTTCATTTAATAAAACTGCATGCAACCTAACCAATATCGCGGTACCTTTTGCTATCACAACTAATTTATATAATCTGATATATTCGAAGCATAACATATACTCAGTCCTTTGCATAACATACCCGAAGAGTTACACGCACGTAAGGCAGCACACCTAAGATAGAGTGAACGATAAAAGGAATTTATAGGTAATCATTATCGTTAATGTTGAGTGATTTTAGCGGGCAATTCGCCCTATCAAAAATGGACAAGAAGATTTGAGGAGATTGAACGTTTGCCTTTTAAGATTGCAATTATTATTTCGCAGCACGCATAGACAGACGGATGAGACGGTTAATCATTAATTAGGAGGAGGAGGAGAAGTGAATAGTTCGGAAGGGTTAAGCGTTTTGGATAATTAATATTTTGCCGACTTAATGAAACCACCGGTAATGGGCGTAACAGTTGAAGCTTAAACTTTACGACTGAAAGGTCTTTCACCGACATATTCTTTGCCCAGTTGTTATATACAAGTTGCGACCTATATTTCAATTGCAATGCATTTAGTTTCCTGTCACCGTCTAGTGCATTTTTCCATTGTAGTAGCAATATTTTGTATTTTATGGCTTTTTAACACGCACTCTCTCGGTTTACAGCAAACTTGCGAAAATTATTACTTTGATGGAAAATGAATTTTTTTTTTTTTTTTACATAGTTTTATTGCTCTTCTACGTACTCCTATTAAAAAATTTATTTGCGCCATATGAGCTTTAAATGTATTTTAAAGTTTCTGCAGCAAATATTGCGGATCGGTTTTAGAAAATTTTTATTATAATGTTTTACTTTTAAAAAATTTTCTGATAGGAGAACTACGAGCCTCTTTGCACAGCAATGATGGCAAAATACTACGATTTGTGAACGATGCGGCAGCGTACTTTAGCGTTTGTTGTTGTTAATGCGCCTAACCGTTCCAAACATTAACATAAAAATTGAATTGCGAAAAGTTATTGTTATTTAAACTTAAATTTCGATTGAATGTCTTATGGTCTTCGCTTACCGCCACAGTAAAGTATCCGTATGTTCGAATGTTCTTATCAAGAGCAACTATACTGGTAGGTATACTAGCCTTTAATAGTATACTAGCAAAGATAGCGTCTAAGGTAATGTTCGCATGAATTTGGAATTTGGAAGGAATGTGATGATCGGGCTCGATTGTTAGAAGAAATAAAGATTATGTTCGATATCCAAAGAGACTCAGTGTTGAAGTATGGAAATTATTCGGAACAGATCATGTGCTCACCGGCACTGAAAACTTTACCGCATTTGAGAATTGAACCCGCGACCATTGACTTGCTAGTTGCGATTCTCTGTCGGCTCCTCATATGGACAAGAAGGACCTCTTATTTAAAATGCCGAATTTGTTGAAAAGCGATTATTTTGCGTAGACCAGACATCCATGTGTCGTTTTAATAGCAATGCAACGAAATACCAAAAATACTTCTCTTATTTGTCGAGAGAAGCCAGTAATATCCTAATTTAATTAATTTTTTAAAAATTTTCTAAAAAAAAACAAAAGAAGCGTTTTTTAAAATTTTCCTAACTGCAAGGCACTTATTATCTATTGAAAAGGAGAAAATTCGCTGAATTTTCTATTTTTTTTTTTTTTCTATATAAGAAAAATATGAAAACTGGGTCACGTTCTCTGGGCTGGGTCACATTTGTGTATGAGAGAAAAAGAACAAGAAATTTCGAGTAAATGTTTCGATATGCGCTCACTATTTACTTACCATTGAATTTCTTCATAAACACATTTGAAAATTAAATTAGAAACATCATCTCTCATCAAAAATGAAACGTTGATGGCTAGGATGTAAATTTATGATAACATGCTATGTAAACATAAGGGTCTTTTTTCCCCAACTATAACACAGCACTCAAGAGTTATTCAGTTATTTATGCGTTGCCTCGCCATTATCGCATCACGTATTCGTCTTTAATTAAACTAAAATTTAATTGAAGAATGACTTACTTAAAGTAAGACTTACTTAAAGTAAGACTTACTTAAAGTAAGACTTACTTCAAGTAATTGCAAATTGGCAGTAATTGGCATTACCAAGTAAACTGATCGAGTTCGGAGATCAGCAGATTGACTACTATTGGCAATTAGATGCTGCTACCCTTGTGCGGATTACAATCATTTAACAAACTGAGCATATCCCCTCTGGCAAGCTTGCGAAGAATTGCATATGAAAAATTTAAGTGTGTTCGTAGAATAAAAACACAAATAAATACTCAAAAATGATTCAAGAGTGATGACATCAACGACAATCGAAAGAAAATAGTGACAAAAAAAAAAAAGTTTTTTTTTAAATATTTTTTTTCTTTTGTTTTGGGCAATTTCTTTCGATTTGTGTCTCACATCGTTTACATTTATATTTAAAAGCATCTCTGAGTCAAATGCTTCTGTTTGTTGTCGATTTTCGTGTTATATTTAGTTTAACTTGAAGTATAACAAAGAAATAATATCGACGTTATTGTTATTGTTATTATTATTATTACTATTACTATTACTATTTTTATTATTGCTGTTATTATTGTTGTTCTTGTTAGTATTATTATTTGTATTGTTGTTAGTGTTATTGTTATTGTTATTGTAACAAATTATAAAGGTTTTCATTGTTTAAAACGTGTGTAAGCAAATACTTACATATTCGTATCTACCTTAGGTGTCTATTACGGTTCTTTAGCAGTATGTGAATTTTATGGCTGCTAAGGCAAATAAATATTTAACCTACATACGCCATACAACGTATAAAATAGAAGGTTTTTGATTTCAGTTTATTTCTTTCTCGGTTTCTATATTATATTATTATTATATTTCTATGCAAGACGCTTTAACTCGATGATAAAAAAAAAAAAAAACGAAAAACGAAAAACGAAAAAAGCAAAAAGAAAAAAAAAGTAGATAAATAAGGTAAAAATGTAAAACTATATACAATAACAAGAAGCAGCAGCAGTAGACCCACATATCCATACATCGATTGTTTACATTTAAAAACTGCAATAAATGACCGTTTTTGGGCCAATGTTAGTAAATATTGATTTACATGGATATTATGTACATATTATTCGCATGTAAATATTGGGAGGAAAAAAAAAAAAAAGAAACAGATAAATAGCAACAATAGCAATAAGAACCGCACAACCTAAACACAATAAGAATGCGGTTATATATGGTTTCGACCAAAGCTTTTGATATCCAACATTTAATACATAAACGCAAACACACACAGACACACACACACACACACGCACACACTATTTCATGAATTATTACATTTTTTTATTAAAATACAGTCAATTCCCCTTGCTGATAACTTATCTTGGAGTTACTCATATCGCTTCCATTCAAATAATGCGCATCTGACGCGGCTATCCAATAAAATAAAAAAGAAAAATATTACTACTTTTCCTGAAAATGAGAAGACCGCAGAAGTCGAAATTTAATTAATTTTATTCTAGAGCTACACATTTCTAGAAAAAGCTAAAGTATATAATAAGTACGCTCAGTTACGGCAGAGTTAAGAGAGTTAAATATTAAGACAGGGAAGGTTAGGTATCTTTCGATGCATGACTTGACATGAGTTGATTTCGAATGGGATGTCGAATCGGTTGGCTATGACAGCCATTGAAAGGACTGCTTATTATTAGTCGATCTATAAGGTAATAAAGCTGAAGGTACTAATTCGAACAAGTTAAATAAGTAAACTGGACTCGACCGTTAAAGAGCAGGCGATGCAAGTCCGCTGAGTCCTGAAGCGGGCAACTAAGAAGGAAAATATTGTGATAAAACATGAATGGTATAAGAGAATTATACCATGAATATCTGAAATAAAATATTAAGTTAGAACGTGAGTTGCTTTCGTCAATTCCTTTAACAAACGCAGAGGGAATCAAGATTATCAGCAATCGTTAGTACGCTCAGTAGGAGAGATGCCCTTTTTATATTTCACACTTCTACTGATATAGGGTATGTTAGGTCTGCATAGATGTATGGAACATATTTAGAATTTTATGTTAGTAATTCCGAGTTCCGAGTGGTAAGGTGGTATATAAATTTGCTATGGTAGTATTCCGCTTCCATATAATGATCTCCTAAAAAGTAACAAGAGTGAGTTTTGGGTATTTTATGCCGAAAATTCTTGCCACAAAGTCCCGCCATTTCAAGTCTTGGGATCACCCATATGAGAGTTTCTATGCAAAGCAAGCATTTACGTAGTAAAAGGGCATCTTATGAAAAACATAGGTGAAGATTAAGAAGTGCTTCACAAAAAGAAAGGAAATTAAGTTTACCATTTTTACTGATTAGGCACATTGGCACCTTGTAGGGCGCTGTCAACTCCCTACCTCTTTCTCCTGGCTCGCTTTCTTCTGGCCGTGTCAACGTGTCATTTACGAATACCGGGACTTCTCCTGAACGACTGATGATCATATTAATAGAAAAAAAGTAAGCATCTATATAGTAACGAGATATGATGTTTGGTATTTTATGATCCGAAAACGAGCAAAGTATTATTTTAGGCGAATTAGTGCTGGCCACTTTAAAGTTCTCCTTGCCCGTCTATAAAGTTTTCACTTGTTTTTTCATCTAAGTTTTGCTAAGTAATGTTTAAGTGAAGGGAATATGTTTCAGTTGCGTAGCGGTGATGCCATTTTAATTAAATTTTCTTCTTTTTTTTATGTATAATGAAAATATATACAACGACATGTATAATATATTATTGGTATTTTTTTAAAATCATTAGTTAAAACATATTATTTTTAATTGATAATATCGTTCAGCATTTCTATATAGAAAATATTCGATTCGGAGACTTCTCGTTAACTTTCCATCTTTCCTCGTTTTTTCTATTTATGTTTTGAGAGCGTATTCTAGGCTTGATGATACAAAAAGTAAAAAAATTTCTTTTTTTTCAGGCATAGAATGACATAGAAAATATAGCTTCAAAAAATGTTACTAACGATAGGTTTCGATTTTGCATATGCACAATAAACTCAGGTGTCCCACAGGAATTATTTTCCGATTGTGTGACAAGGTCGGATAGAATTATTTTCATTTCTAAACGAAATTATGTCAACAGTTATCGTCCGGTTAGTCTCTTGAGCTGCTCGAAGAATGATATTTGAAAGGTTTATCTAAAGATGAATACGGAGGAAACTGGTATTATTCTAAATGAACAATTTGGTTTTAGAAATCAACATTCCCCTTTCATTCCAGTTGGCGTATTGGTCTGATTTTTAAAATGGTATCTCTTGACTTTTCGTCCCTCGAAATCAATAGAATCCGAAGTTTTTTGTCTGAAATACATTCTTGCGTCTTATCTTTTAGAGGAATTTTTCGATTTTTTATTAACTATTCCTGCAGATGCTCCGCAAAAGCTCTTCTAGGTTCGATTTGATAATCCATACACGGTTCTAACTTCATTGTCACGTTGCTTTTGATTGGTGTTTACTCATCGCATGAACTTGGGTTTGAAATTGTGAACAAGCTGCAAGTTGGGATTAATATAATATCCAATTACCTAAATAAATTAAATAGAAAAGAAAGTTAAACGCAAAGGAAAAGTAAGGCATTTTTCTTGCTCGAAAAAGAAACTCTTTAAGCCTATGAAATTTCTTCTTCTTGGCAGTTATACTACATAAAAAAATTCATCTTTCGCAATCGATGAACGAAATATCGTTATAACCATTAGTCAAGAGAAATTCTACATTGAGTACTATCCGTCTGGGTGGCCGAGTTGGCAAAGGATCTCGCAGAATAATTCGATGGCCATTGGGTTCAGATTTCTCGGCGGTAGAGTTTTCCATAAAGCCGATAGCCTTTCTATGCTAGTTCTTTAAGAATTTAGTCTTCGAATTTGTTTCTCTAGCCTAATTAATAATAATAATAATAATAATAATAATAGTAATAATAATAATAGTGAATTGAGTATTGGAAACAAGATTCACCTACGTGAAGCCATTTTTCAATCGATTACGTACATTCTATGCTTATTCAGTACAATGCAACCGTGCATTAACAGACATTGAAAAGTTGCAACCCTGCCAAAATAAATGATCGAAAATGATGCTTAATTTGCGCAGGGGTTTTTCTACCAAAAAGTTGCACTAAGTAACTAATTTGAACTCGCATTTTAAATCCCAAAGAAATATTCATATTAAATTGTCACAAAAAAAAGCAAAAAGAAGTAAAAGCAATTAAATCAAATTTCATCACCTGAAAATGGGAGCATAGCGGTTAAAAGTTTTGCAATTTGAATAAATGAAACGAATCCTTTGATAATGAATTATGAAAAGTATAAATTGCTACTAGAGTAGTTCAACGAATCGTAACTATATTAAAGACAAGAGATCTACTATACAACCTCGATCGAATCGTATCGTAACTTGGATTCGAATGTTTCGAAAGTTGTAGTCAACATTTTAACTCGTATTTATTAAATTTGTTTCGGCTTCGATTCGAACGGCATATTTTGTGCATTTGCGTAATGGAGAAATTAAGTGAAAACATTTAAAAACACTATGGTTGGAAATAGCTCACCATTAAATATCCTACACCACATGGCTTAAAGTGAGGAGTTCGAAAGTGCGATCCGAACTACTATCAATAGCGTTCGTGCTTGGGCTATAGGGGTATACTAAATTTCATCCAAACGTCTTAAAAATTGTGACCTGTAGGTTGAATGCAAGAAAACAAGATGGACAGACGGGCAAATAAGCTTAGATAAATTCGAAAAGTAATTCGAGACTGATCGGTGTAATAAACGGTGGATCTATCTCAACTTCTGCTGGTTGTTGCATACATTCGCAGAAACTTAATATAGCCTTGTGCTGCAAGTAGTGTAGGGTATTAAAATCAGTTTTTTCTTCACAAATCATAAATTATTCTTTCACAATTCAATTCTAAAGACTGTGCCCAAATCCAAATCGAAACGGCTTCCTCTATAAAAAGCGGAATTTTCTTATAAGCGTAGAACATTTGGTAGGCTACGGCATTTCTCGGTATATGCAAGACACTAAAACATAATGCCGTGAACATGATTGAAGCGTCTATCATGGCCTCAGCCATAAGAAAACGCCAAAGCATTAAAAATGATGTTAAATTTTAATAATAATGCTCACCACTTACATCTCTTTAGAGATGCGAAATAAAAATTTTCATAGCATTAATGTCTTATAAAAACGCTTCTTTATTTGAACGGAAGTTTTGCACGCAGCTGTGAAAATTTACACATTTACTTTTTTCAAGGAATATGAATAATTATTTTTTAATGTAGAAAGAATTACTTTATTATTGTTTATTTATATCCCACACCACTTGTGGCACAGCGTACATTAAGTTTGAGCACACGCTTGTAACACGTGGAAGGAGTGGAGATAAGTCCATCATTTATTATACCCTTTGCATACTAAGCTTGTCTGTCCGTCCGGTGGAGAATCATTCCATTCTTGTCTTCAACCTACAGGTTGGAATTTGAAAGATATTTTGATAAAATTTGACACACCGACGTGTTTTGACCAAAGAACAATCACGATTGGAAAATGTATCAGGTCGCACCACTTCATCGGCCCATTGTTTTGAAACAATGGTTCAACAATGGATTCTTAGACTTTCTCGAATCGCTTAGTAATAGTGTTTAGGCATTCTAAGTTGAGGCGATAACTTTGGACCGGATTTTGTAATTTTTTGAATGTCTTGCTATATAGCTGATCCCACGGAAAATGAATCTCTATATTGTAAGCAGGCTTAATTTTTAATATGTTATGAAGAAAATTACNCCCCCCCCCCAATTTCGGACTACGTAGGTCTATTTCTTTGGACCCAACCCATATAAGGTTTCTAGTGAAAATTAAGCGTTCAAATGCCAAAAATGTCTAATTTCCAATCTTCCATGATAAGAATTGGTCCTTAGTAAATAAACCATAGGGAATTTGAAACATATAGACCTATTTTTTAGACCGCACCATGTATAGGCGCTCGGCGACAAAGTCCAATTCGTGCATTTTTATGATGCAAGTAACTGGAAAGAGTACTAAAAGCTTTGATAAGTAAATTCAGTTTGCACTAGAGTTTGTACTAGATTCACGTATAAGTATCTTCCAGTATGAGGGCTTTAATAACATTTTGTGCATTTGCATAAAAACAATAAATAAATCCTCGATGTGGTATTAAGAAAATGAGTGAATGACTGTATTAGACGAACTGGTGTAGGGTGTTGCCCGTATAATTGCTTTATTACGAAAATTCCATATCTGATGAAATAAGTCCACGCAAGAACTGCTTAATTCTGCTGAACAATAAGGAGCGTTAGTGCTTTATCCATCGGTACATTGAAGTTAAAGCGCATTATGCAACAGGTGGCTGAGGGAAAGATTAGCAAAAATTTCCGTGTAAGACGGTGAGACGGTATATGGTGTTCATAATTGGCTTCAAGACGTTTATAAGCAAAGGGTATTTTCCTCAGTCGACAATTAAACCGATAGATGTTGAAAGGAGTTAGACTCTCGTCCTTGGTTCGTTTACAGTTTATATTATATTATCGCAGTTTATCCATGTGTCACCAGCGGCAACAAACAGTCCAAAGATGTGTTACTAAAATCCACTGTAACGTTTTGAACACAAATAATGTTTGGTAGGTCCATTTAATTTCTTCTTTGCGGTCGCATATATTATCGCGTTAGGTCTAAAGATGATATCTTGGCATAGTGAAGTCCTAACAGTGCGACTTAGTACTAGTAATTTCCTTACTTACTGGGAGCCATTGCAAATAAGTATTTCTTTAATGAAATTTCAATTCCCATTATTCCGTCACTACTTATTCATTGTAAACATGTATGTTAATTGAGTGAAGTGTTAATACACACTTTCGTCTGATGCGGTATTTTTTTCGTCCTTCAATTTTGTATAAGTCGCAGCGAAAAGTGGATACTGCGACATTAGCTCAGTGACTTAATCTAATCAAAAATACACACCAAGGTACGTGTGTATTGCTAATCTAAAAAAAAAAATTTTTAACTGAACTAAGAAAATAAATACGCCTTTCGCTGATAGGTATAATAATAATAATAAAAAAAAAAAATAATAATTATAATAATAATAATAATCGTACAATATATTTTAAAAAGATTTCATTTACGATAATTTGCATAAATAAAAAAGAAGTTGCGCGATGGTGGGATTGAAACGGTTAAATGACTTAACTTCATAAATTTTCATTTAACTACTATTAATGCTTTGTTTAATTAATTATTTTTAATGAATTATTATGTAATTTAATGTATTTTACGTCAAACAGAATTAACCGACGGAGACTTTTGTGCTTGTTTACCGATTTATTAGCTATTTGAAAATATAAATTTGTTATTATTTCGTACTAAATTTTGTTTATAATATTTGAAAAAATATCTAAAAAACCCCGCGTGAGCAGTCGAGTAAGCAAAGAATCTCGACCAACAACTCAATGGTCGTCGATTCCAATCCCGAGTGCAATGCATTTTTCGATAAAGTCGAAAACCTTAGATGCTAGTGCGTTAAGGCTTTCGTTTTAGAATTTATTTCTCTGGCTGCATTAATTAAAATAATAATAATCAATATTTAAAAATAAGTCAGAAGAGTATAGTCGGACGAGGCCGACTATTGGATACCCTGAACCATCTCACCCAATATACGTTTTGTGATAATGCAGTAAAAATGCTTAGCTTTGCAAATTTCTATAACAAATTCCTATTATGGACCAATTTTCATAGGGTTTAGTTTCGCAGGAATGGTTTTATGGGAGGAAGGAAGTTCAAAAACTCGCTCCATCTGAACTACATTTTTTACATTAGTTTAGAATGCAGAAATCCTATTACTCAACGATTTTTCTGACGAAATTTAGAAATTTGCGATTTTTTTTTGACGTTGTTTGGGAAGTGGTCGAAAGTGTGATTCAATCCAATTTACTTTCAATAGAGTTCAATACTTATCAAACACATACCAGATTTGATCAAAATATTTTTAAAAGTTGCGACTTGTAGTTTGAACACAAGATAACACAAGTAAACATCAGATGGACAGATAGACAGACGAGATTCTGTAATATTGCTAGGTATATCGTAAGTCCTTTTGGGTGTTACAAACGGCTGCACAAGCACCACTCATCATGCATCCGTGTAACGACTTTTCAAAATGTGCCGCTATATGGAAAAGGGGTGAAGGGAAGTGGCCTGATCCGAACTATTTTCAACAGCGTTCATCCAGGAGGATATTTACAACACACGTTACATACACAGACAGACGGCAAACCGGGCAGAGGGACAGACGGATATGCTTAAATCGCTATTAAGAATATATGTACTCTCTGGGGTCTTTGAGACCTTCTTTTGGGCATTGCAAACGTTTTGACAAAACGAATATACCCCTCGTCCTTTGCTTATGGATATAATAAACGTAAAGGAGAAGAAGAAAATAAATAAATAATCCAAGAAAATTATTTCCTGTTTATCTAAACAAATAAAGTCTTAATCGAACTATAGAAAAAATACAAACCAATCATTTAATTTCAAATAGAGAAGAACGATGGAGTCTACCAAAGAACAAATCTGCTAAAATCATGCAAATGTTCCAAGGAGATTATTAAGAGCTCAACGTGTTTATTTTTACTGACAGCTTTTGCCAAAAGCTCTTACTTGCCGCGCAAGCTATTGCGAAGCAGATTTTTCGCCAAATCCGGCTGCTGAACCATAAACTCCCCCATAGCGTCCCTTTGTGCAGTATTACTGTTTTACTGAGCGTTATCCTAAGCAATTCGACGTTAAACCTCCACAATTTGCATTTAATTAGTGATGCGATAATATTTTTTACTACAAGCATTTAAACGTTTAAAAAAATTTCTGATTTTGTCTTCAATTTTTCTTTTAATATTAAAAAAAAAATTTTTTTCTTAATTTCTTATTTGTTTTTATATCACAACAAAAGAAAGGCATCAAAAGAAAATTCCTTGCTTTTCCCAATATCTTGGAATTTTCATCATTAATGAGATTAGGTAGTCTTTATATCCATTAATTATATCAATTCTGTGCATTTCGTGTCAATATGTTTACTTTATTCTCCTTTTGGATCGAGTCGAGTATCATCGACAGCAACTTGATTATCGAGACAAAAATGCACACTCCATCGACTGCAGTAAACTCACTACGCGATAAATCGCCCCGATACTCGGAAAATTACTCAAGAACTAGTCCCATAATCTGACCCATGGTCCTTAGGAATTTTCTGCTATCTAGATAATTAGAATAACAAATTTGTAAAAAATTCGTCTTTTTCAATACCTAGTACGGCCAAAGATTTGCTATCCAGAATTAGACCTTGTGGTGTTTCTACCTTCACTGGCCCTCAACTGTCAAGTAATAGCATATTTCTGCAATTATAGAAGTATTTTAGAGACTTCTCTTCAAATAAATACGGGGTATATTCAAAGAAAAGGTGACCTTGTATTCTTCTCGAAAAATATTTATTTATTCATTAATATATATTTTGTCCCCTTCAAAGTAGTCCCCCTTAGATGTAATACCATTGTGCCAGCGCTTTTTCGATACGCGAGTTTTCGTATTGCCTCGCCCTTGTAATCGTCGCAAGACTTCATCCTTTCATGGATATTTTCAGTTTTGGGGACAGGAAAAAGTCGCAGAGGGCCCAGTGCGGTGACTGTACTGGCTTAAGCAATATCATCGAAACATGTCTAACCTTGATGTCTGTCAAAAACAAACTAAGAATGCAAAATGGCTCACAATGCTAACCTGCATTGGGAACATATGTACAATGCACATGAATAACTCATGGGATTTGAAAACTCGGCTTATTTTTTAAGCACGCCTCGTACATCACACACCTGAGGTTTCTTTTCAAAGTTCTTTTTAAATGATTTGACAATCATTTGTTGGTCCTTTATAATCAAAATTGAAAATTTTCTCTAAAATAATTAATTAAAAGTATATTATTTTTCGTAATTAATTTTTTCAACACCCTGTTCAAAGAATGAGATTTTAGAAAACAAATCTTAAAATACTTTAGTGAAATTTGAACGAAAGAGTTTTCGACTAGAGCATGTTAGTTTTGTCACTCTCGCATGTGACTCAGCCATAGCATGACTTTCCTCGTTGATTTAGTTAAGTTAAAATTGATATAAAATTTAAATAAAGCGTCAATCAAATGCAAATAAAAGTTTAATAATGGGTGTGGTCTTCACAAAATTGAAAGAACACACAATTATTAAATTATAAATATTAATGTAGAAAGGTAGCTGTGATCACTTTAGTCATACGTTAACATTTTTTTCTATATATATAGTGTTGCTTGAGATTTTTTATTTTTGTTTTTGTTTTTATTTTTACTTTTCTTTTTTTTTTCGTATATGGTTGCTCGAGCTAATAAGTAACAAACAGACCCTCCAAGGTGAATACAGTTCTCGTATTTGTTTTTCTTTTTAAAGAGTTTCGTAACATATGTATAAAAAATTTGTATATGAAGACAAAAGAAATGCGAGAAGAAACGTTAACAATAACCAAACCATAAAAAATTAATTAAATAGATAAAAATATCTTTTTTTTTTTTTTGGGTTAATTAATGAGATTTTCAAACTTGACCTTGTAAATGTTGAAGAAAACTTGTTGTCTTTCGTTGTAAGTTCCAAATCAATGTTTTTTTTAATGTGTGTACAAGAGTTTTTTTTATTTTCATTTTTTAAATGTTTTAAAATCAAACAACAATTTCTCTGCAGTATTTATTTACGCGTTTCTTTAGCTATTCGTCATCGTCTTTAAGGTGAATGCATCGCCTATTGCCGTCCATCGTCAGCTGGCTTTGATTAGCTGCTGCTGCTGCTGATTGAAAGCGAGTGATTTGCTTGTTTTGTTCACTATATTGCCGCCTGTTGTTGCTACATGTTCGGCATAGTTAATCAAGTGCATAATTTTGCATAAAATAAACGCCTTTCCTTTTATATATTCGAAAGCGTTTCGCATTACTTTGCACTCGAAGAAATTTGAACGAAACACAATCTTTAAGCGCCACTACAAGATAAGGGTTGTAGATGTCATAAAATTTCATTTTTACTACCAATTGAAAATATTTAAAATATGTTTTATTATTATTATCATTATAATTTTTTTTTTTTTTTGTTTTTCGAATGTTTATTTTTCTTTCAAAAAACAAAATAAATAAATTATCCCATATGTAGAAAACTTTGGCCCGACCACTCGATCAAGTTACGCTTTCAACTTTTGTAAATAATAGCGTTAGTATAAATTAAAAGGAATAATAAAAAATATGTATTAAAAAGTTTTAAGAAAATGAAAATAAATTAATTACCAAATAAATTAAGCTTAAAATAAAATGAACTTAAGGCAAGAGAAAAAAAAAAATAAAATAAAACAAATAACGAACTCGTTATAGTCTAGTTGGTTTGACTATTGGCAGACATGCCACTATCATATTACTGCAAATTTTTGTACTAAGCTTCTCTTTGAACCGATTGTTTCCCAATTCGGCTTGTCCACCACACTTTAGTAAAAAATATTAAAATATGATAAAAGTGTAGTAAGAAGATAAAAAGTGAAGTAAGGAGATCATCGTCGTTTTGATTACAAAAAAAACTTTATTCTGAAAAAAATTAAATTCTGAAATTATGTCGTCCTATTTGTTAAGATTTGTGAGTAAAGAACGCAATAAGTTTGCTTTAGTGTTCTCAGTTTATATTGCACTACAGGCCGTTGTCATGCATGCAAAAACTTTGCAGCGCTTTTGCTAATGTTGACGACGATATATTGTGTTTTGCGACTGGAGGAATATTTGTCATAGACAGACGCACAGACGGACGGACGGGAATGCTTTAATGGATTCAGAATTTGACGATGATCAAGAAACTTCCAGCTGCATGCCGCCTGCATTTTGAGAAATGAATATATTTCCAGCCTCCCGTTCGTAGAAGTAAAGAAATAAAGAAGAGGACAACCTATTGATACGATTTAACTCTGTTCAATTAGCTAATTGCAAAGTGCACTTTGAGGAGGTTGAAAGGATGCCGAGTGCACTGAAATTGATCGGCTATACTCTTTTTGTATTCGGCAATTTCTTCTTAGCTTCACGGGTCTTAGCTTCTGCGGAGTTCCTGCTATAACTATCACTTTTGTTTATATAGCGTCAATATAGTTGGAGTATTTTTTTTGTCCTGTCGCCGTCCGACCCATTTTGAATTGAATGTCAACTTTTACCGAGTACTGTTATGTGGCTTTATGTGGTAATACTCAACACTCAATACAGCCGCATGGCCACGTAAGCAGCACGAAGTTTATTATATATAATAGGTGTGTCAATAAGTTCCCTGCGTTTACATTGCTTTCCTTATAAAACGTACCTGACGCGTTCGTTTCTTACGAAATCGTAGATATAGATAACTTTGACATTTGCGCTTGTACGATATAAGTTTCAGTTGTTCAGTGCATATCAAAGCGTAAAGAGACGAATGCCAACAAACAGCAAATGTAAAGATTTATTAAAAGTTTAGCAAAAAAGAGCAACAAATGTAATTTTACTTTACTGCATATATATATATAATGACTAATTGAAACAAAAAAAAAACAGAACAATCTTAAAATAATGACAATTGTTTGGACATAACCTCAGCTGAAAAAAAAAAAACAACAACTGTGATATACAACAATAATTGTTGATCGTGATGCAATATTTCGAAATATCGGACACCGCTTACTATCCGCGACCTCATTTTCATTTCTCATTTCCTTTGATATATAATAATAAATATCCTTGATATTGCCTCTAAATTCATCATGGCTTTGAAACCTCTCTTGACCATTCTGCATTTTGGTAAGATTTTAGAAATCTTCATTGACCGTAAGACGGAAGCATAAGACCAATTCTAGAGACAATATTTCATTAATCGCTGGGATTAAATGTATATTTTTTTTTACTTCCTATCTAAACTTTCAAGTTCACGCATTAGCTAAGAATTTCTTTCGCGAACAGCGGTAGTATGTGGCATGTAAAAGAGAAAACGGAAACTATGCATCGGCTAACTTTTGGTGACTGAATGGTGACTCATTCTTGCCTCAAGATTGCCAAGATTTTGGCAGACCGATTACATGAGATTTCCTTTCAGAAGAAAAATTAAGTACATAAAGACAAAGAGATGCCTTTCGCTGATATAAAATACAAGTAAATGATACGGAAAAAAGTTGAAAGTAATTATATAAAAATTAACTTGGCGCAACTTTAAACCATAATTAACTCGAACTACGAGAGTCTTTGTAAGGAATTTTTACACGATCAATGCATACGCGGTACAGTTTATCGTCGTATGGTATAACATTTATCATTATCTTGTACGTATTTTGGCTGGCAGATGTATTGTTTGTAATCCATATGGTCAAGTTAAGAAAAAAAAGAAATGTATATATATATATATATAAATATATATATATATATAAATATATATATGTATATAAAAATAAATAGAAAAAAGCAAGTATTTGTTGGCGCGTCACAATGGTGATGAATAGTTGTTATTGTCGCGCACTTAAGTCCGTCTGTCTGTAAATAAATTGGTAACAAAACTGTCAGCGTGTAATAGCGTTCCCTACATGCACACTATCGTTAATATTGTTTGTTAAGAGTTTTTTGTTTTTTTTCTTTTGTTTTTCGTTTTTTATTGGTCAATAGTGCTCACACTCCTCTCGTGCCTATTATACCTATCATACATGTTGCATACATATGTTGATATGTATCTGGCATTGCGTTGCAAGTTACTTTGTTCTTTTTCTAAACTAATCTGAACGTAAACCCTTTGCTCTCTCTCTAATCGTATTTTAAACCACTTTTCTTGTTCATGTATACACTTTTATTGTTGTTCTCTCATTACGTTTTACCTCTTTCTCGTGCACTTAATCATTAAATTGAACGACGTTTAGGTTTAAGAGTTATTTGACCTTTTAAGCGCGTGTGCTTCTGTTTTAAATGCAGTACCTTTCCGTCGTCATCAGTTTATTTCTTATTGCGAGCATTTATAAGAGTTTTCTTTTTACGACATAAATGCATTTTTATACCCATCACCGTAGGATGTGGTCGTATATATTGATTTTGTCGAAATGTTTGCAATATCTAGAAATCCATAAAGTATATATATATTCTTGTGTAGCATCAAATACGCATACACAAATACTCAAGCATGTCCGTCTGTCCGTCTGTTGTAAAGATTCTCTTGGCCGCAAAAATGAAAAAATGTGTTATTTGAAAATGAAAAAAATCAGCCGCGCCCATTTTTTATTAGACAGTAGTTCATTTATTTTTTTAGCATGACGGTAATGGGCATACAAGATTCGGTCACGACCGAATATAAATCTTTGACTTGGTTTTTTTTGCTTTGTTTTATTAAAAAATTGTTTTTTTTTTAAATCGTTGTTTTTGACACTTTTTGTCGCAAAGGTTTTCTGAGATAAAAATTTAAAATTTATTGAAGGGGAAAAGTTGCCTTGTGAGTAGGCATCTTGAAAGTAGTCAGGAAACATAATATCAATAAAATATTTAGTTTTATTAAAGCGACTAGACTAACCATCTACCAACTTAACTTTACAGTAAAGAAAAAAAGCAGAGCCGATAATCTTGGTTGCTAGTGCTCATCCTACTTTTCTTAGAATTTATTTTATTTGGTGTAAATAAATTATAACATTACAAAATTAAAACTAATTTTTTAGAATTTATTTAAGAAATCTAAACAATATTTTTTATATGTTATAAATGCAGCGGATCTCGCGAGCAAATCATTTTTTTTTTTTTTTTTGAACAACTCGTTAGCCACATCGTTAGCCATTAACGTATCTCAATTCTGAACGGACTGAGTTTTATTCGCTTTGTCTCTTCTCAAAAGACTTAATTTGTAAAAAACTGGTGTCGATTTAAAAAAAATCTGTCAGAAGTCTACTATAAAATTCGTTAAAGTGTATTCATTAATGAGTCCGACGTTTTTCACTATTTGACTCGGTGAAGGAGTTGGGTACGATGGTACGGTCAGTTCGGAAAACATAATTTCGACAGAAACGCGAGTAAAAAGTTCTATGAGTCATCCTGTGAATATAAAAACTTGCTACCAAAACGTTCGGCAAGATCAGGTTGAATGCGCGTTACGCAAATGGTCGCGATCGATTTGCTAATACGTCCATAATGAATGAAAAATTTCTAATTCCAACTTATATCCAATTTACTCTAATGCATATTAGCACGTTCTTTCACACATAATCACACATAAATTCTAGATAAGTTTTTCAAAAAAATTATTCATCGAAAGTTCGGATCGAAAGTTATAGACGAGAATTTTGAAAAATTATTAATGTTTTCCGAATTTGTTTTAGTTTCTTGTGTATGTTAACAGATCGGGTCCAATTTATAATCTCGTATTCTTGATCAGTCTAGTGTTGAATAATACACGTTTTTCTTTCCTTAGTTGAATGGTTTCTGACGCCATTGCTTTTTTGGACCTTTTTTTTTTTTTTTGCAAACTGAGCTGACGTAATCGAATTCGCAGCCTTGGAAGGTAGATTAGGAGAAAGAATCCAAATTTCATTTATTATACTTCCGATTGCTCAGGAGCAGAATATAGATCATGGAATGATGCGTGCATTCAATAAAAGTAAGTTTCTTCAGATTTCATGGGGAATATTTTAGCATAATGGATTTACATTTTGTATTAATTGTAACACACACATACAAACACATTGGTAGCTATATCCAAATAGATTTTAATGCATTCATAAGATTTTATTCTCTTTTTCTCTTTCCGTTCAGTCATTAAGTCAAGCATTAAATTGGCGTTGTTGTCATTTTATGATTGTATATGAAAAGTAAAGGCGAAACCTTAACAGCTTTTGTTATAACACGTTTTTATGAACTTAAAGAAGAAAATAAGAAATAAGAAACAGCTTTAATTCAGTTTTCACTCAATCGTTTCGTACCCACCACTGGGACCTCTACGACACTTTACAATATATTCTCGTAATGTATTAAATTTCGATAAGACTTCTTTTTTTTTTCCTTTGGAAATGTCAAATTTTTCATCAAAACTATATGATGATGACAGTCAAAACATACCACACTAACTGGACAAAAAGTACGTATATTGAACAGATAACAACAAATAATAGAAAGCGAAAGGACGCGAAGCGTTAGATTTATTATACATTCACATTTTGGTAATTATTGACAGATCTAGGAAGTGACTTAAATTTCAACTTGAGATATTTTCCGGTCAAAGTTCTGTGATCATAACTATAGTTTAAAACAAACAAATCGTGTACGTTTATAAAATGTACACCCATACGTTTCAAACATTTGACAAAAGTAATATTCTGACTATTGGTAGTAATGCTGACAAAATAACGGAAGCGTATATGTTGATAAATACTTATGCGTCATTTTTTACATATATTTAAACTTCATTTTATTACATCACGTTTTTTTTTCTACTTCCGGTGCGTAGCAGTCAAGGCTCAATTTACGTAGCTTCATGTTGCACGTATTGAAATTTAAGCTACGAAATAATTAAGCTTAAGAACCCGTCTCTTTAAATAGTTGTTGCTGGATTTTATCACGAATGCAAAACATCGTAAAGCATAATCACTTCCGAATTGATTCAGAACATATTGTTACGTAAATCACACCATGAAATGAAATTCTCGAAATGTAAACATCAAATACAGATTCATGATGGTTTACCTCCCGAAACAGCAGACGAGTAGCGGTAAGATGAACAATAATACGGAGAACATTTTCCCGTTAAAAGGGTTTAAAGGATTATTAAAAGAGTATATAAGTAGAGCGTTTGCTAGAGGGAAAGACAGCTGAGTAAACATAGTTGAACGTTGGCGTTCAAATCAATACGAACATGAATGTTAATACTAGAACTATCGATGATCTGCTCACACCTATTTCTGCCAAATAGGCGGAAATAATTATGATCCCTTTTTCTGTCGTGAAATTAGGCACAACTATTCCATGACCAATCAATGATCCAAGGTTAAAAAATTGTTGTGACCTGTTTACATGCACGTCCGCAATACAGAAAAAAATTTAAAGAAGAACGCCTGGGAAATACCGACATTTTTTTCGTAATCTACGACCCAGATGTTCGTAAGGATTACCTCCACGTTCAGTTCGAAAACGGTTATGGTTGAAAAGATCATAATTTGGAACAAATTATTTATTCATTCAAAATATTGCAAGAACGTTATTTTAAACTCCAATAAGAAAAGAGATATCCCTGCTCTGCCTAAAAAGATTTTCATGGTAGGGAGAAAATAGTGAAAAATGGCGAACAAAATTATGCCTTATGAGAAATGTTGAACTGAAATCGACTAAAAATATTTACTACGGTGAAACAAAATGACAGAATTAATATAACCACTTTTAATGAAATGCTTGGTAATTCTATGTGTAGTTTTGAGCTGATGTCCGAAAACTATATTAAGTTACCCTACATTTTTGTTTGTTTTCGTGTGTCTCTAAAGTAGTGGTAAAAGTAGCAATAAGTAAGAAAATTGTATATGGTTGCGAACGAATCTTTTACACCCATCATCCTAATAAAAAGCAAGAGAAATAAATTTTCATACTCTACAATATTTGATGGGCGTGATTTTTTCTATTTTCAGAACAAAAGTTTATATGGTATTTATTCGGTACTTTATGAGTAGCAAGCAAAAACGACAGCGAGAAAAAGTCATAATAGCTTTTTTTACATAGGCGTGCGAGCGTTGTAGGCGTATTCTTTGAAAAGTTTGGGTCATTCTGAAGTTCTTCTGCAAGTTTGTAGGCGATATCTTCAGTTTTGTAAACGGGATAATATTTAGTCAGGCGAACGGACAAATGGACAGATGAACGGACCGACGTGCTTGGGGGCATTTCGAACATGAAATTGGCCAAGAATTTGGTTTGGGCAATAATTTGAATTTGGCCAAGAGAGGTGTCCTCATTTGGCGTAGTATTGTGTCCTACGACCGATTTGACGTCTTTTCAATACCAACCTGCGTGTAGGCACTGCCGGATTTGAAGTCGATATCTTCATTTTTGAGGCCAGGTGAATGTCTACAATAGACATTAGAAAGCCGGACAGATGGATTTGTTTAAATCGCTTGCAAATTTAATGCTGATCAAGAATACACGTACTTTCTGAAGCTTCCTTCTGGACTTTACAAACACTTTGACAAAATCAATACACCCGTCATCCTTCGGTGATAGGTATGAAAATTTGAAAATTGATTTTCGTAAATTTTTTTTAATAAATTAATGTGAATAGTAGTTTTTTTTTTTATATATATATATAAAAGTATTTATTTATTTTTACTTATATTTAAGACGCTCAATAAGATTGATTTTATCGCAAAGTCTTATGGAGCGTCGGTGGTGTAATGGTTAGCATAGTTGCCTTCCAAGCAGTTGACCCGGGTTCGATTCCCGGCCGACGCACGTTTTTTTTTTCTTTTTATTTTTTCGTCCAACTAACTAAACTTTATACAAAAGCGGCTCTTCGTCTTCATGATAAAGTTATTCAATACTTAGCACGGCTTCACTAGTTCACAGTACGTGCACAAACTTTGTAATGTGGGGTGCAAGCAAACACATTGAAACGATATTAAATATATGAAAATGCTTTTACGCATAGAAATTACTTTAATTTAAAAAAAGAAAAAGCATATGGCAAAATAATTAATGCACACATGTCCATATTCGTCGTCGTCGTGTGTTAAACTTTTTGTGCCCGTCTATTATACATTTATGTCCATTCTTAAAAGATAAAGATGGCCAGGGCTAATTAATTGTATCATTTCCTTTGTAACACGCTTTCACGTAGGTACGGTATGTATGCACTGGCCAACCTATGTGAAGTCATGGTCGTATCGCTCGAGACAATGGAAGATTGTGAAAAGGTACGCGGCCTCTCAATTTAAGTTTACAGATTAAACTTAAAGTTGCGGATTATGTTGTCACAAACACATTTACAGTTAAATAATGCGTATGATACGTTCGCTTTAAGACCATCGTTACACCTTAACTTCCGTTTTATTTAAAAAGAAACTCTTACGTAATGTCTGACTACTTGTCTTGAAATTTTTAAATCTTACTTACCGAGAAAATTAATAACAATACAGTTATTTCATATAGATAAAGATAGTCTCTCATATTCTTTTTTTTCCTAATCAACATTTTAACCTGCCAAAAATACATTTTTTACTCGTTAACTACTGCATTTAGTATCAAAGATATTCTCTTTGTATGATCTTTGTCGGCTAAAGAAGGTCTTTAGCATTTCTTTTATATTGTCTCTGGTCTACTCCGTTGCCTTATTCGACTTTCTACAAATTAAAAAGCGCAAATTTACACAAAGCTCTTCGCATTCACTTTACGCAGTGACTGTACAGGAGCGGTCGCCTAGACTTGGATTTTTTACACCTGCCATCGAAGGATGAAGGTTAGCTCATAATATCAAAATGTTTGTAGCAGTCCAAAGACCCCATAAACTGTATATGTTATTTATCAGTATCAAATTTTGAGTTGATGGTAGCATATCCGTCCGTCCGTCAGTGTAATCTCTGTATTAAACACTTTCCTGGACGCAAAAATGAAGGTATCGGCTTTAAATTTGCAAACACTTTGGAAGTTATTGAAAGCAGATGGGTATTGAAAATGGACAGCAACAACGTTAACTAATTACATTTTCGAAATCAAAAATTGCTCATTACTCATAAGCCATAGCGGAGAGACCGATAAAAACTTTCACGTGTATTCTGCGGTGTCTGTATAAAATTGAAAGACATTGTCTGCGCCCACTCCATGTTATAAAGCGTCGAAATTTTATTCTTTTGTGTTTCGTTTAAGGAAAAAGTGGTGGAGATAAAAACAATTCGCCTACAACCGAATATAATTTTTTTATTTATTATATTTATGGATGCGTGTGTAAATAAATGTTTTATGATCAAAATTAAAAGAAGAGTTTAATGAAAAAATTTCTTTTTCTGAGATGTCTGCTAATAAACGACAGGAGATGGTTTGTGGGCATTGTTATCAATTCCGTTTTTATTCAAAGAAAAAAAATTACCATTAATGTCGCTGATAATTGGCAATTACTGATTTTATGTTTAGTTTTTAAGAAAACTTATTTTAATTTTCTTCAAATCGTTTGCGTAATAGTAAATACTTTTGCATTAAGAAAGATTGAAAAAAAAAAGATTAAAAAATAAAAAAAATTTTATAATAGCTTTCGACTTGCGGTCTTCTGAAATGCAGTAACGGCGGTACAAAAAGAGAGTAAACGGTCTTATAATTAATTGCAGAGATTTTGTAGAGATAGTTATATAAGAGAGTGAAAGAAAGAAAAACACACCCTCATCTGTATTCAGACTCGTACCGTACAGCCCGTACTATGAGCCGAAAACAGTAGCGGCTTAATTCATAAAAAACTGGTAACAACACAAGTTTTTATTTCGATTAATAACATTGACTACGGAAAATTTATCGTTTACGTTGTTGCTGTTGCTGTTGCTGTTGCTGTTGCTGTTGCTGTTGCCGCTCATGCTGCTGTTGTTATGTATTTTTATAGCAGTTTAATAATTTAAAAATATTTGTTTGCCTTTTGTTTTTTTGGTCTTTCTTTTTTTTTTGCTTTTTTAAGTTTTCTTGTTATATGTAATGATGATACTCTTCACCACACATTTCAAACTTTCACTTTCTGACACGAACATACAAAACAAAAACAAAAAAGAAAACGGAGAAAAAATTTCTTTTGCTTAAAATTTTACAACAATTCCTGTTACTGCACCCACACTATCAAATTGGTGCAAATTATACGTGTGCATGAGATGAATTTTCATTATTGTGTACAGTTGATGTTGTTGCTTGTCTTCGATTATGTAGCTAACTATGTTTTACATGAGTTTATTATGTGTCGGTAACGTATCCTTTATTGAATAGCTTAGCATTTGTAATAATTTGTTGTTCAGTTATTGTTGACATTTAACCGTCAATTATATGCAAAAAAAAAAAAAAAAAACTAAATAAATAAATAAAAAGAAGTACACTACTAAAGCCATTTTCATCTTATGGCAAATTTTTGCTACCCACCGCTCAATTGCAAGTGAATTGACTGGCGCATTTCATCTTCAGGCTTCATCTTCGGACTTAAAAGGTAATGTTACTATGTGAGCACGAAATTATGGGTCATTTTTCTTTTCAAATTTATTTAGGCGCATGATCAATCAGTTAGTTAAAACAGATTTTCTTAGCATCGTTTTTTAATAATTTCTTGAAAACAACAAATAACAACAACGCATAAAAACAGTAAAGCGGCATAGCAGCTGTTGTGGAAGAAAAACTTTTTTCTATACCATTCTCTTGCCAGTATTCCTACAGATCGGAATTTTTATCTAAAGCAAAAAAAAAAAAACAACTACATTATTAGCATGAATAGCCGAAAAGGCGAAAATCGCGACTACCAAGTCAGTGCGAGAGTGGCAGAGCTTACTTCGATCGTAGCTGTAGTCAGTGCTTAGTCGACCTCTAGGCTGTGGCCAGCACCTCCGTATCACTTCCATCTTCTTCATTCCTCCTTTCTTCTTTCTGACCATCACCACCGTGTTACACGATTAGAGGACATCCCCTGTGATTGGCCATATTGACAAAAAAAAGGAACATATTTTAAGGCTTTATTGAATATCTAGGGAAAGACGTCCAACTTTTTACAATGTCGGGTCAAAACAAATGGCGGCGATTCTCGATTAAAAATTTTTGTTCTTGGAGAATGGGAAAAAGGATAGACAATCAGAAATATCCTACGCCCTTTATTAGAGAATGTGGTTATGAAGCTACAGTTAAAATTAGAAATCAATACTGGCCACTGAAAAAAGGTCTTAAGTTGTCATTTTAAGTAATTTGACTTCATTCTAATACTCAAGTTTTTGAGCAAAATAGAGCATCCGAACGGCCACAACACTTTTTGGATGTCATTCTCGAAGAGATCATTTCAGACGATAAGAAGCAAAAAGAGGAACGTTAAAAAAAGTTTCTAAGGTAGCATTACCCTGAAGCTAAGATCACGTCGAACGAAATTAACTTCCATGCCTTTAATGCCATCAAGAATATTCATCTTATGGGATTTCTGATTGATAGTTATTGCAAGCGAATAGAGAAGCAGTGCAAGAAAAACATTTTCCATAATGTATTATTAGCTGGCCTCAAAAAGTTTGACGGTTAAAAGACAAAAATATGAAAGATTTATCGGCGTTCTACGAGGCTTCTGCATTGTGGACGTGTCTGTGAACAGATCATATTCATTTTTTAACTCTCTTAAGGGATCGATAAGAATATTTGTGCCAAATTTCAACTTTCTCGTCCTTTGTTTTTGGGACTGTGACGATTTATAAAATTTACCCGTCAAATTGCCGGGTTTCCGTAAATCTAGTATGAAGACAAAGGTGGTGGAAATAAAAGTTTCGGCCACAGACGAATATAATTTTCTTATTCCGCCTATAACCTATATACCTATATAAATCTCAGAAGTCGTCATAAGAGAATGGAAGTTCGTCTGAGTTTGTAGATAGTCTCGAAGATTTGAAACTTTGCAAATATATCGTATATATGTTATGCTGATTTCTATTGCTGTTTTAAAATACAAATTGAGTGTCACTTTAAGCAAGACAGACGTCTAGACTGTAATACGAATATTTAAAAGAATCGAATAAATATTTTAGGCAAGAATTTCTCGTTTAAAAAATGCTTTGTATTACTTCACTACTACTAAATCAAAGTTTCTTAGCATAAGAAGTGCAGTATAAGTTGATAGACAAACCGACAGCAACCAGCAACCAGCAACCATTTCCTTATTTTGTTTAAAATTTATTGATTCTTTTTAAAGTTCATTAAATCTATAGTAGGGGTAAAATTATCTCTTGTAGTCGTCTCAAATTTTTAAACACACAATCATGCATGACTTAAATGATTTTTTTTTATTGCTGTAAACGAAGAAACCAAACTTAAGTATAATTGAGTATAGCTTTTAAAAAAATTCCAGCTTGCATTAGCAATACATTGTGAAGAATGAAAACATCGTTTTGTGTTTTTTATTCTTTTGATTTCTTACCTAACGTAACAGCTGGTAAAATTATAAATAAAAGGAAGCAACATTTTTTTTCCTTTGAAACGATGCGTGGGAATGCAGGTGCAAAACAAATAACACACAGGCAACTGACTCTTAGCAAACTAAAAATAATGATAAGAAGCACAAAAGAAAGTAAAAAAAAAAAAAAAAATGAAGAAATCAATTTAAAAAGTGTATTATACAGGCATGGATGTATTAATAGCTTTTGCTACTACGAGGAAAAGCACAAAAATTTATTATCAGATTTACAAAAATGCAGAAAATGTATTTTTATTTTCGAGCACAGTTTAAACCGAATTACAAAAACAAATTTTAAATGCTTGAGTAATTAAAACGAAAAGGCTCAAAAAATAATAATACGATAATTTTAAAGGTATGGATACCTTTAGGCCATAGGAGTAGTGTAAGCTTTTTCCCTTAAAAAGCAAGTTTAGATTAAGTGTCAAAATACGTAAAAATTATATGATAATGTTTTGTCTTGTATTTCGGGAGCCGTCTGTTACATACATTTTGCGCTAGCTACATGCTTCTGACTGGTCTCATGTGACGTCGCATAAAGAACTTCCTTAAGGGAGGAAAACGCTGCAACACTGTAATAAAAAATTGCTTAAAAATCAAAGAAAACAAAGGCAAAGTAATACGATTACGATAATGTTGAAAGAAATTGCTAAAGGGGAGGGGGGAAGTCTAAGAAAAAGCATTTTTTAACATTTTTTTTTATGGCAGCAAAGTTGAAAGTAGAAAGTTGAAAGATAAGAAAGTTGTTTAGCAATAAGTGATTAAGTAATCAAAACAAAAGCAGAAAATCGTTTTTGAAATATATTCAAAATTGGCAGTATCGGATCCAGTTTTGTGAATTCTCTTTAATTCAAGGAAGGAGCTGTGCAGGGAGTAGTGCACCTGTTGTAAGTTTGACTTAAGTGGCTTACTCCTCATATTTATAGCGAAAGGTATGAGAAAAGACATTTGAAAAATATTGATTTTTGTGTGATTGGATTGTTCGGAAACTCCTATCGCTTCCTTTTTTGGTCCAAATAAAAAACAATTTTTTCTTATACTAGACAAATATACTCTTATGAACGGTTGAATTCGATAAATATAATCTCCCACCTATCATCTGAATGGTTCTTGGTCGGTTTGCACTGCGGTTAACCCTTTTCGCTTGTCTTTACACCTTATAGAACGTGTCCCATCTTCAATATCAAAATTGTTGGAAAGAATTATTGTAAACCAGCTTTGGCACGGGTCTTCAGTCTATACGTCCTCCTCATACTCATTCAAGAATTTTTTGCTTGCTTGAATAGCATTTTCGCTTTATCGATAGGAAAAAAAATGAACTATGCTGAATGTTGCTGCCGTGAACTTTCCACAGCTGATAAGGCAACAAGCAAAAGCTATTTCGCACGATTTAGTGATAGAAATCTTTCCAAAAAAATTGACCTTTCACGACATGTATCGTATCGTTTCTTGCCTTAATAACTTGCGAAAGTTTAACATTACTCTAAAGATATTTTCGAAATTTCCAATGGGATTAAGATCAGGGTATTTAGTATTTTAAAACACTTGCATCAATGGCAGAACACACTCTACTCACTCCATCAAGACAATGGGAAAACTTTTTAATGAAATAATTCCTTCAAAGTAATGCCAGACAGCGTTGGTCAGTTGAGAATAAAATCTTCGCACTATATAACTATTTATTTTTGTTAAGTCTTTAGTTTAAATTTGTGCTATTTCTATACCAATGGCTGTAGTTGGCTCAATTCCATTTAATGCCCGGAATAGAGAAAACATAAAAAGCAAAACTTATTTGGGACAAAATGTTGGACATTTTCAAAAGTCGAAAATGTATTAAATATGCACCAAGTAATGCAATGCCCGTATTGTTCTTCAGAGTATAGAGCAGTAGGCTAAATGTGACATGAAACGTTCTTAGACAAGTTTATCTGCTTCGCGTTTTTTTTTTTTTTTTGTTAATGAAGTTTATTGCAATATTTTTATGAGCATTACTATGTAAATCACGGGAAAGATGTGAAGAAATATTCAAATTTAACTAACAAAGGAATTTTTGCTAACTACCTTAACAAAGCTTTGTTAACATCTTAACATAGATGCGTTTTAGTTTCATATATAAAAGTGCAAGGGTTTGGCTGGATTTGGGTGGAAAACTTGTTTACGCAAATTAGAAAACTTAAGATAATTTTGTAAACATCACTTGAATACCTTTTAAAATTCCATGTTTCCTTTGCACAACTATTTTGAACACTCCTCCTCCCCCCCGACAATAGTGTATAAAGTAGAGTAAATGTAAGTCAAACAATATGATGACGGAACATAGACAAGCGTGTGTGCTTCTGTTTCCGTTCAACCGTAAGCCATTTTGAATTTCGAAAAGGTAGGCGAGAACTGATGACCTATAAAACATTATGATTGACATTGGACCGAAGATTAAGGGCTTGCTAGAAAGATTTCTCGTTATCGTGAATATAAAATAGATACCCTTTGCATAACATATCACAATATTGATACGTACTATAAAATTCGCAACATCGTTGTTCTAAAAAGACTTTCTAAAGCCTTTGCATGGCATATACTGCTATCTTGTGCATATACTGCTATCTACTGCCAATTTTGTTATCATTCTAATGTAAATGGCTCTCGGTACGCGCTTGAAAAGCTGCACTCAACGTAATTGTTAGAGTGGCTAAGCAAACTTTCGTAGCGGAACTTTCAATTGGTTGAGCAGTAGAATTAAACGCAGCTAAGCGAAATGTACTGCATCCGTTTCGCACACATTTGGCACGATTTCACTTAAATTACTTAAAGTTGGCATTGAATTCAAAGTTATATAACGTCTTCCAGACAACAACGACAACAAAACAAACAATCTTAGAGTACTTACAAATACCTATAAACACACATGTAATCGAAGCACTCCAAGAAATCGTTTCTTATACATACGCGTACGTGTTTGTATTTGTATGCTAATAAACCACAACAAATTGACGAATATATAATTTGTAAAATATTTGCTGGTAACATTATCGTATATTTTTTGTGCTGCGATTGCCTTAGAGGGTAATTAGTATGTAAAGGACGTAGGTTTTCTTTCTAAAAAACTTCCCCATATAACATGACTTGAATATATGCTAAGTGTAAAGCAAACGTAAAGCAAACGTGCATGTTTTTAACTTACAATCGAGCAACAGGGCGTGTATACATTACGTAAATTTAAGGCGGGCAAGCAGGCGCAAGCAGGCGCAAGCAGGCACAAACAGGCACAAACAGGCAAGCAAGACACTAATATGTTAACTAACTTGATGTTCGTTCGCTCGATGAGTAATGAACAAAACTGAAACTAGAAACTTAATAGGCCAGGTTGGGCTTTGCATATCATTTAGATTGCTTTTCCCATTTAAAGGCACTCACTTTGCAAGCTTAATGTAAAGAAATATCTGAAAAATAATTTATTAAAAACGAAAGAATTAAATTCCAAAAAAAAAAAAACAAAAAAAAAGATGGTAACAATTTAAAGGAAATTCTCGAACAATGCCAAACGAAACTGTTTAAACCGATTCATTTGACGTTCTCTCTTTCAGCTTAAACCCAATTTGATGCAAAAGCAAAACTTACAAATCTAAGCAGAAATATAATATTTTGTAGTCTTATTCAAATCATTACTGCCACACGCAACCGTATTAATACCTATTTTGTTATTGCAATAAAAATGAACGTCAATAAATGTGCGGCAGAAAAAAAGTTAATTGCTTTTATCTGTAAACATCATTGTCTTGCAATCAATTCTGTTTGCCATATACATACTTAAACACACATTACTTAAAATAACTTACAATCGAGTACGGCTCGCTTGCTTGCTTGCAAAAAAAAGAAAAAAAAACGACTTTACAAACGCAACAAAGCATTTTGGTAAACTGCATAGAAAGCAAGAAAACAAAAATAAAACAAAAACAAAAAAATAAATAAATAAGTAAATAAAAAAAGGAGGAACAAATTGAGTAACGAAAGCAACAAAAATGATCGTTAAAATGGATCCAGATGAACTGATTACGTTACGGGTGCAGTATCTTGTCGATACCGATCCACTCGATTGTACGTCAATGTATCCGATACCAACACGCGCTCCTACATATGCCTTTGCAAGTACAATGCCATTAGCCACACAATTGGGTACTATTTTGCGTCTGCTAGGCGCACCGCAAAGGGTAAGCTATCAAAATTTAAAAAAATAATAAATAACTAAATAACAAAAAAAAAAATCCAATTTTTTATCCAAAAACAAATGTTTTCTTAATTAGGTTTGTCTTTTATTTATTAAATCCATAGCAATATTTTTATGAGCATTACTGACTTTACAAAGCATTACAACGAAAGCGTGCAGAAAAATTCAAATTCAACTCACAAAGGCATTTACCACCAACTACCTTAACTGAGCTTTCTTAACACTCTAACCTAGTTCAGTTGCAGATCCATGCATATATACATACATCAGGCTATGGTTGCATTTAGAAGCGTTGTTCCTGCAAATTACGAAACTTACGATGTTCTTGTAAACATTACGTGAATAGCTTTAAACGAGCTCAACAAGCGCAAATTCGTTTCTTTTTCATAGCTGTTTTTAATAGTCCTTCTGCCCCCTTGTCCTTCTCGTTGACCATCCTTACGGGCGCCAAGAAAGACATTAGAATCACAGTATTAGAAGAGGAAGCACACCGTTAAGTATAAGGAATAAAAGATTATTTTTGAAAAATAATACAAAATGGCAAGAGAGGAGCAATTCGCGCGAGGCATATTAATGCCGCAGTATAATTGGAGCAAATATACCTTCAGTGCACATTCCCATGTTTATTTATATACATTTTATTTACGCATACAAGGCAGCTGAAACAGTAGAAACCAATTGCTTCTTAGGAGTAAATCGTAAACTAAGTGTTATTAATAACTACTAAAGAGAATTTATTAAGAACCAATCATGTGCAAATTGACAGAGAAACAGAGAAAAAAAGCACGTTTACATCTAGGACAGATGCACACACACAGCCAGTGTAGATCCGTGTGGGCGGTGAATTCCGAAGCCGTCGCAAACATGCAGAACCTTGGCAACCGATAATAGTGAGAAAATATACTTTAATTTTCGAATCGGTCGAAGATATCAAAATTAGAAGCTAGCCTGGACACAACGTAGGTAAAGCGCGCTTATTTATCCAATATTGTGACTAAAGTATGGATAGTCGAAAGTAAAGTTATTAGAGAAGCCGTTCGACACATTGAAACTTATCTTACCGGGTAATGTCGATAGTGCCATTAGTGCAAGCTAACTAAGAAGAAAACACGGAGTGGAAATTCACGTTTCTCAAATGACGGTGAGAGGAGACAAAGAGACAAGCGGGTTCCCATCTAAATTCCTATGGGCAAAGAGCAGGAATTACTTTTGAACGGATTCAATTGAATCTGCATAACACCTATAGACAGGAGACCAGACAACAGAGGAATACCCAAGTATTGGTCTAACTAAGCACATGTGTAGCTATTTTGTAATTGAAGGATCCTTAAGCTCTTTGGACCACCCCTTAACGATACCAAGCGCGGACCGAGTTTCATTTAAAAAGAGCTCAATGCGAAAGTTAAAGCGAAGCGTATGGTCGAGTAAAACCCCCGAAATCGATGAACGAATCAACATTTTGCAATTTTTGTGAATCGATAAGATAATCAGTAGCGAATGAAGTCTTCCTTGAGAATGAAAGGTTTTCACATTTTTTTAAATTCAATTTCAACAGAGACTCAGTCAGATTGAAGCAAATTGAAGCACGTGACGGAAAGTTGTGAATTAGTCCATTAGTCCGTGATTTGAGGGCCGTAAAAATGTTATGTTTAACTACATATATATATATATATATATACTCAATTTCTTTGGTCGAAAAATTTTTGCTAGAAGGTGCTTCTTGCGCTGCATCTCCCAAACAGAATATTGCACATTTACGTGTAGCGAAATGAGCGACCAAACGGCAAGAAAACATTAAATTGTATTGCCGAAGTTATTATTATCAGCTTCGACAACTTCATTTTAAACTTAAAGTTTTTTCACAGGAACACCGAAAGCTCTCGAAGCGTTTTAAGCCTTATATCGACTCTTGATGAAGTCGTACAAAGAACTTTTCGCTCGGAAATGGATCTTAAAGGCTGTCTAAAGACATGTGTTAGCGAATTAACGAAGCTAGAAATAGTCATATAAGGCTGCAACTTTTCAGCAGGAACTCATTTCGCTCGCGCAGTCTTTTCGACCGCTTAGGGATAAGCACGACATTTCCAGTAAAACTTTCTTTCAAGTCTGAATTAACTCGACATATGTTTCGAAGAGGTCAAAGCATTTATTAATTTTTAATTTAATTTCCCCTCGGTTGCTCATAATGAACGGAACATTTCATGAAAAATTGTACAAGAATAGTACATATATGTAGTTTAAATGTAATGCAATAGAATCAAATTCTCCATAGCGCATTTCATACACCCATAAATGAGGCAAACCATACATCCTTGCATCCATGTTTAAAGCTTAGCATACCTAACATAATATTATGAAGAGCAGCCCGATCTGTTGGAATTAAGAACCGTTCATTTCTGAAACTCCAAAGTTTGCCACTTTTCCACCTAAGTCTGCTCTTGTTTCCTAAACAACACGTTTAATCTTTCTGAATAAAGTCATTGAGAGTTCACGGCTCGTTGGTTTTGCAGCCAATGCTGCAAAATAACTTCCATGGATGTCTCTACAGTTTATTGAAAGTCTTTCTAAGAATATTCCTATTGATAATTTAAACTTAATATTTAGAATGTGGGCGGTGTAGCCAGATGAGTTATTCACATTATGTCATATATGTGTAGATGTGTTCAGCAAAAATATATTTTGTTTTTTTATGTATTTTATTATTTTATGTATGCACATAAATACAAAGTGCGAGTGGAAGACCATTTTAGAAGAATAGTAAAGAAAAAAATTAACATACATGCCAGAGACAAATGACAAGTTGAAGAAGAATTAGAAAGGAAGAAGAAAAGAGGAAACATTAATCCAGAGACAAGTAATCGTTTGAAGACTCTTTCCACCTAATTATTATTATTAATTATTGCATACAATGAACAAATTTTCATTAATTATAAAATATTCTCTCCGACGACCTCTTCTCATCTTTCTAGCAATTTTTCAACTTCACGCGCTTATAGAACTTCCCGTCCTTACGAGCAGCGAAGTAAAGCAAACGCGTTGTCAATTATCAACGTTGTGTAGTGAATGGTTTATATTTTCGAATTTTTGCAAATTTGCGAGGTAAGCCAGGTGAACGCTGTGTTGAGAATGCAACATCTCCGCCCATTTACCATTAATCACATTAAAGCATTGCCTTGCCACAATGAAATATGTATTTCTTTGCAATTTTCCAATTCTGGCCCAATATTTTTGCATTTACCATCGAAGGATGGGCGTGTATTGATTTTGTGGAAACGTTTGCAACACTTAGGAGGCAATTTTCCAGACTCTATAAAGTATCCACATTTTTAGTCAATTTTAGATTAGATCGCTCACTGACTTTACGATCCCTTCCCATGCGGAAAATTGGGAAAATTTCTCGATCAAAATCGCTCAGTATGGGTCAATTCTCTGAACTCTTCTTATACAATGGTTCCTACGATCATTAAGCCTGTACATGGCGAAAGAGCCCAAATTTCAACATTTTATGGTGTAATAACAGCATGTCATGTGAAACTTAACTGTACATAAAATGTGAACTCCGTAGGTCCCCTTTCCAAGGATTCGAGGTAGAATTTTTCATAGTTTATAAGGAAAACGAATGTGGAATCATATAAGACCCAGCACTATAGAGTGTTTAATAATCGGCTTTGTTCGAGAATAATGTTTTCCCTTGTTTTCGCTCCATGCGTGCTAATGCTTAAAACAACTGCAAATATATTCGGATTTCAAGATGTAAGTTTACACTTTTCGAAAAGGTCTACGAATATATCTGCGAATTAAGCAAAACATTAATAATAATAATTTCGTGAAGTGTGCAGAAGATTTGAACAAACAACAAATTGCATATCACTTTTTTTCCTTTGTCTTTATTTGAAATACGTTTTAATTATGAACGTATGACGTCGATGTCTTGTGTGTGTTATTATGTCACTACATGCGTATTGGGCGTTCTTCATATACGTATTTTTTGTCTTCTTTTGCATACATAGACATAAAAGCATAACTAAAATTAAATGAAGTGGAACAACTTTCGGCGATTTGTTTAACGTTTACTTAGGCTTTGCTTTTTTAAATGTTTTATTTTGTCTTCTTTTTCAAGAAATCGTTTACTCTTTCTTGTGCAAAATTTTCGTTTTAGAAACAAAAAAATAACAAAACGAAATTAATTAAACGATAGCTTCTTTTCACTTTTACCTGTATTTTGTTTTATTCCCCTCACCGAAGGATGAGAGGTATACCTACTTTGGTAAAACGTTTGCAACACCCAGAAGACGCCACACAGCCTTTGTGTTCTTGATCAGCATTCAATTTTCAAGCGACTTAAGCACGTTCGTCTGTCCGTGTGCCCAACTGTGTTGTGTCTGTGGTCAATATTCTTCAAATACCAAAAGTGCAGATATCTGCTACAAATTTGCATAAGAATAAGGAAGCGGTCTAAACTCTTCTTCTAAGAACATACCTACAACGTCAACTGCGCCCATGTTATAGAGCGTGAAAATTCAGTTTATTTACTTTCGTTGTCTCTTTTAGGATAGCGGTGATGGGTATAGAAGATTCGGTCACGACCGACGACGACATAATTTTCTTACTTGTTTGCTTTGTCTCTTTCTTTTATGCTAATTTAATTGGAACACTTTCAAGAGCAATGAATTTTTTACTCACGATTTTGTTTGTGTCATGTGAGTCATAAAGTTTTGAAAAATTACTATTAAGCGATTCCATTGGCGTTTACTATCTTCGTTCAAGCTTGTCTTGATTAATACGAATATTCGCACTGACTAAATTGTGCTCGTTTCGAAACCTTATTTAATTAGGTTCGATTTGGTCTGTTCTAAAAACTCCACCTAACAAACTTAAAGTTGGATAACCGAACCTTGAAATGGAACCTTGAAATGCGGCCTCTGTGGCCGGTCACGGACAACCACGATCGATTGAGAGGCCAACATTTACCAATTGCAACTATTTTAACGTAAATTTTCTCTTTTTTCTGTAAAAGACATCCAAAAAAATATTCTACAATTTTCAACTACTTATAGGGAGTTAAGTCTCCTTTGAAGTTTGATCTGCTGAAATCAAATATGAGAATAGTTGCTAAAGTTGAGTTATCCATCTCAACTGTTATGACCTTAAGAAATCTGATCAGAACAAGTGAATGACCGGATGGACGGATGTAGATACATAACAAAATGTTCTTATAATTTCATTCCGATCGAAATACTTAATTTACTCATTCAAAAAAAAAAGTTGAAAAAAAAAAGAAAAACTTCTTCCCTAATAGATACAAATTTAAAGATAATTTTAGCCTATCCCTATAACCCTAAAGGTTTTTCTTTTAATAAATGGCTGTTCGCTCTGCGAACCATAAACAACGTACGTATAGATTATTTTTCTTATTGTTCTTATTGTCGTTACTCTTTTTCATACCAGTTTCGCAGGGCTTACAACACTTGAACATTTAACAATTTAACACTGCATTGTGTCTTTTCAGATGTGTTTGCTTGCATGCATACATGCATATACAGCAGACGCTAAACTCGTGTATAATGTAATACGTCATTTACGCAAATAATATATTTTCGTTGTACCCATGGTAGGGCAACATTCTTTGTATTTATTTTTTCGTCCATTTGTTGATTGCCGCGTACCATCGCAAATTCTTCTTATTCCCTTTGTGTTGGTCTTTGGATAATAAAAATAATAAATTTCACAACCTATCCTATTTTACACACACACACTACTATAGATTGCATATTGATTCTCCGCATTGCAAATTTCTTATTAACATACGTAACTTTCATATATGAAGTTCCTCGGCGGTGTAAGTTATGCGCATGCATACATATGCAGCTGGCAGGCATACCATGCAGCGGTTTTTTGGTAGTCTTGTCTTTTTTCTTCGAAGACATTACGTGTTCGGTGTCAAAATATTACTATAATTGTGTATAACTTTTTGCTAAACTTTTATATATTATTCAATTAATCAATTAATCTCTTTGCTCCTTCACTTCTTCGCAATTTCGCCTATTCGCCTTTTTGCCTTTTTGCCTTTTTGCCAATTTGCCTCTTCGTATCTTGACTTCGTTCTCCGTTCTTCTTCGCTTCATCTGTTTGCCCGTCTTATTCTGTCATCTCTTTGCGGCCTTTACATGAACATCTTAAATATTCTTATTTGGACGGACTAGGCTTCCCGCAACCATAGCAGGATGCCTTGTAGATATTGCAGCCTTTGCAGAGCTGGATTAAAGTAGCTGGCTAAATGTCTTTGTTAGTTCAAGTTGAGTTTAACTTCACATTTTTCAAAAGGTTTCCATATGAATTATAGACGACGTTGCTGTCTTCCCATTCACGTGTTTACGTTTTTAAAGACATTCTTTAGTAAAATTAAACGTTTATTATAATAAAAACAAATGGCATGAGATAATTTATTGGGAATATGGCATGTGCTCGCAATTACTTTTCCTATCTTTCTGGTAGTGTACGAATGTCGTTACAGCTTGAATGTCGAACAGCTTGAATGTCGAACAGCTTGAATGGAAACGCTCCAGCTCAGCTTGACCGCACGTCATGGATTGCACTAAGTGCTAATCAAAAGCTGCATAATGCCTGGTAAATACGACGGGATGAGTACAGTTTAGTGATATTAATGTTGCTTCGACGAGTCTTGTAATGTTATGTCTTTTGGCACATGATTAGCTCATTTTCTTCAGTTATTTTACGTGACGTTCGATTGGACGAACTCATTCAACTGCCAATGTTGGTGGTTCACTTGGCCAGCAATTTGATTTTTTATGGTCTTGAGTAGCGTCAATTTTCCTCGCCCGTGACGATTACATAGAACTAAACAGACAACTGAACATTTCTCCTAATATTCTTTAAAGTTCAGTCAAATAGTTTATACCGCAGAATAAAGGCCAAAAATTATATCTTGAGAAAAAAATTGAATGAAGAGCACAAAAGCTTTATCGATAAATAAATATATGAATAGGCTTATGAGAAGCATTTTTCGAACCCCGTCTCGGCCCTTTGGCCCTTGGTGGCCCTTTTCCACCTTTCAATGAAATTTCATACTTGTAATTGCCGCAAGATACGTATTATTAATAAAATATCCATTTTCAGCATGTTGTTCCATCGCCTACCATAACTAAAAATATATTTACGAACAGTTCATATTCATTCATATTTAATCGAAAGCGTTGATATTAATTTTTGTGAAAGAGAACTGGGCAAGGCAAGAGAGAACTGGGCAAGGCGAGTTAAGTTAAAATTTGATGCTGGTCGAAACGGGGTCGCTAATATGCTTTTTTCCGATGCCGCAGATCAGTTTATTTTGCCGATGATGATGAGTACGAGAAGTCATACGTACAGGTTCCTATTTTGAAGCATATCTTTTAAGCGAAACGCAGTCCTCTCCTTTCTGGTAATTAATTTTAAAAGTTTCGCAAAATGACTTAATTAAAAAAAACTTTTCTCTGGGCCTATCACGAGCAATTAGTTGTATTGCGGCGGTCATTTGCCAGCAATAGGGACACGTTCGAAAGGAAACAAAGCGAACTCGGCTCGCTGGCGTGAAAGTGCAAGCAAGAGTTCACAGCTTGATTGACAAGTGAAATGATTGTAACGATTCTCTTTTCTGGTTCTTCTCCTTTTTCTCCATTTCTTGTTGTTGTTGTTGTTGCTGTTGTTGTATTATAATATAATATAATTACTGATCGTGGCCACTTGTTCTTTAGCTTTGTTGCCAGCGAGTGTGCGGTGTGGTGGTGTTGTAGTTTTTTATTTTTGTATTTTTTTATTTTTACTTTTTAAAAACTTGAACGACAGATGCTAAATTGAAATGAACGACGGCGGTGAGGGAATATGGTAACATTAAGAGAAGCAACGACAATAGCAGCGACAACAGTCAGTCAACCTACTTTTTGTTTTTCTTCGTATAAAATTGCAAATTACGGTCAATGATAATGAGATTGATAATGATTACGAGTATGGCGGTTAGAAGTACCAAAATGATGGTAGAATCTTCATTAGCATTATTTTATTGTTAATGTCAACATTTCTGTCCGTATATATATGTACATGTAGTTCGCTCATAAATTCTTTAATTTTCTTTTTTATTGTTTTCGGTTATGGAAGAGATTAAGTTCATTTAAAGCAAAAGTTAAACGATAGTTAAAAAGGCGAATAAAAGAAAAAAGTAGAAAGTATTTAATGTATGTTTAAGTGCAGAAAATTATGGTCAATATTAAGTTGAAAACAAGAACAATTACTGGAAAATTGTATGACAGTAAAAGCACAAATTTCCCAAGCAACCGTTCAGTCAGACAATCAGTTAGCCAGGTAGTTGAAAATATGTGCATACCTCTATATATAGTGGCAGCATTATGTGAAATTTGCTTTTTCAAACGTTGATATATATAATCCGGGTAGAAAGAGCGAAAGAATGAGTATTTTATTAATTCACACACTTGCGGATAGACTAATAGGAGACACTTTGCTTGAAAGAAGTGGAGAATGTAGAGAAAGCTGAATTCCTTTCAAATGTGTATACACATACACGTACACACACATGCGCAAAGTAATGTGAAAATTTATCTCTTTGTGTAATAAATTAAAAAATAAGAGTTTTTTTTTTTTTTTTTATATATTAGTTTTAATTTATTTGTTAACATTTCGTCCAAATGACTTTATTAGTCGTGTACGTTCACATTCTAATTAGGAACACATAGCACAAATTTAGAAGAGAACTTATATAATAATTAAAGCATTTTATATTTTGGTTATCAAAAAAAAAAAAAAAAAAAAGAAAAAACACTCTTCGTCATCTAGAAAATTTATCGTTATCTTTTTATTGTTTCTTGTTTTGCCGATTTATGTGTACAGAGCGTGTTATGGAATTGATTGTAAAACTGACACAAAAACAACTAAAAACATTGTGGGTGGGCAAGGCTAATCATTACATACGCTACAATTGCAATTCTGTTTTTATTTTATTTTTGCGGTAAAATATCACAAATTATAGTTTAATGCTTTTCATACTCTCATACCTTTTAAAGGAAAAGTTGTATGAGAGGGGGTTTAAAATATAATCCATTTCCACTCAAATTTGTCATCTCAATTTAGTCAATGTCAACATAGTAGTACCCAGCAATTTTTGTCGAGAGATTTTAATAATTGGAAATTTTTTTCATACAACAATCTTTTCGTTATATAAAGCGGGATGAACGTAAAAATAGTCTGATGTAATCCATTTCCAATAACGTTCGTCTTTGGACTAAACCATAGTTTTATGTCAGTACACAAAATTTCCTCAAAATATGGCAAAAATTGCTACGTGGAGTTTAAACAGAAATATGCGAGGATAGGCAGATGGACGGAAAAGCTTAAATCAATTCAGAATATGATTCCCAAGCTATGAATGTGCTAAAAGGTGGATACATTTTAAGTTCTTATGACTGTTACATACATCCGCAAAAAGTTGTAATATGCTCTATACCACAGATAGCGTGCATGCTATAATAAAGCACTAAACGCCCGGGGCCTCACCATTTGTGTCTCTTTTACCATCCGCACCTTTTTTTCTGGTATAAAAGTTTCTTATCTTTTTGTCTTTCCCCTTCTGCTCGTTTCTACTTACTTCTATCGCCCGCTTGTCCCTAATTTGCGGATTTATAAATTTTATCACACACCTGTTTATTTATAAACTTACATATTTGTTACGCAATAAGCATTGCCATGAAGAGAGTCCATTAAATTGAAGTAATCACATCAAAAAAATATATTCGCAATAATTATATAAATAAAATATTACACACATTAATACAATTGGACAGGTGAATATATTTACGTGTAAACGACAGAAAACAAGAAGAATTTGAAAATAATGCATACGCTTAAGAAACGCTTAAAAAAATCCAAATTTAAGCAATTTTTCTTTAACAATAGCTTAGTTGGCTAAGGAAGGCCTATACCTATAATGTTATGACTGAGATACGGAAACATATCTAGTTTTTTTTTTTAAACACAATTATTTCGAATCATAAGTAACTGAAAGCTGAGTTATTCATTTTAGTCCAAGTCTAGTCCAAGTGAGATAAAAAATCAAATAAATTAGTGACCGTGTCGGCCTTTTTCGAAAATTCATATTTAAATTGCGTCGCAAAAATTTGGCGGTGACGTGTATACTCGTCATCACAGGGTATGTGTAATATGAACTTGGTTTGTAATGAAATAAATTGTTCAAATGACGCCCAAACACACACACACACACACACACTTTGAAAATACATTTTTATGGCAAATACACATTCATAATGATAAAATTTGATGGAGGGAATTCGACAAGGACGGATGGACAGATTATGACGTATGCGTTTGTCATAACACAAAATTTTGTACTTTTTTCATGACGTATATATCCGTCTTACACTGGTTAACTGGTTAGTATATGTACTATACTATTAGAAAAGAAAACTAAAAAGATAATTACGTAGTAGTCGTAGTAGTAACAGTAGTAGTAGTAGTACGTAATTAATATTTATTAAAAAATAAAATATGAACAAAACTTTATTTTCTTTCTTGTCGCAGATCGATGATGCCGCTCTACAAGTCTATAAAGATGGTGATTATGGAGCCTACTTGGATTTAGAATCATCTCTGGCCGAACAAGTCGAAGAAATTGAAGGTCTTCATTCTAGGTAATTGAATTATATATAGAGTGATATCACAACAAATCGTTTCAATTACTTTGGCAGCACTAGGAAAATTAATTTGTCTCAAATGTGTGCACAATCACCTCTTTGTACGATACACATCATCTTTAAATGCCTATCTGCGTTAATCTGCATCATTCAAATGCCTGACTTGTATTACCAAAATGCTGGCAACGTCAGTCTTTGTAATAGAAATCACAGCCATTGCAATTTCATAAGTTATGCCGCACTTTTATTGTTAAGCACTTAAGGACATTACTGAATATCACTTTTTTTTTTTTTTTTTTAAATATTTACTGACAGTAAATGAGGATTTTTAACGCTAATGTCGCGCGTTCGTGACAGTTGAACTTCATTCATTTAACTTAACGAAGGGTTTTAAAAGATTTATAAATAAAAGCAAAAAAATTACTTTTACTTTAAAATGTAGTTTAAGTTGCATTAAAAACATATAAAAATATTAGAGTAGTAATTGTACTAAAAAAAAACATAAGGAACATAAGGAATTCATAAAGCAAAAGCAATAGAAATGAAAAAATAAAAATAAAATAATAGTAAGCAATATTAATAGTTTTTATTAGTCATTCAATATCTCAAAATGTATGGCGGATTGTTTATTGCGATATATTATTATTATTATTAGCTGCTGCGCGACTCGTCTTTTCGATAATCATTCTTGGCACCCTTCCTGGTAGTAATACCCAAAATTCATTTTCCCGATCTACGCTCTAACAATTCTAAACTTTGAATATTTTCTTACGATAACTTGAGTCATTTATAAGGTAAAAGTTTGCCGTAAATTTTCTATGCAAAAATGCTAAAAACAACCTTTAAATCTTTAATTAAAAAATTGTTGTTAAAATTATGATTTCAGTTTGCATCATCTACGCGTCCATACTGGTACATATGTACTTTTACTGGTTTTGGTTAATTAACTGTAATAGTGACAAGAAATGTGATACAATAATTTGCCTCGTTATTGATTAGTTTGATTAAATATGAAAAAGAGAAATCGTTAATTATGACATAATTAAAAACTAACAACCGCAACAGACATTGCGTAATATGCCTTTTCAAGCAAGACTTTAATATAATAATATTTTTAATGTTTAGGAAATATGCATTCGATAATCTTCGATAATATAATATGTGTATGTATGTATGTATGTATGTAATATTTAAGATATAACTTAAACGATTACTAAAGTAAGGAACTAGGGAAAATTCACTTAAAACGACCCAAAAAAAAAAAAAAATACTTCTCAGCATATATAGAAGAGATTAGACAACATCAACCGGTTGATCAGATGAGATACAGTTATGTGTGTGATTATTGTACAACACATTTTCTTTAAATGCATTTAGAGAAGAAATAGAGTAGAAATAGAGAGGCGAGGGACAGCAAAATTTAACATTTTTTAAGTGAATTTCTATTGTGCGATTAAAGAATAAGTTGGCGACTTATTTTGTTGCTTGTTGTTGTTGTTGATGATGAGGAGTATTACGGTTCATATTCCAATCAAGCGACGTCCTTATTAACGAATGCTAAACAAACAGTAACTGATGAAAATGAATGTGATACGCCGAAGCTCATGATATCGCGAATTTTCACCGTAACGAAGTTCGGCGCCATACGACAAAACTCGCATTAGCAGCACTAACCACGAATGTGGTACCCTTCCCGTTCTTGTCAGCAAACATTACTTCTTCTGATTAATACCGGGTTTCAATCGGTTAGAGCTGGCCTTTCACTCTTAGATGGCACGGAAGTCGTATTCCGCCTAAGAGATAGCAGATGTAATGCTTAGCGATAAACAGTCATTTGGATCAAATATCTCGTGCCACTTTTTTAATAGTGTTCGTTCAATTTTACCGAAAAATTGGCAGAAACGTATTCATGCTCGGAACTCGTACAGAAATGAGACAAAATATTGAAATGTTTGATTTCTTACCTTTTTGAGAGAGTGAAGTCATTGTAAGAAAAAGCCGAGTTTTTGACCTTGTTTTTGGTTAGGGAGGAGAAAGTTATTATCCATACATCCAAGTTTGAGAAGAATTTTTGTTTTTAAAAATATTAAAATATGACAACACTCGACAACACTAAGGGACTTTGCGGCAAATAATGTAAGCGATGTAAGGTGGGATTTATAAAAAATGAAAAAAACAATCATTTAAAAATCTACATCCTTGTACATAGAGAAGGAGCAAAAAGATTTTAAAAATATTGATATTTGTACAATTGACGCGCACTTAAGTGAAAAAATTCAACTTTTTCCCTCAAAGCCAGTAAAAACACCATAGTGGGACGTGGCTCTTAATTAAATAACTTGCCGCTCTTGGCTCAATGCAATTTTCGAAATACGGTGTTATCTGGGAAGTGGTAGAAAGAGCGATCCGATCTCAAACATTTTAAATAGCGTTCGGCCGTTTGCCAAAAAATGTCCGCATACCAAATTTTATGAAAATTTCTAAAAAATTAATTATCTGTAGGTTGAATACAAGAAAACAAGACATACAGACGGACAGACGGACAGACGGACAGACAGACAGACGGACCGACAAGCTTAGTGATTGGAGAGAGATATTGGTTTTGAATCGATTGGTATAATAAACGCTTCGCCTACCTGAGGTCCTTCTGGGTATTGCAGGCCACCGCACTAACTTTATATACTATTGTAACACAATTGGGTGTAGGGTGGAAAAAGGCAATATTTTGTTAATGAACTTGTTGTTTAAAATGACTTGTCAAGAATCCCTTTGGTTCTTCTCTGTTTGAAATGCTATTTTATAGAGATTGTAAAAAATGCAAGTATGAAAATGATTCAGAAATATGGCTCCAAATTGTAAATGCGATCTCCCTTCGCATGTCAATAATTAGATAGATACTGAAGACTATCCATTGATGAAGAATAAGCGTGGGTTTCTAGAATTCTAACATATATATGCAATAAATACACTCAGCCTTATTTAGGCGAACTTTGAATTTAAAAACAAAAATAACAATCGCTAATTTTCCTCATCAATGTCGTTCACTCACAACCGTCAAGAAATGCTCGATAGAGAAGACGCAGTGTTTAAATATGTTGCACAATTTCGTGATTTAATTTCTGCCAAGTGGTATGAAAATATGACTTTAAATATTTCGTTGTATCACATATTGTATTATAAATCGCAACGTATATATACAAACTTACAATGTGCGTGTATGTGTCTACATATATGTGCGTATTTGACGTGTTTTCCCATACGATGTAAGAGAGAGACGATGAAATTATTAGAATTCTTGAAAAACTTTGCTTTTGTTTGAGCACAATCCGACGGCGGGTGGTTGCGGCAGCAATTCACGTTCCAATTAATAACATTTTACCTGAGCAGTGCTTGATGAATGATCTGCTGGTGGTGGTTGTTTTATATGCGGGTGTTACTCCTCAATTATGTCATTCTCTAACCTCGGCAATAATCTTTCCCACCAGAGCTTGCTTTCTTATCCGTTTTGTTTGCGTTAAAATCCATTACTTCAATTTTTCGCACGATTTCGGTATGTCTTCGGTCCATCTTCATTAATGCGCGTTCACTCTTAGTCACATAACGACGAAGAACCTCTAATGAATTAGCCTTAAAAACTACTCCAAATTTTGTATTGAATAGTGGCATATATGCTCTTCTTATCGGGTTAATTGCCAGCGAATGGTAAATTCATTCTGCACAAAGACTTTTCGTATTCAATATTCTATGGAAAATTTGAAGCAAAATTCCATGCACTTTCAATTTTGGATTGTCGAATATCGTGCCATTGACTTTTTCAATTCCTTTGAGTGCTGTAACTATTTGACGCCCAAAAAAAACTTCATTGTGCTAATCGAGTAGATTAGGTAGAGTCTTTCAAGGAATAGCGAATAACGTGAAAGTTGAATATCATGAAAGTTGACATATGGTCGTCTGAAGGTTTATTCCATCTATATATATATATATATTTCTCGCTTTCAAAAGGGATCTTACTTATTATTAATCGCGCTCATGAACTGCGGATGAAAAATTATTATGAATAATAATTCAATAATGAAAGTAAGTACAAAATCCATATGAGTATAGCGAATGATGCAGATAAAGAGGTCACTGTCGGCAATGCTTAAGACCTTTGAAATTTCAATTCAGTTTTTCGAATCGAATCGAATATGAAATCGAAAAGCATTCCCAGTATTTACGGTCATTGAAAAGAAATTAATCGCTTAACATTTAACGATTCCAATGAGCAATAAAAGAGTGTCAATACATTCAATTCACTTTATACCCGTATACATGTGTAATTTAGTATAATTGTTTGTGTGTTTAAAATTATTTTGATAATAATTTCCTTTTTATGCATTGATTTTTGATTACTTTCAGTCGCAAGAATTCTGTGGTTGTGCGCACCCAACTAAGTGTCAGAGTGCATGCAATTATTGGTAAGTTGTTGTTGTTGTTGTCTCATTCTCTCAAAATTGCATAATTTTATGATCTAATGTTAATGTTTATCTATTTTGCAAATATCACGTACAGTAAATGTTGATTTAAACAACAAGTAAAGATCGTCAGATTAAAAGTTAAAGGGATTTAAAAATAATAGACGGATTTGAAAAAGTCTTAAGAAAAACAGAAAAGAAAAATGCATTATGCATAATATGCATAAAGATATACACACAAGAACGTACATACTCGTAGATATTCGCAAAATTGCAAAAGTTCAACAAGTGAGTGTCTACGATGTCACTTTGAATTGTGCTGAGCTGGTAAAAAGTGAAAATTGACAACTACACATTTAACGCTACTTAATTGACCCGATAAACTTATATATATATATAAATAGACTTGTGATTTTTAAAGGAACTATAATCGTTGAATAATTCACAGTTAGGTTTACATTTATTGACTTCAGTTGGGGCGTATCGAATAGCTATAGAATCGAGCAAGGCCGGCTATTAGATACCCTACACGACTTCATCTGATACAGGTATCCACTCATTTTAATAATATTGTGATATACCAAAAATTTTAAAATTATTTTCGTGCACAGGCACACTTTTCATGGAAGCCTTATATGCGGTGGTATCTAAAAAATAGATGGATAGGTCCAAATTCGGTAAGGTTGATTTCCATGTCAACTTACTGATTACAAACTATAGCTTTTTGCTATATAAGGGAAAGAGGGCTGAACAAATTGTCCCAGCCAAGCCAACTTTTTCATACCAATTTAGCGAGTTTTGCCGAGAAATTGTGAAAATTGCAATTTTTTTCCGTATATGGCGACTTTTCGAAAAGTGGACTCAGTGGATTTCATTGAGTAAAACTCTACAAGGACAGACATTAGGCGGAGAGACGGACAGATGGATGGACAGACAGGCTTAGATCGATTTAGAAAATGATTGTGAATTGTTCGGTATAATAAAAGGAGGGTCTATCTTAAGCCCTTCTTCACAAACTTAACCACAAGTGGTTTCCACCAAGGAAAGTATGCCTTTGTATGAAAGTAATGTGTAATTTTTGGCATATTATTACTAAAACGACTGAATAACTGTACTAAGCACATTGGTATAGGGTATCTAACGTCGCCCTGCCCGACTGTAACGTTCTTACTTGTTTTATAATTTTTTGAGGTAAATTAAACTTTAGATTTATAAGCACATTTTACTTCGTACATAGTTGTAATTTTATTTCGTATATAAAATTTATTTATTGTAGTTTTTTAAAAATTTTTTTTACATATTTTTTTTTTTTTGCTCAAATTTGTATTTGTTTTATTTTTAGAAAAACTACTCTCTGCTGAAGGTAGTAATCTTCGTAGAGCCTTGTTTTCGCTAAAGCAAGTCTTTCAAGAAGATAAAGATCTGGTGCATGCTTTCGTGGCATTAGGTGGCCTGAATTGTTTGGTGCGTGTCGGTAATGGTGCTGATCAAAACTATCAAAATTATATATTGCGTGCCTTGGGTCAGGTATGTTAAATAGTTGAGAACATATTGCATAAGGGAAAAGAACTGCGATTGCATGTCATAAGAAATATAAAAAGAAAATAAATAAACAGAAAAATAAATGCTTTTTGCACATTTATTAGCAAACAAGAATAATTGGCGTTATTTAAATTTTCTCTTAAGTTACATAAAAACGCTGTTATTAAAAATGGTAGATATTTATCGAATGCATACATACATACATACATACATACATACATACATATAAAAAATACAATGTGCTTTTTTTGTTTTTTCTCTTTGTTTATTAAATTAATGTGTACCTTCAAAATTTTATTTTATTTTTCTTTTCTTTTTTGTTTTGCTTAAATGATGCTTAACATCATGTAAATTATAGGTGATGTTATACGTGGATGGTATGAATGGTGTTATGAAACATGAGCCGACTATGCAATGGTTATACTCATTAATCGCATCAAATTATCGTTCGGTAGTTAAGACAGCCTTGAAATTGTTGCTAGTGTTTGTTGAATATACCGAATCCAACTGTCACATCTTGGTTAACGCAATACAAACAGTCGATAAGCAGCGGGGCACGTTGCCATGGTCAAATATTATGAGGTAGGTTTGTTTTGCATTTATTGAATACATGCAAAATTCATTTGTTTTATTCCTTCTTCTTACATCTATGATAGGATGTTCATTAGATTGGGTGAATATATGTGTAAAGCGTAGGGACAGTTCTCTCGTAAAAACTTGAATTGATTTACATACATCTGCTTGTTGGTTATTAATTATGACTTCAAAATTTTGCTTAGAAAAAAAACAAACTAAAATTTTCTGTGCTTCGCTTTAATAAGCTGCATCACTTGCGCTACAAAGATATGTTAAGTTTATGCGGATGTGTGGAATAACCAAAATGCTTTGAGATAGACTCATATTTTATTACACCGATCGATTCGGAACCACTTTTTGTATTGATCTGAGCTTGTCTGTCTGTCTTGGCTTCCTACAGGTTGCAATTTTTGAGATATTATGCCGAAATTTGTTACAGTCCTGTGATAGTTTGGTCCAAGGACGAACGCTATTGTCTGTGGTCGGGTTTGGACCACTTTTTCGACTAATTGCCCTATAAATTCTTATTTTGCAAAGTCGAAAAATGAATAACTGTGGGGTTGTGCAGTGCGTTTAATTGTGGACCACTGCGTAACACTGTAATGTTCTTATTTGTTTTATTGCAAAATACGATGCTGAATATGTTTATGTTTCAGCATGAACAGGTTTTTCCGAATCGTGTAACAAATTGAAGTCTTGATACAAACATGATGTAACGTACAAGAGTTTCATATAGAAATGATAACCAAAGGATCTGAAGACTCGATTCAGGACCGCTTGATATTTTTTTGAATTAAAATTTGATTTACATTTGAAATTTGATTTAAATTTGAAGTTCTTCGTTTTAACTATCGTTCTATTGAATTTGAAGACTTTTGAAAGATTACGATAACGCCGATGCCGAATTAGTTATCTATGCCGCTTCATTGATCAACAAGACCCTTGAGGGTCTCAATGATCAAGATAGTTTTTACGACGAAAGTGATCTATTGGAACAGCAAGGTATGGAATCTGTGATACAATACTACATGTCTAAGCCGGATACCGATCTGGATTTAATCAATCAATTGCAACTTTACGAAGCAGTATTGAAGTAAGCTTTTTTATTGCGGTAATGTACGAAAACTTGTTCTCATCATATGCATTTAAATAGATTTGAAGATGGTGAAACGGATGGAACCCGTTTGCCAGATAATACGTTGCGTAAAACTCAAAGATTTCGCAATTCTACTGATACCGCCGAGCGTCGTAAGTCCCGACGTCACAGTACTGGTACTAGCATAGGCAGCGGTACTTGTGTCGGTACAAACAAAGCAATACCAGCGCCTTTGCGTCTAACGCCCGGGCAGCCTGCTTTGGATGAGGATAGTTCAAGTTCAACAAATTCCAATGATGTCGTCTTTGCTGATAAAAAGCGTAAGTTCGATAAGTTGAATGGCAATAAAAAGCAATTAATTAGCAATTAAATAATCGATAACGACTTTTATAATAGCACGGGACGGCGCTGGTGTCACACCCGGGCTTCGAAGGAGACGCGAACGTGCCGAACGACATAAGAGTTTCCTTAAAGAACAAGAAGCCGTTGCAGCAGCAGCCGCTGGTAGCAGTTTCATGGGCGCTTTAGAAAAACGTAGCGAAGAATTGGGTACGATTTTTATACCTTTTGCTCTTTGAAAAGAACATCTTTAACTCAATCCTAAGGAATTACTAATGAATTGTTCTTTTTTTTTTGTATGCTGTTATGTAAATACATATTAACCGACATTTCATCTCTTGTTGATATATTGTGTATGTCGTTTCCGACGTTTCTTTTCTTTTCTTATATTGACTGATGATATGTCATCAATTGGCTTATACTTCGTCATTCCAATGCAAACCTGTGCTTGTGACTCTCAATCGCCTGTGTGTCTCTCGCTCTCTCCCCATTTTTATGTATATTGTTCGGCTGTTTTAAAGGACAATTAGTTACGGCTATACCTGTGACTGTGAAAAATGCGGACAGCCCGCCTGAATCATTGACAATCATCAATGAACACAATAATAATAACAATAATAAAAATAATATTAATTATAATAATAATAATAATCATAATCATAATCATAACCATAAGCAAACCTATCCTAGCTATAATGTAATTGCCAATGCCAGTACTAACAATGCCATCGTGCAACAACATCAAAATAATAGCAATGGCAGCAACAACAATAGTCATATTAACTTATTAAGTCCTACCAAGCAGTTATTGGGCCATAACAATACTATATCGATTATTAATAATTCGTTTGATAAATCAAATAACAATAACAACAATAGTCAACATTATCATCATCGTCATCATCATCATGGCAACAACAACAAATTACAAAGCAGTCCCGAGTCCTATAGTAATAAGAAGAATTTACTTATGGAACGTAACGCGACTGTTCTGAATGGACTATTTTTAAAAAATCCACCGCGTAATCATCATGACTCGGAACACAATTATAAAAAATATGAAAACGATGCCAATCGATTGAACAATTATTATAATCAACTTAATAATACAACAACAACAAAAATTGTAATAACACCAAAGACTCAAAATTTACATCATCATCAACATCAGCATGTACAGGTTTCACCACCCAATTATGCAATGCCTTCCAATCCCAGATCAATAGCTACATCCGCTGTATTTAGTCCAAAGAATTCCTTAAATAATACTGGCTTTGAATTTACAAATCCCACACCGATCATCAATAATACTACGACGGTCACAGCGTCAAATACTTCAACACCTTTTTCTAATGATAAACTATCATATGCTGCAGCTGAAGAGGAATTTCTATACGATTCCAATACTAAAACATCGCTAACGTCTCCCTCATCATTGGCTATGCCTTACGTGCCTAAAACAAATGCTTACAATACTTTAACAAATAATATGTCAATGGTGGCATCACCACCTCCACCACCGCCACCACCACCACCGCCACCGCCACCAGATTTATTGAGTTTGTCTGCGACACGTATACCTTATGCCTATACCAGAAATTCTGATCATACAGCGACAATTTACACCCTTAACCAAACAAACCAACCAACACCGCCTACACCATCAGCGACAATGGTAATTCTCTCAGATAATGCGGCAGTTGTTGATGCGCTACAAATTAATGGTAAGTTTGTCTCTCTCTCTCTCTCTCTCTCTCTCTCTCTCTCTTACTAAAATTACTAAACGTTTTAACATATTCTGGGAAATTATTCGAATTTCCACTTTTTTTTTTATCACATCATTCATCGGTTGCGCTGCTTACGTTCTTCACCATCGTTTTCTATTTTCTTTATTTATTTATTTATTTATTTATTTATTTTTTTTGCTTTTTTTAAATAAATTTTTTGTTAATGTCCTGGAGCCTACTCTTCGAACTTCATGTAACTTACACTCTGCTAAGAATTCTTTTTCTCTTTCACGTATGTTCTCGACAGAATCGGATAATGAGGATAAAAAGCTTTTGCTGCAACTGAAACGTGATCACACTGTAAAGGATTTGACACAGAAATTAAGCAATTTACCTACAAGTCCCACTCAGGAAGACAAACAGCAACAGAATCGTATGATTGGCGATATGTCCGGTCTAATAACTAAAGCCAAAGAATGTTTGGCCAAAAGTAAAAACAAAGGCGAAATGTCCAGGTACAATAAATAATATTTAAAATTTTTAAATTTAAAATTAAATAAATGAATTTATGAATTAATGTGACCCCTGGACACATATTCTCGATTATAGCTATGAGCTATACATAGTTTAATAAATACCATCGAAATATCTCAGAACATCTGTCATAAATTATATTCAGCTTACGGCAGTGTATTGCGCGCAATGCATTTCTACACATATGAATATTTTTTAAATACTTTTCCAAATATTTCCAAAGGACACTAAACGTTTAGTTTGGCTTTTAGGATTACATCCACCGCTAGCTTATGTCAAAATGAGTTAATTCTCCAAAAAATGTACTTTATTACAGTTAGTGATTTTAAATGTCTTATATAATAAATCATGGATTTTCATTGTGTAATACATACACACCACCATCGACAAACAAATTGCATACATTTTTAGATTTATAGAAAAAGTTCAATAGCTTGGAAGTGTGGAAAGCAGTCAGTGGTGGCACTAAAGAGATTAAATAATTAAATAATTATATCGAGGGTCCGATTCGCATATTGTGTGGCAATCAAGGTGTTGAGTTTTTACTGGATAATCCGATTGTCCATATATAAGATTTCACTATGTGAGTCAAGTATATGGGCCCGGTGACGCAGGGTGAGTGGATAATGTAAACAACAATGCAGCTGACGTACCAACAAAGACATTATTGAAGGCAAAACATACTAAAGCTTGTGATATGTTTTAAAAAGATTTTAATTAACATATTGTAGTATAACGGATTTGACTCGAGGGCGGGTTTGTTGCACTGTGTACTGTACACTTAACGAGTCAAACATGTAAACTATGTAAAGATAAAGAGAACTATGTAAAGATTTTCTTTTCGCAATAAAGACTTAGAACACACAACTACACCGCTATTCTGCACAAATTCAATTCTTACACAAGGTTTTATTGCTACACCTTGTCAGTAGTGGTCAAAAAACGTAACCCTTTTTTTCCTTTCGAAATCAGAGATTATCTCAGGTTACGTTGCACTGTGCGCCTGCCCTTCGACCGATTTGGCCCATTTTCGATACCAAGCTAAGCGCAAGAACTTCCACTGTTTCTTAAATTTGAAGTCGTTAGCTTTATTTTTCCCTCCTTTGTTTCAATGTATAAACTTTTTTTCTGAAAACATGTTCTTGCAAGGATTTTCCGATTTATTAACCAGCATTTACGACTGCCATCTATCCTTGTTTTGATGAAAAACGCAGGGTACGCAGGCTTAAGTTGCAATTTCTTTTCTTTAATGCAACAGTTATAAGAACACCTAAGAATTTTCAAAAGGAGAAAAGAAAACACTTTGTTCTTTTAGGCGTTTAGTTGCTCTAAATGCCTTGAGTAATGGTCTCTTTGTGTTAGTTTTGCGATCTACAGTCTTACTAATACCGCATTGGGTGTTTTGTATAGCAACACAGTGTACAAAATTACTCACACATGCGGTAATTAGCATTACGGGAGAAGGGAGAAGGGAGAAAGAGAATCATATTTCAAGATGATACGATCAAATTAAAATTTAATTGTCGCTTATTTTTATTATTCTTTTGACGTGGTAGTGAAATGTTCTTTGAGTTGGTTTGAATATATTATTTTCAACCTTTTCAAATATAGAAAATACAGAAGCAGTGAATGAAAAGATGCGTAATAAACATAGAAAGTAGTGTTCATCGTCAATCATCTTATGAACATAGTAGAAAAGAAATGTCGCTTAGCTTAAGATCCATTACTGATTAAACCACTTACCTTTGAACACCTCATGCATATCGAAGATCCTGTAGTCAACGTATTTATACCGTACATCGCTTGTCGCACAGAATATATTAAGTTTGAGCGGACGTCTGTAACAGCCACAAGGATTTAAGGTAGACCCAGACTTAAGGTTCGACCAACTCCCATAAGCACAATTTTCACAATTTTTCCACAAAAGTCATTGAGTGCTATTATTTCGACGATCTAAACTTGTGCGAAAAATTGGTTTGGCTGGGGCAATTTTTCGAAGCCCTTCTCATATAATCGCTCCTACGAAAACTGCTTCGTTATATTCTCTAAAGGTATCATTTTAAAAATTTCATGATGAAAATAGTTAATAATAGTAAACTGGCAAAAAATTCGACTGAATTTGAACCACGTAGGTCTATGTTTTGAATACCCGCGAATATAACGATTCTCAGGAGACATAAATCCTTACATGCCAAAGGTAATGTTTTATGATGAAAATTTGTGCGTAACTGTAATTTGATAATAAAACTTAAGTGGACCAAATTTGATCCACATGGATCTTCTTATGGGACCCCACTCCATAGAAGCCTAGAAGAAGAAAAATGTTTAATGATTAATATATTGTGAAGAAAATTGGTCGATAGTAGTAATTTAGTAAAAAAAAATTGTCGGTAGGGAAGCTGGACTCTAACGGAGGTAGATGTTATCATGAAAAGTAGGCTCTTACATGGAGAGAAATTCTAGGAAATTTTTAGGTTTTTATGACGGACACTGAAAAATTTCCTTGAATTTCCTTCCCATGAAAATAATGTGTAATTGTTATTGTAGGGTATATAGAGGTTGGCATTGTCCGACTATATATATATTTTGATTTATATAAAGTTCCTAGTCTTTCTTTCTTTTATACAATGCGCATACATTGTGAAATTGTAAATTCGCAAAAAATTGAAATAAATAGAGAAATACTTGTAAGAAAGAAAATTCTTTATATCTGACTCGATGGGGACTGAATGATGGATGTTCGATTTTGTAAGCATGAAAAAGTTCATACCTACAGAAATCTATAAGGGTATATGCGTAGTGAAGAGTGATTACAGTTCTCAACATCTAAATAAGTGAAAGTTATGGAACCGTGTTATTCAAGATGTGAATCTCTTTTATAAATACCGGAACTAAAAGAATGGGCTAGGTCCTGACCTTTCTGTAATCAGTGCAAAAATACATATACTATAGTGGGATGTATTAAAACGACACTTTGAAAATAAAATTTGAAATGATTTTCCGTCCAATGCTAAATAAAGTTATATACGTAACTGGCTTTGCTCTCTAATAGTTCTGCCCTTTTTTTCTTAAGAAAAGCTCAACTCATGTTTAGGTGATTTCTGATGTAAAATACAAAAAATGTTTGAGGCGTCCAAGCAAGCAATCGAGGAACCGACAATTTGCAAACTCTGTCAAAAAAATATCTTTACTTCTTCATCATGGATTCTTCACAAAAAATTTAACTTGCAGTGGTCTCGCGTAGGTTACGTCAAATGTACTTCAAAAAAAAGTCAATTATACCACAATGGAGGAAAGCGTTCGAAAGATTCGAAAAATAGGAAAACAGCTTCAGTAATAGACTTTTTATTATATTTTTACTTGCTTGTGACTGCTCGCACCTGCTCAACCTCACAATAGTTTCTAAAAGTTTTCTGACAAGATCCTTAAATAAAACTTTTCTTTATTAGTGTAACATTTTTATTTTTTATTTATTTATTTACATGTTATCTCATCGAGTTTACTTGAAGAATATATTCTATCGTAGTCAGTTGGTTTAATTAAAAATTGTATATGGTCTTAAAAATCTTAAGCATACTGAGGAGCATACTTCTCATACGTGGCAACATATGCCTTTTTGGCATCGTCTTGGGTCAAACCCTTACGACTATTCCAGGCTTCCCATTTCGCTTTTCCTTTTAAATCTAATGCGCCAGGCTTTGAAATATTACAGTCGCCGGCAGTCGCTTGTTTATAAAGACCATAGAATTCCAAAAACACACCATCTGGTGGTGTTTTGGTGAAGGCTTTAGCTTTTTCGGCGGCCGTTTGAAACTTGAAAATTTTAAAATTGATTAGTCATCATCGTTAATAAAAGAATTGTTAATTATTGCAAAATTAAACTTACATCCATGTTGCTCGGAAGCGTTCAGTTGTGCAATTCTTTGAACCGATTGTCTTACTAAATGGTTATAATAATAATAAATTAGTCGACTTTATAGTGCTTGGCTTTTAGTGGAAAAGTCGAAATATTTTATAGCAGCTCTTATCTATTGTTTTTTATTTGCAACCGCTATTATTTATGAACGGTAACGTTTGATAACGTTGTGGTTAAGACCATAGCCAAAATGCATTATGAAAGACAAATATACATGCAATCAATAAATTCCAAGTCCAAGTTCTAAGTTATCTTGAATTACATTTAGATAAAAGATTATCAGAAAATATAGAAGAAAAACTTGGCTGTAGCGAATTTAAGAACCGATTCGTCTCGATTCATGAAAGTGAACTAAGCTCACTAAGCTAAAATACTTATCATGTGTGTAAATATAATACAAAAGTTTATTTAAATTCATTTTCATAAATCTATTTATTACATATGGGATTCGAAGTCAATTTTATTTGCACTTTTCTTTTGTTTGTTTGTTGAACCCCTCTGAACATTAAGTTAGATTAACAAACTCACATCCTAATTTCCAAAAGACGCACATTTCGAAAGGAAACGCGAGTAACTTTAATATGTTTCCACCGATAACCTAATTTATTGGCTCAAAATATATTGGGAAAGTTTTCGCGAGCCAGTCTATCATCATATTCCAATGTGTGTGTGTGTGTGCATGACTGTGTATAGATATGATGATGTCATATCGCTGATGACGTAAACAATGGCTTAAACTTTATCGCAGCCTTATTGGCTTAACATTATGAATCGGGTTTTCGATGAAGTGAAATGTTTTTAGCGAAAGATCCTTTAAAAATGTCTTTTTCCCCTAGATCATCGAGTGTCGATCAGGAGCTTAAGAAGTTGGAGCCTAAAAAATCGGAAAACGATTTACAATGGGAAGAGCTGGTGCGCAATATGTCACGACCTTTACATCTCTGTGATTTAGATTTTACTGATTTGACTTCCGAAGATGAAAAGGACATTCTGGCTCCTCGCGGCAATGGTCCCGGTGTACCACCGCCCCCACCGCCTTTAGCAGGAGCAACATTACCGCCTCCTATGCTGCCGACACATTTTGGATATCCGTCATCGGTGAATTATGCCAATATGTCGCTAAGCAATACCAGTATTGGTAGCAACTGTAGCGTTATACCACCGCCTGTATTTAGTTACAGTGGTTATGGCAATCAAAGTCTAACGAATAGTGTTAACAGTTCGATGAACGGTTCCATAAATGATGACGGGAACAGCTTAAATACAGTTAAGAAAAATAAGAAAACGGTACGGGCCTTGAAAATATTGAACAAATTCACTTAAAATATGAAAAATAAATCCATCCATCCATGCATCCATCCATCCATCCATCCAGGTCAAGTTATTTTGGAAGGAAGTGCGAGAAGACTTAATACCCCTGGCTGTGGGTAAAACGATATGGGATGAATTGCCCGCCGCCAATATTGATACACAAAAGTTGGAGCACCTATTCGAGTCGAGAGCCAAAGATTTTATGACAAAGGTTGGTGTGATATTCAAATTATTCAAAAACTTCTTTTCTATTATTTATTTTTTTAAATTCTCCCTAACTAAACAAATGATTTCAATTTTCAATATGTTTTTACAATTCGGTTTTTGTTGCTTAAAATTTATTTAATATGAAAATAATTCGGTTTTACTAAATTTTTAGATTGAAGTGCAAATTTCTTACAATGTTTTTAATTAAATTTTTTTCTATGTCTTCCATATTATGTTTCATTGTGTGCTACCACAACATGTCAACCTGGATTTTATTTTGTTAAAAAAAAAAAAAAAAAAAAATTACAAATTTTCATTCTCTATAGAAGTCAAAAAATGTTCTCCATTGTTTTTATTTTTTTTTTCTAACGTTTTCTATTTTGTTAAAAAAAAAAAAAAAAAAAATTATGAAATTTTATTTCCTTTCTCTCTACTCCTCTACTTGCAATGCGTGGTATATGTGTACTTTTATGATAATGATCTTTTTTAAATAATATATATATATATATATGTATGTATGTATGTATATGTATATATATGTATAAAAAAAAAAAAAAAAAAAAAAAAAAATGAAAAAAAAAATAAAAAAAAAAAAAAAAAAAAAAATAACAAAATTGCAAAATAAATTTTAATAAATACATTTTACCTCAATTTTAATAAAGGAGGTGAGTGCAACAATTTTCTATTCTGTGTTTCAAATATTTCTTAGCATTTACGTCATTTATTTTCTCTTTTCTTTCTGGTGTTGGTTCTTGCATAAAAACACAATACATACACAAATAAGAGATGCACAACCGTGTATCCAACTCCATTAGTTAATTACTTAAACATGTACACACAACTACATGCACACCTCTTTAAACATAGTTCATGTTTGTAGATTTGTGTGATATTGTGCACTCATTCGTTCTCGTGTTATTGGCCTTGTAATTAACCATTGTTCAATGATGTGTCCTCTGGTTTCTCACTTCAATGGTTTTTTTTTTTTTTTCCAATAAATTATTGCTATTTTGCAAACACATGTATTTGGTACACACACTCAAATGTAAATGCAAAAATTCGTAAGATATTTAATTTTTTATAAGGCATGGCGGATACTTTTCAACTATATTATGTACTTAACTTGCCTTACCAAAATTATTTTTAATCACCATGAAACAATACGCATTCACATAGCGAGAACGTTTCCATCCAAAAAATTTCATTAAACCAATTATTGTATGTTCTATATATATGAGTATGAGCAGTTTGTAATGGGGCTATGAGATTGAGCTACACATTTATTCCGTGTACTTACTTACACTTACATGGTCTCGGAGGAGATTGTCACTGCGAACGCGTTCGAGTTAACTCTAAATGTATAAATCAATATGTTTCACAAGTTATTTAACGAAAGCTTATCATATAAACATTCTTCTCCCTAGCTTTGATTGTGATCTGATGGAAACGAATTCATTTATAAAAAAAACAAAACGATCGTCCATATAAATCGACGCTACTTGTTCACTTTCATAGAAATTAAATAAAAATTATTGTAAAAGTTTTTCATATTTACTTTTGAACGTAAAATTTATCAATTTATTATTTTACTAAGGCTTTGATCAAAAAGAGTTATGTCAGCGATCGTTCAAAGTTTTATAACCTCAGTATTTACCTAAGCGGAAAATGTGAAACTAAATGCATTTATAGCATGAACTAATGATTTCCTTTTTACACATTGCGCCATTAAATAGTGAAGGCGTCTTAACAATTCCAGGCTTCTCTTTATGTTCGTTTCTTTACTAACCCTGAACATTTTTAACCCTAATCCGCGCACGAGTTGTTACAATAAAGCCTCACAGCCGTGATAAGCGCCACAGGCTCACAATCAGAGAGGTTCACCCCTATCTTGGACAAGAAGTTATTTATGTAGTTTAAACTCATTTATTTATCCAACAAAGGCCCTATTTTTTTTTTTAATTTCGAATAAAAATATCCGTGTCCCCGTGAAACCCATTCTTTGTTATGTCTTCACTAAATTTGAAGACCCTAGCATGCTAGCAGGGTGATCTTTACAATCGACGCTACATAGATGTTGCTGTTCTGCACAAGCTTTGGTTCAGTTCGTGGCCCGTAAAGAAATTCTGAAACGGGTATGCACGGCTTCTCAACGCAAACCCTGTTCCAAATTTTGGGTCGATTGGTTCCTTTCTGTTAACACCTTTCAAAACAACCACAAACGCTCAACGTGCCTGGATTAGGATGAGTGGTTTATGCGTTACTTACGGGAACAAAGTTTCTACCAAATCGTATAAAAACACCTTCCAAAATTCTCGAAAAGCCCTTGATTGTGGCGATGCGTATTGTGTTCACAAAAGTAAAAAAAAAAAAAACCTTTAATTTTTCATTTGCTCCTTATTAACACCGAATTACTTTGTCCCAAGCATTACTTCTCTCTTTTTTGTTTTTATTGAATTATTAATGTTTTAATAAGTTACGTTCGTCTTTTACAGAAACAACAAGAAATGAATAAAAGTAAAGAGATTATTGTGCTCGATCATAAACGTTCAAATGCCATTAATATAGCCATGACTAAGTTACCGCCACCCAGGGCCATAAAAGCTGCCATTTTAAAAATGGATCCTACTGTGGTGACCAGAGAAGGCATTGACAAGCTGTTAAATATGTTACCCACTGATGAGGAACGAGGAAAGATACAAGAAGCACAGGTAATAAGCGAATAGACAAACAACTTAAATTCGTCTTAGGTCAAATTTTGAACATACGTTCGGTAATATCACCGAAAATAAAGTAATTGTTATTTCCTTTACACGGCAATACGGGGAAGCATAATTAAAATAGAGCGCTAAATAGAGAGAGCAAAGATGCGTTCCCCTTGACCAAAGCCGAATTTACAAAATCTTGTAGCGAAAATTATTATCTGTTTTGAACTAAGGAGGTAATCTACATTTTCTCTCCTTACGAAAGAATAATTTTAATGGAAGCAAGAAGCAAAAGTGTGATGAACGATTCCCTTAACTGAAAGTGACGGAATATTTGATTTAATAAATAAAACGTAGATATTACCTTAGTTCAAAACAGATAATAATTTTCGCTACAAGATTTTGTAAATTCGGCTTTGGTCAAGAGGAACGCATCTTTGCTCTCTCTATTTAGCGCTCTATTTTAATTATGCTTCCCCGTATTGCCGTGTAAAGGAAATAACAATTACTTTATTTTCG